>JALJEG010000007.1:338083-593024 GCA_023653615.1 Apiotrichum siamense
AAATGAGAGAGAAAACGGGAAAAAAAAAAAAAAAGAGAAAAAAGAAAAAAAAAAAAGAAAAAAAAAAAAAAAAAAAAAAAAAAAAAAAAAAAAAAAAAAAAAAAACCAACGTATCCAACGCCACACCTGCATCCCCGCACCCACAGATCCCACCAGTACCCACTCCCTTAACCTCCGAATCCAAACAAAATGAGCAATGCATGGGTCGCCGGCGAGCACTGAGGAATGCGTGTCTTCTGCTCCTACGTTCATCCCCGCTGGTTGTGCGATAAATGTCAGCCCTGCTACCCCGGCCTCCTTGCTCACAGCCAGACAAGAACAACATTAACGACAATTGCCATTGAGGACGGCCCGCAGCATCCTCTTCACATTTCTATATAGGGCCAAGTATCGGCACCCCGCCATGCAGTGCGAGGCTACTCTCCTTTCTGTTATTTGATACACGCCGCTTGATACCGTTTCTGTGCACGCTGGGGTCTGATCGACTACTACCCTTAGGGATCTCTGTATGGAGACAACTGATACGAGTAGATTGAGCCACAAGTTTTGCATTGTTACAGTTGCAGAGCGATGAACACAACCTGATGGCACAGTCTATAGAAAGGCAGCGATTTGATGGTATTCACGCTAGCCATGAAGCGAGTTTTCAATCAGAAGGAAATCGGACAGAAAGCGGACAGAACATTGCCGCTATGCTTCGTGATGGTCCTTAAGCACAGTGAGACAGTGCATGCACGTCTTGGGCTTGTACATGGGGAAGGGCTGGCAAATCACTGAGATGCAAGTCAGCTCCGATGATGATGGTGGCACGAACCCGTCTTGCGACTCACTGCCACGGTTAAAGTACCGTTCAAGACAGTTACCGCGACAAACAGGGTAGTGCCCCTCAATGCAGACGAGCTTGCCTGAAATAACCACATAGTACTTGAGCTTTCCCACCTCCGTGAGATGGAGGGGAGGTGATATCGGGATGCCATTGACGGTCACCTCCTCCACTGGACCTCCCAGAAGTCGTTCAATGAGGCGTTCAAGCCAGTTGCGAGCGAAAACCCTTGAGATGATCTGCATGAGCTCCATGATTTCGACTGTTGACCGTTGATGATCGTTTGGACGAGGGATAGTTTGGTAGGGCCAGGAGCGTGCAGGTGAGGAGCGTTACGCTTTATGGATCGAGGAAGAGCACAGAGGATGCAGATCAGATGGCAGTAAAGTTATAGTAGACCAAGTGAGAACAGTTCTCATCCACCAGCATTCTGTAAACACGCCCACTACACCATCACTACGCCCACAGCCGAAAGGTGACATGGAGGTCCATTGTGATGAGAATGGTAAAGTCGACTCAGGTGGCCACACAACTCGCCGGTTGTTGAAGAGAGCCAAGGAAGTGTGGGTTCACCAGTAGGTCATCCCAAGTGAAGAGTTGCCACCTATTCCCAAAGGGTAACCTTTGCTGGCACCTACTCATTTGTTGAGTGCAGGTGATGTTTAATCAGTGAACACAGTACGGACGAGATCAATGGCGGAGTGAACCAGTACTTGCGCTTGTGTGACCAAAGGCTCTTGTACTCGGGGAAGGCATTTCCCACAACAAATTTACAGACCGGAATGTATGGCCCGGATCGGACACAAGTGTCATCACTCAAATTCAATTGTGTAGGCTTCTGCGTCCTCCATTACCCTGCAGTCCAGGACCCAACCTCGGCCGGAGCATAGGCTTTCAAAAGCATGTGGACGAGGTCGGAAGAGTATTGGATCCACAGGAGGGTCATGTGGTGCGTTTACCTCGTGGCACTGCCGAGGTGAACGGAAATGAATGTGAGATGCACTCAAATTATTCTTTCTGGTTCGATGACCTAGGAAAAACGGGTTACCTTCTGGTTCCCTTCTCCACAGGGTATCAAAGGTGGTGAGAGGCAGTACAGCAAAAGCCAAGTGAGCTAATGTTGGCTGTCGGATAGTGGCTCGGGCGATGTACGCAGCTGGTGGAGGACGTCAACGCACAAGCGGCCAGCATGCTTCCTTTCAATCGCTTCCATCAGTCATGGACGCTACCGGAACACAGGCGTTTGGCGTACGGGTGAATGCATTCCCGTTCCCTTGACGCTGGCGCGCCCGAGCCCCGCGGGCATGGCAGTCTGCCACAAAGGAGGTACCATGGGCTTCGGCGGCGGTCTAACTCCGCCCCGCCCAGATCACATTCAAAATTGCAGTGTGCCGGTCCTTGATCGTATCGGTACCTCTTTCTCAAGTGGAAATTAGCGTGATCATGGCTAGGTGGATTCGATCGTTCCTAGCAGAAACCAACCAAAGTGGCTTCATCTAACCTCTCTTCGTACTCAAGGCCATGTCATAACGAGCCTCCACGATGTCGCTGAAACGCTCTCTGAACGTTCTAGAACGTAGTCCAAATCCCGTCTGGCTGCTTGGCAGGTTCTTATCCCACCCCGAATCGGATGTGTGGCGAGCACGCGCCCACGGTCACCGGTGCGGCGGGCGTGTAGCTCAGTTGGTAGAGCGTTCCATTCGCATTCATTGCGAGAAGTTGGAAAGGTCTTTGGTTCGATTCCTAACTCGTCCAGGTGGCCCTTCGAAGAGTCTGAGGGTTCCTTTTTCATGTTGAGAGAAAGAGGTCTTTCAGGACTCTGCGGTATATGTAAGGTGGCAGGTAGAAAGAGCACTCTCAAAGCGGCGGCCGAACGGAGTACGAGTGTGCGTTTTCACCCGTGCAGGAGCTTTACGGCGGCATGCTGCGACGCTCAGAATACTGGAATTATTAATCCCAAGTATCTCGAGTGTCGATAGTTGGAGGTGTTTGGCGGCTAATGACTGTGGCGCTGCCAAGCGCTCGCGATTGCCACTTTCAGCTTCTGCACCTGCGTAGATCTGTAAATCTTCATTACACTTGAAACCGACGATCTCTGGCCGTTTCTGATCGGAGGCTGACTTTGGCTGCTCTGAAACAGCGACGATCATGTGCCGCATATTGAGCTTCTTTCTCTTTCTGCGTCAAACGAGTCCTATAGTCCAGACGCAGAAAAAGGTAAATATGACATTCTACATTATGCATTAAATACTCTAACAACGTAACGACAAACAGTACAAGCGGCCAAGAGCTCGATGATGAGTATATGGGTCTATTGCTGAACCGGGGGTGCCGACCTAATGCGCTCATCAAGAACGCGGTTCGTAAACTTGGGGTTGTCGAGGTACAGGTGGTGGCCGGCATCGGGGACGACGACCGTCTTGACGTCCGTGTTGCCCTCTTTGGCGAGGATCTTCTCCGAGAGAAGGCCGCCCTCGACATCCATCCAGTCGTTGTCGCCGTACAGGAACGTAACAGGTATGCGGAGCTTGTGGATGCGATCGACAATCGGCATGCGGGCGTACGCTCCGGGCGCGAGAATGTGGGAGATGCAAAACTCGCCCGAGCCCTTGAGCACTGACGTCGAGTAGATGTACGAGTGGAGGTCGCGCACGTCATCGGGCGTCTGCGACGCAAAGCGACGAGATGAGTACTTGCCAACAAGCATCGGTCCCCAAGGGCCGAGGCCGCGCAGGATGGAGAACGGCGAGAGGCCTTTCTCCCAGCCCCAGATGAAAAACTTTGTGAAGCTCCGTCGAACAAGGGAGGCTTGGTGTTCCTTGATCGTCTCGGTGTCGTGCGGGTCATGCATCTCCATCTCGGCGGCGTCAGCCGCCTCATCGAGTGAGGGACGGCCATGTGCAGGTACTTCCTGCCCATTTTTCCAAGGCTTTCCACCGGGTCCCGTTGGTCGGGGGCCAGCAGTATTGTTGGGCAAGGCGCCGTGCGGGATACCAGCAGGAGAAACGAGGATTAGACTGCTTACGCGCTCTGGGTAGCGGAGAGCATAGGCCGACGCGAGATAACCTCCGAGAGAGTGGCCAACAAGGACCATCTTCTCAAGGCCGACAGTTTCGCGCCATGACTCGAGGGACGATAGGAAAAAGTGCTCTGCGCGAGCGACGCGAGACTCGACAGTGGCACCTGCCGAGGAAGCGAGAAGAGAAGGTGAGGGGCGGGACGAGATGCCCATGCCTAGCCAGTCAAGGAAAAACGTGCGTCGCCCTGTCGATGCGGCAGAGTTGGCGACCGAATCCCAGTTGCGGAAGAAGAAGCTGTACCAAGTCAGAGCTGCTCAGGCGCGGACATGGTTCATACTCACCCAAAAGCGGCAGCATAGCCGTGAAGAACAACCACGGCCTCCTTCGAGTTCTTCAGGTCAGGTCTAGAGATTTCTAATGTGTTGATGTAGTCGACGAGCTTCTCGCTGTGTTTCGAGTGGTGGAGTGACAGACGGTGCTTCTTCTTGTCGCTGCTTCCGGGAGAATCGGAGCGTGCAGAGTTGGAGGAAGGGGCGGGACGCTCATCGACATGTTGAGGGGCGAGAAGAGGGTCCGGAGTGGCAATGAAGACGTTGCGTAGGGTGGCGATGAGGCCCGTGTCCGAGGGCTTGACGTGCACCGACGTCTCAGCGGCTGATTGTGCGTGCTCGAGCTGGACGGGCGCCGCTGTACCAGTAAACCAACCGGACTTGACGGGGACCTCCAACGATGGGCGGTAGTAGCTGAGACGTCGCAAGAGGCGCTCCTCTGCGACTCGGGCATCGCGGTATCCGTTCGACGACCACCATGCGGAGAGCGAGCTGCGGAAGTCGGTCGGGATGGGAGGCGCTGGCGCCGGGAAAGGCACGTCGAGCGGGAGCGACGCAGACGAGGGCACTTGCACGAACGACGAGTTAGCCGACTGCCCTAGCGGCGTGGCGGGCTGGGAAAAGGTGGCTGCGGCGGCCATGTCGGAGAGGGACGTTTGGACGGAAGTTGAAAGTGAGTTTGAAAACGTCAGTTTGTTGTTGGCGACGACAAATGGGGTAGCGGATCGACTGGCTGAACGCCAAAAGATGGGAGACAGGATGGTGACGAGCGTTGAAAAGCTCGATGGAACGGTGGGGTCGAGTCGGCTGGTGGGGCGTGGGCGAGCCGTGACCTGTGACGGCCGGTATTTAAAGCAGCGCTTGGGACAGCAACGCAAAGTCTAGACGTTGAAAAGAGTTGGATAACGCGCGCAGAGCGATGACCGACGGGCAGGCAGGTATGTCCCTCTCACCACTGTAGTGTTGTGTGGATCGCCAGCGTGCCAGGCCGCAGCTGCGCCGCCGGGCAGCCGCGTGTACGTCATGTCCAGCGCGCTGGCCGGCCTGCCGAACTCTGCCGCCGCTCCGATCTCGGTCTTCGGCCACGGCCATCGCGGCCCACAGGCCGGAGTGGAGCGGTGGAGGTTGTTGCCTCATCACGTAAGAAGGGTTGGAATGGTTGGAATTCCCATTCAATCTGACGGGCCCAGTGAGGGTGCTTATGCTATCCACGTCATTAATTTTCCCCTCACGTGGGTTTCGCGCGAAGAGTTGATTTGCCTAATATATGTGTAATCACGTGCTTTCTGCGAAAACAATGACGGCGTTTTCGGTACAAACTTGACGTGCAAGGCACCAGGCGACCTTTCCCGGGTTTGAGGGTGCCCCATTATCACGCTTTTTGCCGAAGGACGGAATACCACTGGCTGGCCACGGCCACGGGTTGGACACAACGCCTCGTCGTCCTCACCGAGCTGTCGGGATGTCTTCCGCAGAGGAGGGGATAGAGGGGACGAGGATCGGAACAGTGGCGGGATGCTGGGGGCGGGGCTAGACGCGCTGCATAGCCGTCCGCCGTCGATGATGGCAGGCAGCTCGACCAGGGCTGTCAGGGCGGCGGCCGCCTCGCTATTGGGGGAGGCCCGGAGGAAGGGCAAATGAGCTGCACGGATTGATTGGGTACCTAACCCGCCCGCGTACCCAACCATCTCTGAATCAACCCACCCGGTGGTGCACTTGGCTTTCGTCTCTTCCTCCCGAGCTACTTGCAAAAACACACTCCCCGCTTACCACTACACCACCACTCGCCAGCAGTCTTTAGCAGTGCGTGTGACCACAGTCGGATCAGTATACCAGTACAGCAGAGCAGAACATTGATACATTTGCGCGCAGACAATGTCGTCTAACCCCGAGGTTGACCAGCTCAAGAAGCTTGTCTCGCAGGTATGTTTTACACCCCTTGGCGTCCCCGGTTCCGAAGCGCGCGCGAGAGTCACCCTTGCCGCTGTCTGTGATGAGAGGTCGTTATGGCGGCCAATGTTGTCGGTGGGGCGGCGGCGGCCTCAGCCGAACCGCTCTCGATCCGTGATGCATGGTCTCCGCTTCCTCTGCTCGGCATGGCATCATGCTAACCCGTTTCCAGCTCCAGGCCAAGATTAACGAGCTCGAGAAGGATGCCTCTGCGACCGTCTCCAAGGTCGCGAGCTCCATCCAGGAGGCGGTTGGTGTCAAGCCTGCCCCCAAGCTCATCCTTATCGGTCCCCCCGGTGCTGGTGAGTAGCGCGGCCCCTCATATGACACGTCAAGCCAGCGCACAGCGACGAGAGTGGTCAACTCGCTTGTGCGGCGTACCACCCGAACGTCATCATGGGCCGTAATGCGTGCGCGGCGAACGCAACTAACCCATTTCCAGGCAAGGGCACCCAGGCGCCGGCCATTGCGGAGAAGTACTGCGTGTGCCACCTGGCCACTGGCGATATGCTCCGCGCCCAGGTCAAGGCCCAGACCGAGCTTGGCAAGGCTGCCAAGAAGATCATGGACAACGGCGGCCTCGTTTCGGACGAGATCATGGTCAACATGATCAAGTCGGAGCTCGAGAACAACAAGGAGTGCAAGGAGGGCTTCATCCTCGACGGCTTCCCCCGCACCGTTCCCCAGGCCGAGAAGCTCGACGCCATGCTCGAGGCCAAGGAGAAGAAGATTGACCACGCCATTGAGCTCAAGATTGACGATGCCCTTCTCATCTCGCGCATCACCGGCCGTCTCGTCCACCCCGCCTCGGGCCGCTCGTACCACCGCGAGTTCAACCCCCCCAAGAAGGCCATGACCGACGACCTCACCGGCGAGCCCCTCATCCAGCGCTCGGACGACAACGCCGAGACCCTCCAGAAGCGCCTCGGCACCTACCACCAGCAGACCGCCCCCGTCGTCGAGTACTACCGCAAGACTGGTGTGTGGTCGCCCGTCGATGCCGCCCAGTCCCCCAAGCTCGTCTGGGCCTCGATCTCGGCCATCCTCGAGGGCAAGAAGAACTAGGCGCTCGCGTTCCCCAGCGCCTAGTGTAGACGGTGAAGCATGTGTATGTGCAGTGTGTGTGTGCGTAGAGCCGTTGGTGTCCGTCAGCACGCGTCACTGCGTGTTCCTCGGTAGCCTGATCGGCCATCGTGCTGGTGGCTGATCTCTCTGCGTCGCCGCGTTGCCTCGCTGCCGACCACCGAAATTAGGAGATACCAAAAAATGTATATATACTTGCATAGCATATGCATAGGATAGAAGTACTACTCTGGCAGGTGTATCGAGCTGCTGGCCAACGACAACAACAACATCAACATCAACAAGAGTAGCCACAGCCGCAGCAGCAAGCAGCAATGATGATGGCGGGCAGTTGGTGCACCTGCATTCCGCCGGGACGCGAACCCTTCGGTTGTAATTCGGCAGAGGAGTTTTGCTGTCCTCCGTCAAGTCTCTCCGATGATCCACCGTGTTCTAACCCCATTTACGCATGCATTGGGTGGCCGGTGGCCGGTTGTAACCGGTCCGCTGTTCTGGCAGGCCAAGACATGACAGAAAACTTCCCTGAAAACTTCACAGTGACCCAAAGTGGTTTTTGACAGTCGCAGTCGTGTAAATGGCGAACCATGCGCGAGGCAATGGCCATACATTCGCGACCACATCGGTGTCGTGAGAACGTGAGAGGGCTGCGGGGTGCCTCCGGGAACACGATGCTCGTCGTGCACTAGTCCTCGACCCGTCAAAGAACCATTCCCGCAACATGTGGGGTTGGTGGACTTTGCAGCCAAGCCAGAGATTATACAATGCAAAATGGAAATATATAACGTATGCGGTTGTGTACGTGGTGGTGATGCTGGATGGATGGATGTGGTGCGTGTGGTACGTGGTAGTGGTCGTGACAGGGGGTGAGGAGGGAGGATCTTGGAGGTCTACGAGGATACTGGCTCCTGGATGATAATGGATGGGAGGGTGACAGTGGCAACAGGGGACGGTACGACACAGGGAGGTCTAGACGTATACAAATGAGAATGGAGATGGACACTGAGTAGAAGTCGGTGGCTATCCCAGGATGTCCTTGAGGAGTAGCGCGGGGTCCTCGTATTTCCAGTGGAGGTTGTGTTTCTTCTCACGCTTACGCTCGCCTCCCTCATCGTCGCGGCCCGCCTTGTCAATCTTGAGCAAGCCCGTGCTAACGAGCGTTGAGGCCACTGTGTCCATCTTGCCTTGGCCTGCGGCTACGTGCAGCGCTGTGGCCGCCTTGACGGGGGACGAGGGGCCCTGGGGTAGGGTTGGCGGTGCTCCTGATGTTGGCGGCTGTGGGCCGCGGGGGCTGACCCCAATCGCCAGCGGCATAGGAACCTTTGAGCGCGACAGTGAGCCGTTTTGCGGTGGGTAGGTGTTTTCGACCTCGGCCTGGGTTAGGCCGGACTCAAGCTTGTACAACGTTGGCGAGGCCTGGGGATTGAGGCCCGGGTGGATGTTGAAGAGGTACTGCATGGTGGAAAGCGTTGGCGGTGGCACGGTATGCTCCGCCACGCCGTTAGCGCCGTTCCTGTTCACGCCCAGCGGAACACGGAGGCTTTCCACGGCGGGGCGATCGCGCCCGGTCATGTGCGTCACGCCGTGTAGGATCTCGCCCAAGTGCGAGTTGAGGCCAACGCCCATGAACTCGCCGATATCGCGCTGTGTTTCAGGTGCCACATCGAGGCCACACGATTTTGCGACCTGCGTAAGTCGGACCGCCAGCTGGTTCGACGACGGGACGACACGCCCGGAGTGGGCCAGTGGTGGATGCGCAGTGTCTACAGTTGTGAGCATAACCCTCGGCAAAGTCCGACTCAGGATCTAGCACAAGACTTACTTGAACTGAAGGTTGACCATTTACGTTTTCGACCGTTGATCGTCTCTGTGATGGCGGCGCCTCCTTCTGCTTCTCCCTGCTCAACGGCTCGACGGACACGGTCTCTCTCCTTGCCTCCCATGCCCATGACCCAGTACTGGACACGCTGCTTGAGTTCGATAAACGCTGGATCCGAGTCAAAGTCTGGCGCGTTGATGCCGCCCTTGCGCTTCTTGTGGAGGTTGAGGGGCGACGGGGCCACGTGAGCGACCAACGGCGACGAAGCATTGTGTAATAGCGACGCAAGCAGTTGGTTGTGCAGCTGGACTGGAGGGCATGGTCAGCAAGATGCATCCGATGGGATGAGTAAACAGGATGACGCACGATTCTTGCCCTTTAGCCATCCTCGCACGAGCGCCTCGAGTTCGTGGCGGCCAACCTGACCTAGGAGGTAGCCGTTCAGTGCTTTCCAATATGGCAACCCTGCCTCGCCCAACGCATCATGCAGCTGCTGCTTGATCTGATGCGTGTCGATACGGTGGAATGGGAGCGGGGCCGGCTGTGCCGGCACCGCTGGGGCGGTTGGTGGTGCCGGGGCGGGTGTCATGGACGGGCGGGCGGCTACGGCTGAGTGGACTGTAGGGGTGAGGGCGGGGGTGAGAGCCGTTGCTGTGGAGGTGGATGTCTGCTGCGGTGTAACCGATGCGGGTGTTGCAACATGGCTGGACATGTGCTGCGGAGCACAGATGGTGGTCAATACGTGCGCTGTGAGCACGTAGGGGGTGTTTTGAGAGTGGATGGATGCGTGTGGGAGGGTGCCCGAGGAGCGGGAGTGGGATGCTTGCGAAGATATGGAGTGGAAGGAGCCAAGGCTGGTCGACTACTGACAGGGCAGCGAGGAGCAGCAAAGTGGAGGAGGGTGGGGGGCTCGGACAAAGAACTTTTTGGTCCCACCATCCGGTGGAGGTTCGCAAACCATCTCTTCAGCCTGTGCATCTCGTCATCATCTCGTCCTTAACCCCCCTCCCTTCAGCAACATAGATGGCGTCAACACAGCCTGAAGCCGAGCCCTCATCATCTGCCGCAGGCGCCGCGTCCGCAAGCTCCTCCGCCGCCGTCTTCCGACGCCTCCATCCTGACCAGTACCTCACCCGCTTCCTCGACCAGGGCTACCGCCCCGACGGCAGGCGGATCAATGCCTGGCGCGACGTCAGCATCAATGTTGGTGGGTATCACACAGAGCAGTATCGTGCCGATTCGAATCCATTCTGACTTCAGGCTCCATCGGGACGGCAAACGGCTCGGCGCTCGTGCGGATGGGCGACACAACGATGGTGTGTGGCGTCAAGGCTGAGGTCGCCGAACCAACGGGATCGTCACCGAATGAGGGCTTCGTCGGTGGGTATCTGGAGTAAATGGATCATCTGCCTGAGCGTGGGATATTATCCCTGGCGGCACAAGAAGGCGACATCCGCGGTTTGCGTTGGATGGAAGACGACTGACAATTCAGTGCCCAACATTGACCTTCCTGCGCTCTGCTCCCCCAAATTCAAGCCAGGACCGCCCGTAGAGGAAGCGCAGGTATACTCCAACTGGTTGAATGATTTGATTGTCTGGTACGTGTCCGCTGTCGGTCGACACTAAACCGTTCAGCTCGCAGACGCTGCCGCCAACCTCTTTAGTGATCGCCCCTGGTAAGGCGGTCTGGGCGGTCTACATCGACGTAGTGTGCATCAACTACGACGGAAACGCATACGACGCAGCCGTGCTCGCCGTCATGGCTGCTCTGAAAAACAGTTGGTTCGCGGCGTACAGACAGTTTGCTCACCCTTGCAGCCCGCCTTCCTCGCGCAAGGTACAACGACGAGACGATGCAGACTATCTGCGACGAGAGCGAGGACTTTCCTCTGCCCCTCGGCCGTCTTCCCTTGTCTTGTTCCTTTGGACTCCAGTCGTACGTCCCCCTCCCCCCCCCTATCACTCGCCGAACTCACCTGACCACACCATAGGACGCACCTCCTCCCGGACCCCACAGCCTTCGAGGCGCCGCTCCTCAGCACGGCGATCTCCCTCGCATTTGACCAGGACAACACGGCCTGCGCGGTACGCCAGGAAGGCCTCGGCGGTGCGACGGGCAGGTCAGGCGCCGATGTGCTCCGGGATGCGTGGGTTGCGGCGGAACAGCGGACGGTCGAGCTGCGCGAAATCCTCTTGGCGGCGCACTAGGGCGAGATACGCGTGATAGATAAATACGATACCAGCATGTTTGGTGTGTAACAGCGCTGTTTTGGCACGCGCTGGGTCGTGCGGTAGATGTACAGTACTCCGTCTTACCTTCCGTCTGGTCCTGAGCATGCCGAGCACTGTCCGACGCAGATGGCGCAGTAGACGGATCGCTGTGACCGTATGGTGCCGGATTGCACGATTGTAATCCCAGGGTCTCGGACGATGGCGACCGGACACGGCGCAGCTCTCCGCGCCGGTCGAGATTTCCAGCGATCGTTCGATGGACGCCGGATGGCACAGTTTCACGTTTTTAAGCGCGGCGTACTGAAGTTGTCTTTCTTCGCAGCCATCCCCGTTCGTCTCGCCGCCGCCGCCGTTGCCGCAGATTCTCCATCATGGCCTCCAAGAAGCAGCAGACGCAGCCTCCCGCGACGGGCATCCCAAAGTGGGCCCTTGTTACGGCCGTCATCGGCGCTCTGTGGGCGCTCTGCTCGTGGGCCGACAGCATTGTTGTGAGTAACCCAGTGTCAGGGACCGGCAGCTGCAAGGTCGAAGGCGGAAGGCGTGCTGGGTCTGCTATATCTGCACCCTGTTCTTGCCGCACCGCACTGCTGCAGCGAAACGACCGCCACTGACCCGCAGGACCGCTTCTATGTCATGACGCCCGAGGCTCTCGCCGAGGCACAGCAGGCGACACTCGCTGACGCGCGCGCTGCCGGCCAAGAGAACAACGCGACCTACATTGTTGGCGACCTGCTGCAGCGCATCGACAAGCTGTACCCCGACGCCGGCATCCTTACCGACTTTACGGACACGAGCGAGTGGGTCTTCAACAACGCCGGCGGCGCCATGGGCTCGATGTACATTATCCACGCGTCGATTACTGAGTGAGTCCGCCCCCACCCCAAGGGGTTGGTGGAGCCCAACGGGGTTTATGCTAACGGCCCCAGGTACCTCATCATCTTCGGCACGGGCGTTGGGACTGAGGGCCATACCGGCCGTCACACGGCGGACGACTACTTCCACATCCTTACCGGCACGCAGACGGCGTACCGTGCCGGTGCACTTGAGCGTGAAATCTACCCTCCCGGCGCGGTGCACCACCTTGTCCGCGGCCAGGTCAAGCAGTACGCCGCGACGCCCGAGATGTGGGCGCTCGAGTACGCGCGCGGCTGGATCCCGCCGATGCTGCCCTTTGGCTTTGCGGACATGCTCTTCTCGACGCTTGACGTTGGCACCATGTACCACACGGTGCGCATCACCGCGCGCGAGATGATCAAGAACCTCCTCCGCGGCAAGATCTAGGCGTAGGCTCGACGCCAGCCGGATGTTGGGGCTAGAGTCGCTAGACGAGCGTAGATAGATACATGCAGGATCTTGGGAGAAGAATAGAAGGTTGCGAGCTTGGATTGTGGAGAAGATGGGAAGAGACGGCAGGCGCATGGTCCGTCTGGACTGTGCCTGTCATGTACTCATCGTCCTAAGAGCCAGATCGATACGTCATGTAAGTGGACGTCGATAGCACATTCGGCGGCTCGACAACGGAACGCACCCCCCTGTGGGAGTGCTATTGGTGGAGTTCCTAAAGAGGACGAGGTGATTTGAAGGAATCAACTGGTGTTAGCGTGTCCGTCAGCCGTGTTCGTTCGCTGTGCGACGGTTCCCCCACAAACTTCCGAGGCTCTCTGCGACTCGGGTCAAGCTCCCGAGAGTCAGTTCACGTGGACCTGTCACACGACCCCTAAAAGCCGCCGCGCCGATGGCACGATCGCGTCCGTTCGTGTCCGTGCGTCCCGGAGGGAGAGTAGGCGTCGTGCGAATTGCTAGGGCCGTGGGACATGGTAACGAGGCTGCAGGAAGGTGGGTGGATACGTCAGTACGACATGCCTGCACCGGCATTGACTGTCAAGTGCATGTCAGCGACGGTCGCCCTACTCGTTGCGTCAGTCATAGGCAATGCAGGCGCGGAGACATGGTCAGCGGGTCTTGCGTCACGCGTCGTTCTCCAGCTCCACCCGAAGCGTCCAAACACCATGACATTCCGTACAATTATGGCTACATCTAGTTGCCTGCCGCTGCGCCTGTCAGTAATCGGCTCCCCGCTGTGGTGAGTTGGCAACGCACCCTCCAGCTCAGCAAGGCGCTCGTTATCGCCGGCGGCCTCGAGCATCTGTGTCGCGTCAGCATGGGCAGTCCCTGTGCGCGGCCCCGGGTACCCAGGTGGGTGGGGCACTCATCCCCTTTCTGAGGGGCAGAGAAAGAAACGAGACGAGGAGAGATACTCACACCCTTGAGGAGGGCGACGTACTTGGCCTTGGCGTCCTCCTTGCTCATGCCCTCGAGCTTCTTCCACGCGTTGTACTTGTACTTGGCGGTGAAGTTGAAGGCACCTGGGAGGGTTAGCCGCGGTCAGCGATTGGACAGCGACGTACCGGGAGCGGCACCGGTGTTGTCGCCCTCAGTGGCCTGCTTGAAGTGGGCGTAGAACTGGGGTGTGAGCGGCTTGCCTGCGGTGACTAGTTGATGGCAACAACGACGACGACGACGACGACGACGACGACGACGGAGTCGCACTCGCCCAACGCACCTCGAGCTGCTGGTCGGTGGTGGGCTTGACGGGGCCGTCGGCGGGGAGCTCGCGGACCATCTTGACCGCCTTGTCGAACTGAGCGTCGAGGTTGACCATTGTTGCTAGGACTTGTGTGGGGGTTGGGCGGAGGTGTGGGTGGAGCAGAAGAGGAGATGACAAGATGGGAGAGCTGCACCGTGTCTTATATCTGATTCGGCGTAAATAAAAGCACAGATCCGATTACTCGGCAACGCAACAGGCTGCAGGCTGGAGCCCGCAACAAGGGTCCCGGCGCCCCTTCCACGACGCTGGCTGGCCACTGGCGGCCGTGTCTCGCTGGGTCCTCATGCTGCCACGATAATGGATGGCCCTTGGAACACCCGACATCCGATGCGACCCCCCCCCGCTCGCCCCAAGCTAACCGTCACCGCGACCCACGCACTCCTTGCCCCAAGACCGCGCGGGAGACGGCGCCCCCAGGCGCTTTCCAGAGGAGCTTGGGCAGATGCCTATCGGGGTTCAATTAGGCGCATCAACCGGCACGGGCGGCCATACCTCACCCCCATTAGGCTCGCATGCACGATGAGGTCATACCCACCCGGTCTCCTCCACTCTCTGTGATGTAGTCCTCTTTCGGCTTTTTACGATTGCGACCAGGTCATGTGAGCTCCACCACCACCACCGCGTACGCGGGCCATGCACGCATGCATCCCAAGCGCGAGCCTCGAGTCCCGTCGCTCGCATACAGCCCCCCAAGTGGCGTCCCCGCTGCGCACCTGCCACCGGGACACGCCACAAGATCATGGCCAGATCCCACCACCCCCCGCGCGCATCCTTTATAAGCTCCCATCCACGTCAGTCTCTGTCCGATCCTCCAACCCCTCTTTGTCCCTTGCCTTTGTACCCCGCTCGAGTGTTCTCACACGTATTTCCCTGCCCGTCGTACACCCCACAAGCAACAATGTTCACCCGTGCTGCCCGTGTCGCTGCCACTCAGGCCCGCTCCACCGCCCACTCCTCCCAGGTCGCTGCGGGACGCCGCTGGACCTCGATTGAGCACCGCGGCGGCAAGCCCAAACTCGTGCGTCGCGCGCCCGTCCTCGTCGCAGTCGACACGTATACTGACCACAATGGCAGATCTTCCGCTTTGGCATGAAGGGTACGTCTGGACAAACAGGGGGGTTGTCGCCCGGTTCTCACGCTGACATTTGTCTCTCGCCACTCACCGCTGTTGCTAAACGCCGCGTTGCTATTGGACTGTGCCCGTTTGGTGCCGCCGGCCCTGCCGTCCACCCACGCGACCCCACGCCCATACCCCACCACCCTTGCCGTCCATATGAGCAGACATCCCTGTCGAGCTGTACCCCCTCGGCTTCGTCGTCGGCATGGGCCTCGTTGGAGGTGCCTTTGGTAGGTCGCGCACGATGCTGTTGCAAGATCGCTAACCCGCTCTCAGCCTCGGTCCGTCACTGTGAGTCAATAGCTGCATGCTGGTGCAGAAGCACACTAGCCAAGGTGATGGAGCCGCTGCGTGCATGCTCCAGACGATTGTCCCGCAGAACATTGTGTGGCACCTGCTGACACGTCCACAGTCATGATCGACGGTGACGTGCGTTGCACTCCCGCAAGCCTAGCTGACACCGCAGCTCCGCCTGAAGCGCTCCGGAAACTAAGCTGTCGTCGCGCCACTCTGTCCAACGCATCGTTCGCGTCCGGTCCTATGCCTGGTAGAGAATGTCGGGGTTCGCACCAGTCCCAAGTCCCAAGTCTGAAGTCAAGTCCAAAGTCAAGCGGCATCATGAGTAAATCAAAGGAGAAGGCGAAAGCAAGGATGCAGCAGTTGAAAGAAGCAGAATGCAGGAGCATGTTATGCACAATGGAGTACATGGAGCTAAAGCCTTTGGGCAGTGATTACATTACGTGCGCAGGGGGGGAGTGTCACCCTCTTGGCCTGTCGAATGGGCTGCGGGTGATTGCCTTGCACGCGATCACAACGACCAGTAGGATGGTGAGCTCGAGGCGGATGAAGCCGGGCCGCGGAGCCAATTTAGCGCGCCCTGGCAGCAGCCAGCTGGTGGTATGCTCGGCCGAGTGTGGCACTTTGATACCTTTGTCGCAACAACGTCAAGCACGTGCGTTCATCTTGGACCACGTTCATTAGTTGTCGAGCCCAAGCCACGACCTCCGGTCCTCTTCGTCCTCGTCCTCGACCCCTCCTTGCCCTGCGTCGGTCAGGAACCGGCCGACGTATCTATGCTTCGAGAGCGCCGAGCGTGCCTTGCCGCTGACCGCCCATCGGCGAAGGCTGCGCGCGGACGGCCTCGAGTGTCGGACGACGACCTGCTCCTCGTGTTACAGAGTCCATGACCGCTAACCGCCTGCCGCGGTTCCGCATGGGTGCCGACACCCTTTCTGTGACCCAGAACCCAAATGCTGCGGGGCCACAGCACGAGCCCCTTGTTCTTGGGTATGGCCACCATGCCTCAAAGGCGCAAAGACTGTCCTGTCCACGGCGTTGCCAAGGAATGGCCGCGGCCATGCGAGTTTCCGCCGCCCTAGGATCTGCCGTCCATACGGATTGACTGGCCAACAATGCCTTTTCTCGACATCTCTTTACTCGCATCCAACTTTCTTGACCTTCCTTTACCGCCTGTCTACAGCCCGGACCGCTTGCTTGCCCTCAGCACACTTGCTTGCTATCAGCAGCACACTTGCAATTGTGTAGCCTCCGGAGACTCGATCTCGGCCTAGCCTTTGCCCCTCCACGCCTTGTTTCATGTCATTCTGGGCGGGCGATACGGCCTTGGAGGTGCGGCTTCCCATCCACAAACAGCTACTCCAGCTAACATCTACAGGTCGGATCCGTAAGGATGAAGAACCAGAACATGACGGCCCTCACAATGCGGCCGACACTAACGGCGGCAGGCTCTCGCGCGCGCAGACCTCAGCAATCAGCGCTCGTTTGAGGAGGCGGTCACGGCAGTCAAGACGTATGTGCGTGCTAAGATGCAAAAGTACAAGAGCGTCGCCCCCGCGCTCCCTGGTGGCAAGGTGAGTGGCGACACTGCACTGCTGGTGGAGCTTGGGGCTTTCAGTCGATGGTTACTTGCGGTTGGTAGCCAAGCAGAGGCAGAGCTGAGGCTGTTCCTCCCGCCTGGCTCTGGGCTTGTGTGGGGTTACATCGTGTACCCCCATCGCTCGCGCGCTCTCGTGGTCGAGCCTTCGGACGAGCACTCTCCTCTCAGGTTTGCCGCTGGACCGCAGAATTACGGTTCGCCAGACACTGGAGGAACGTTCCCACTCGCCCGAATATGCTCTGCTGCCACGGAAGTGGCGGCTTGGCACCGTGCACTGCATCACCATGCACTGCATCACCACGCACTGCATCACCGTGCACCGCCCGTTCTCAAGACACGTTTCTCGCACTCAGCAGCACCGTGCATCCATCGCCGAACACCCAAACCATAGACGCACTGGCTGACTTTGCCAGCTCGAAGCATTGGAGAAAAAGGTAGGGACCGCAAACTTTTGCTGGGCAGGCCGGCGCGTGTGCTGTGGCTGACGCTTGGACCGCTTACTCCTCTGCCACCCTGTTGAACCTGAACATTCCACGGGACGCAACATGATATTGCCGCAAACGTGCTCGTGTGCTTGCGACGTCGGTGACTGATGTGCTGCCTGCCCTGAACAGTATGCCCCCCTCGGTTTTCAGGACGTCTTCTACGTCGCCCGCTTTGAGCTCAAGCTCCCCGCCTCGGCGCTGGCGCTGCCTCCGCCGTCCCCGCATGTGCGCCAGCGCCTCGAGGCCGCAGGCTTCCCTCTCCCTGCGGACGACGGTACCATGGCTGCTAGCGTGAGCACCGGACATGGGCTATCATCACCGGTGCAGTCGAGTGCCGCCAGCATCCGCACCACGACAAGCAGTGGAAAGAGCGCGCCCAAGTGGGTCACGCAGGAAGACTTTGCGGGGCCGGGTGTGCCGTACACGCGCGAGACACTGGGTTTGGCCGCACACGCTTCGCGCAAGGCACACAAGGAGGCACAGAAGGAGGCCGCCGTACCCGCCGCCGCACCACCGCTACCTGCTGTGCACATGTCGTCGCCGGCAGTCCCCAGGCCCCCGCTGCGGCGTGCACCGTCCGCCGGCGTCCCCGGAACCAGGTCTCCGACCATCGACGTGAAGAGGCCGCTACCCGACCCGTCGTGCGGCTGTCTCGATCATCCACCAGCTCCCGCGGTGACGTTGGGGCTAGACGCCAAGATTTCCCCGCCATGCGGCTGCCTCGACCATGCGCAGCCACCAAGCGAAGGAAGCGTGTACAGCCAGGGGACCGCGTCGTCTTCTGAGAAGAAGAGTGGGGAAGGGTACCGCGAGCCGCCGCTGGGCGACAGCCCGACACTGCCGCTCAGCCCGCTGCCCATGCCCCCACTGGAACTCGGTAGCGCAGCTCTGGGCGGCAGCGGCGGTGACAAGCCGCGACCGGGTCCCTCGCTGCGTGATACGCGCCGGCCCGAGACACTACACATTCGGGACCTGTTTGCGGCACTGCCACCCGAGACCCAGCTGCTAGCACTGGAGCGGTTTGATGCGCGCAGGCGGGCTGAACGACAGCAATCGATTGCCCTGGCGGCGGACGCGGATGCACGCCTAGCGGCAGACGAACGGAGGCACGATTACGGGAGGCGGCTGGCTGAAGAGCGGCGGCTGGAAGAAGACCGTGCTGCTGCATGGGAGCGCGCCAAGGGCAAGGGGAAGCAATACATCCCTCACAGTTCTCCGCACTTTCCTTTCGAGATCCATGGGGCAGCGACGGCGGGCCGGCGCAACCTATCGCCAGACTTGCCCGGGCTGCAGCCCTTACTCGACGCCCTTCCTACGCCGCCGGCGCGCGGATACCAGAGCCACCACCACCGCCCGCATGACCAGCAGCAGCAACACCAGACGCAGCCGCAGCCGCAGCAGCAACAACAACAACAGCAGCAGCAGCAAGACACTGACGGGCGGCGCATGATCGAGGCACGTATCGCTGCGCTCCAGTCCGCCCTGGCCGCCATGGGCATCGAACCCGGCTCGCCGCCGCTGCCCCCCACGCCGTCTCCGCGCTCGCCCGTGATCGCAGCGACTGCTGCGCGGCGTAACACGGCCACATCGGCCGCGTCGACCGCGCACTCACATTACTCAGTGTCACCGACATCAACGCCCATCCTCACTCCGCGCTCGCCGTTCGCGCCGTTGCCCGCAACGCCGGGCTCGCACCACCCCTACGCTGTACCCAGCGCGCACGGATACCAGAAATACGGGGCCGGGGGCAACAGCTCACCCCGGGACAGCCCTCGAGCTGTAGCCGCACCCACTCGCCGCCCCTCTGCTCCTCCCTTGTTCGATCTCGACGAGCACCTCGCAGCGCTGTGCCGAGCGTCTGACGGGTCGCTCAGCTCCCAGGGATCGGGTTCCGCGCACCTCTTGCGTGCGATTGCGCAATCGGAAGGCGCGACGGTGGGCGGCGGTAGCACAGGCGGCGGCACAGACAGTGGTACGGTCAGCGGTGCAGTTACACCCCGCCTCCCTACGCCGCCACCGTCTTATACCTTTGTCGACACTTCGTTTGTGGACTCTCAGGCTGGCCACCACGCGTTGTGAGGTAAGGGCTGCCAAACAAATATTCCTGGGGAAAACAATTGTGAACTTTATTAGACTCTGCTATCTCTAGGCTTTACTATCTCGTTCGTATCAGGAGCTGGCGATAATCATAAAGAGTAGGAAGCAGGAATACGTTGTGGTTTGTCTATAGCAGCGATGTATGTATACGATGCGGGGGAATCGGTGTGCGTGGTTTGTCCGTTGCGTCTGTTAGCGATGGGTGCGGATCTACGGATGGACGAGGGTGGGCAGATGGTTGCCGATCGGAGGTGGCCGGTCAGCCCAGCGCACTGTGTGTGTGTCAGAATTAGGCGGCAATGACGACGACCGAGTGCTAGGTCAGTTAACCAGCATCCACGGCTTATCGAAGCATGGGTGATTCAAATACAAGCGGTGGGCAGCTCGCGCCGTTCCTCTCTTCACCTTCCGAGTGTCACCAGCATGGTATGTGCGCAGAGCACGATGAGACTGACATGCAGACTACGGCCACAGTTCCTAGCGAGTCTTGTGAGTCACTGCTTCGGGCAGCGCGGGCTCCTCGCACTAATCCTCGCACTAACCCGCAGTCCAGCCCATTGTGATCGAGGCCGGCCCGCACGGCAAGCTGCGCGGCGTCAACATTGTTGGCGCTGACGGACACGTCAAGTGCCGTCGCTTCTGCGCGGTACCATTTGCGCAGCCGCCCGTCGGCGAGCTTCGCTGGCGCAAGCCGGTGCCCCTTGCCGACGATGCGGACTGGAGCGGCATCAAGGGAGAGGAGTTTGGCAACGTCACTGCCCAGCCTCGCTACGAGATTACCAAGTAGGTAGGACACCGAGAGGGGAGGCATGGCCATGATCCTATGGACCAGCTGACGCTACCTGCAGTGACCAGGGACAGAC
Source organism: Apiotrichum siamense (assembly GCA_023653615.1). NCBI lineage: Eukaryota > Fungi > Basidiomycota > Tremellomycetes > Trichosporonales > Trichosporonaceae > Apiotrichum > Apiotrichum siamense. The sequence goes on from JALJEG010000007.1 coordinate 358,404, forward strand.
AATCGACTTTGATGTCCCTGGCATCCCGATGAGCGAGGACGCACTCACGGCCAACATCTGGACGCCCACCGGTCCACCGCCCGCCAGCGGCTGGCCAGTCTTTCTCTTCATCCACGGCGGCTGGCTCCAGATCGGCAACCCGGGCATGACCGACAAGACGAACCCGGCCGACCTCATCGACCGCGCGCTCAAGTGCGTCGTTATCCAGCCAGCGTACCGCCTCTCGCTGTTCGGCTTCCTCGCCAGCGCTGAGATCCGCGCCGAGAACCCCGACGACGGCACCGCGGGCAACTTTGGTTTTTGGGAGTGAGTGCGGAGCATCAAGGGACGAGGGGCCAGAGCACTAACCTGTAGCCAGCGCCTTTCTATCGAGTGGGCGGCCAAGAACGCCCACTTCTTTGGCGGAAACGGCGATAACATCACCATCGCCGGCCTCTCCGCCGGCTCGTACTCGGTGCAGGTACAGCTCGCGCACGAGCTTGTGTCGGACGCCAAGCCGCTGATCAAGCGGGCGATGATGTGGTCGAACGCCCTTCCAGCGCAGCCCAAGAGCGTTGCCGACAGTCAGGAGGCGTTTGACGGCGTGCTCGACGCGTGCGGCATCTCTCGTGACCTCAACGGTTCGGAGAAGATGCGCCGTCTCCGTGCCGTGCCCATGGAGGAGCTTCGTTCCAAGATTATGAATCTGTGAGTAGGCGAGGAGGAAAGTGATTGGGGTCGTCCTTCCCGCGCCTCCTTCTAAGACTTCCTTCTGGAGTCTTGCATCTTGCTCGCTCCATTCTCCTTTCTCTTGGCCACTGACTATCCAGCAAGATCCATACCTTCCGGGGCGTGTCAGACGACGCGTTTATCAGCTCGCAGATGTTTGCCTCAATCGAGTCGGGCGCGTTCGCTGCTGAGTTTGCCCGTCGCGGCATGTCCCTCGTCATTGGCGAGGTGGCCCACGAGGAGCTCTTGTACGGCGCGACCAACCCGCCCAAGACGGTGCCCGACCTCAACACGCAGCTGGAGAACTACTACCGCGCCGACCAGGTCGCCAAGCTGAACACAGCCTTTGACGTGGCCGGCAACGCGACGCCCGCCGCCCTCAAAGGCCTGTTTGGCGACATTGTCGCGCACGGCCAGGTGTATATTACTGCGCGCGTGCTGGTGCACGCGCTCCTGGCTGGCGGCGTCGACCCGGCGCGCGTGCTGAGGTACCGCGTCGGGTGGCTCGCACCTGCGCTCGCGGCCGAGTCTCTGTGGCCCGACGGCGTGACGCACGCGGACGACCAGTCGCTGTGGTGGTTCTCGACGCGCCTCGGCTTCTCGCCCGCCGACGAGCAGGCAGCGCAGGCGTGGCTCGCGCCCGTCCAGGCGTTCCTCGACGGTGACGAGGCGCGGGCGGCGTCCGAGTGGTACGCGGGCGAGAAGGCGCCCGCGGACGGCCGCCGCATGCGCGAGATCCGCGAGGGCAAGATTGCGGTTGTCGACGACGACCGCTGGGAGCGCTGCGAGAAGCTTGCCAAGCTTGTTGCCGTCTGAGCAGAGGAGCAGCTGTTGTATTGCCGCATGACCATGCAAAGGATGCAAAGGGGGAGTGCGATGTGAGCATGTGAGCAACAGTGGAACGGCCAGCCCATCCTGCAAACGTCAAATTGTCGGAGCTGAGCCTCGCAGACCCCCGTCGGCATGGCTACTCGGGAGAGTACTCTCGGCACGCTCTCGGCGACGTCATGCGCGTGTTATCTCGTTTTCCGAACGGGATATGCACATGACCGGCCTGCAGATCTCGTTGTCTCATCTCTGACGTTCCCGCAGCTCCGCGTTCTCTTGGCAACACGCCAGGCACCGCCTGCTGCCCGCGAACGCGGAAGGGAGACGAAGAACAATGCGCAGCGCTGCGCAGCTCTTAAGGTGGACTGGGCGTGCTGGTGAGTGGAGCGCGGTTGGCGGTGCGTGTTGGGCAGCTCCCCTGCTCGTTCTTAGCTTTTTGCTCCCGTTTAGGGTGCGAAGAAGGCCTCGCGGGTCCCAACTACCAGGCGCGGCACCTCTAGACGGCGCGGCGCCCCCGTCAGTTGTTCGGGCCACTTGCCGTCATGCTTAAATAGGGTTCGGAATATGTGTCACTGCCCTCCGGCCGCGTGCCGCCGGGTGCGGGGCGGTGCATGCATGCGCGTCCACCCAGACGCAACGGGCCGGATGGTCCAGGACCCCGAAGTCACTGTGGGCGGGGCGACTCCGAAGCAACTGTAGGCGGGCCAGCGGGCAGCGGGTTGCGGGGACGGGGACAGCGGGTGTTGCCATGCCCCGTCCCGGAACGACAGCCGACAGTAACAAGAGCCGCACAAAGTGTCATCACTATTGTTGTCAGCTGCGCTGCCCGTTGCTGATCTCGAGGTGGCGCAGCACTTGTATAAATGTCCCACGACTCCGCCAGCGGCTGCCTTGTCCACTCTAAACTACAAGTGTGGCGAACCACCGTTGGCAGCAAACGACGCACATTTTCAATGCTTCTCAAGCACATCCTCCTCGCGCTCACGCTCGCGGCCTCCGCCGTGGCCAAGCCGCTCCCCGCGGCCGACGCTGCTGCCGCGCCGGCCCCCGGGGATCAGAATGGGAGTGGGGACACTTTTGGAGGCGGGGGCGCTTCCGGGACGTGGCTCACCAGCGTCGCCAGCAACCGCCGCGGCGGAATCGGCATGAACGGCCAAAAGAAGCGCGTCCTGTCGCTCGACGAGCTGTTCTACCTCGGCAAGTGGGACGACGCGCCTGGCTGCGAGGGCAACGGCAAGCGCAGCTCGGGTGAGGGCCCTCTCCAGAGCTTTGAGGCGTTTGGCGCCCTCTTCACCAGTACGTCACAGATCTGGAGTGTCAAGAGGGGGGGACGGACCCCAGCTGACCCTCGGCAGAGGACGTGCAAGGCGTGCTCATCTCCAGTTCGCGGTCGGGCTCGGAGGAGATCCGCATCGGCGCCGGCCACGTGTGGAACCTCCGCAACGTCTCGGCGCCCGCGGCGCAGTGCGCCGCGACACAAGCCATTGCCTTTACAGGCATCCGGCTGGCTGAGGTGGAGGGCGTAATGTTCCCGCGCCCGCTGCGCGGCCTGTACGGCTTCTTCTTCCGCCGCCTGCCGCAGGACGTGGTCAACATCCAACGCCAGTGGCTGCAGGCCAACAAGGTGACGTGAGTGCGCCTGCGTGGGTGGCCCTGGTCCGTGCGGGCTGTGCGTGCTGACGCGCGCATGCGTTGCAGGATCTATGCGTCGTTTATGGACATGAGCCGCGACACGGAGGGGTACGACCGCGAGCTGTACACGGGTGACGTCCAGTAGCGTCCGAGCCCGATTGTGTCGTCCAATAGCGTCCGAGCTCGATCGCGACGTCCAGTTGCCTCCGAGCTCGATCGCGACGTCCAGTAACCTCCGAGCTCGATCGCGCCCGACGCGTGTCCCTCCCTCTCCCTGCACAGCGCTCGACTCTTTTTTTTTTCTTTTTTTTTTTCTCTCCGCCGTTTCCCCCGCCGTAGACGACGTCTGCCCGCGACGCAGCGCGGGCCCAGGGGAGACTTGTACGATAAGTAAACACGTCATACGTTGTGAGATGCAATGGAGCATGGGAGATGTCTGCCACGCCTCACGCTTCCCTGGTGGCACGGCGCCGCCGCCGGCCCATCCCGCCGCGCGTGCCCCGCCAGCCTCGCGCTTCCCAGGCGTGCATCGCCTCCATTCCTGATTCCTGACCTCGGGTCTTGTAACGCGGTCGAACTTGGAACGGGGACAGCTGGCGCAGAGCATCCGGGGATGCGGCTCAGGGCCGAGGACCCGGCGCACCTGCCGGCCACGCTCTGGCAGGCGTCCGCGTACCGGCTCCTCGGGGCACAGGGCGTCGGGCGCCGTGCGTAGGCTTCCTTCCCCTCGCCGCCCCGATGGATCCGGCGCCATCCTGTACTCTGGGCCGCCGCCGCAGGGCGCAGCGCGCGCGCGGGCCCGCCCAGGGAACATTGCACTGCTTGGTGTGTCGGCGCTCGAGCCCCGCGCCCTGCGGCCGGCTGCAACACACTGGACTCGCGTCACCCGCGCACACAGCCCAGGGCCCGCCCCCACCCCCAAACTGGAATAGACTTAATAGCCTCGACATGATGCGGCGGCTTCCCCAACGCCCCCCGACCACGACGACGACCTTCCCCCCCACCATGCTGGCCGACCGCCCGACCTTCCCCATCGGCGTAGACGAGGAACGCTGGCTGTCCAACACGATCACGGTGCGCGAGCGCGCCATGCTGTGGTTCGTCAACACCATCACCGACAAGCCCGAGTGGTGGCGCAAGGTCGACGACGCCGAGGTTGTCGCAAAGTGGAGGGCCGAGCTCGCGACGTTTGTCGAAACCGGCGGCGACCCGCTGCAGAACGGCTTCAGCGATGCCATGTTCGACTTTTGTCTCGACGAGCTGCGCGACAAGGCGGCGCTCTACAAGCAGACGGCGACCAGCGGCACCGAGGGCGGCATTGTGTCCGTGCTCGACACGGCGGCGGCCGTGTTCAAGGCCGACGGCCGTGTGCCGGCCCCGCTCGTCGAGGCGCTCCGCGCTGCCGCCAAGGTGTTCGAGGACGTGCCCGAGGACGCAAGGGACTGGCACCCGGGAAGCAACGAGCAGGTGCTCGACCTCGTCCACCCGTCGCTGTGGCCCCTCGTGTACGGCACCAGTCTCCAGGTGGCCGAGGACATTCGTCTCGCCGACGCCCTGTCCCAGATTGGCGCAGGAGAGGTCATTCCTGTGCCTACGCACGTCGACCTTGGCCTGTCTGACGTCCCCCATCTACTGTGGAGCGAAAAGTTCCAATGGCTCCCCGCCGAGTTTTCGTTTGGCGCCGACGGCAAGGCCCCCGCCCAAGTGACAAGCTACATCAACAACGCCCACCCAGAGGAGCACAAGGCGCTGTACCCCGTCGTTGCGCAGCTGCTGGACCTCTCGCTCCCGATGTTGTCGGCCGCATACGAGCGTGTCATGTCCTGGGCCGACGCCGCCAACCCCGTCGTCGTATACAAGGACCGCAAGCGCATCCAATGCGACGACTCGTCCCGCGACTGCACGACCAAGGAGCACTGCAAGGACCCATGCTACAGCAGCCCCTGGGACATGCCCGCGGCCCTGATCCCCGAGGGCATCGAAGACCGCTCCGACGTGTACTTTGACGAGAGCGAGCGCTGGTACAACGAGACACATCCCGTCAAGCAGCCCGAGCCTGGGCCGTACCTCTTTGGCGGCGTGTCCTCGTACCAGACCGAAGGGCCGTGGTTCCCCACGGCGGCGCGCTGCCCCGTTGGGGACATCACCGAAGAGGAGGGGGAGGCCCCCCACAACGCCGAAGAGGAGGACCGTAAGCGCAGGGAGGTGACTCGCACCGAGCTGTACCATCTGGTGGACAAGGACCCGAAAGCCGCTGCTGCGGCGTTCGCGTCACTCCGCGAGGCCGAGGCTGTCGACAGGGCCAAGCTCGCCGCAGCTGCCGCTGCCGAGCCGGGCAAGGACCACCGCCTGCAGGTCATTGTCAAGCTCGCTAACATCCATCTCACGCCCGAGAAGCCGCGCTACGGCGGCGGATCGTGGCACTTTGAGGGCCAGCTCAACGAGCACATTTGCGCGACGGCGCTCTTCTACTACGACTGCGACAACGTCACAGAGTCGCGCCTCGCGTTCCGCACCATCACCGACGCTGAGGGCTACGCCGAGGGCGAGTTCCAGTGAGTTCTGCGGTGCTAGTTTCCGTTGCTGCGTTCTCTTACAGAAGCTAATCATCAGGTACGAGCAGAACGACCACAAGCCGTTCGAGATCCTGTACGGCATGAACCCGGGCATGGACGACGATACCACGTCGCAGCCCCTCGGCGACGTCGTCACCAAGGAGGGCCGCCTGCTCGTCTTCCCAAACGTGCTGCAGCATCAGGTACAGCCATTCGAGCTCGCAGACAAGAGCAGGCCGGGGCACCGCAAGATTGTCGCCCTCTTCCTCGTCGACCCGCAGGTCCGTGTGCCATCGACCGCGACGGTCCCCCCGCAGCAGGCCCACTGGCGCATTTGGTCCGAGCTCGACTCGCGGCTGCCGCCCGAGCTGTCCGAAATGGTCTACGAGCACATTCAGGTGCCGTACAGACTCGACCATGCCAAGAAGCTCCGCGCCGAGCTTATCGAGGAGCGCAAGGCCTTAGACAGCAGCGTCGAAGAGATGATACTTGAGAAGGGGTGGAACTTCTGCGAGCACTAAACTCCAGGAGACCGGATAATTGTTAGATGGGGCTCAGACTGGGGTCGATAGTACATGAAGTATAGTGTAATGCACAAGAAACCAATGCATGTCAAGGGTAACGAGGAACGATACAACGGTGTGCCAGTACATATCTAGGAAACAACAGCAGAAACTACGGGAAAGTATGAGAGATGATGTTGGGAACGGAGGACAACCGCTAGCTCATCCGTGTTTTACACATTCTCCATCGCAACATGTGCCTGGTAGCGGCCCCACACCCTGGCAGCACGAAGGTAGATCGGGAACAGGGGCAGGAGCACGAGCGCGACGGGAAACAGCACAATCAGTACGAGCGTTGAGAACAACACGACAATCGGCTTGATGAGCAGGAAGTACGACAGCGCAGAGTACGAGTAGTAGTCTGAGAGCTGGGAGTCCAGTTAGTAAACCATCCCGTGGGCGAACCAGCGCAGTCACCTACCATAGCCCACGAGCACTTGACAAACCGCCGCTCGACGACGATGACGGGCGGCCCGTCGCCGCTTTCGGGACTTTGCGAGCGCACCTCCACGACATAGTGGAACACGCGGCGCGGCGGACCGAAGTTGGCGCCGTGGTAGTACGTCTGCAGCCGGCGCTCCTGCTTGGCGCCCCAGCGCGCAAGGATGAGGGTGAACCACCACACAACGGCGCCTAGTGGCAGGGTGATCAGGAGCGCGATGCCGGCGAGCGTGCCGACGAGCAGAACGGGCCACAAGAGCAAGTTCTGAGGCGAGCGTCAGTGGAAGGTCAGGGGGGGAGATAAGACGAAATCAACTCACAAATGGCAAGTTGATAAACAGCAGGTGCGCCAAGGCCGTCCAGTGTCCTCGGTCGGCCATTGGCGCGAAATAGCCCTCGCGGCCCGGAGAGCCCTCGCGCCGCCAGCCACACCAAATATCGCCCCACCGCCACGCTGGCCAGAGGCGCGTGGACGTGGACGCTCCGCAGCCGTCGGTGCCCAGCAGCGGCGTTGTCTCGTCAGCATCAACGTCCACACGGGGCTGGTAGTGTGGCGACGGGAGGAATGGGCGGAGCGGGCTGGAGGGGGTGGATCGCGCGCGTGTGCCGGGGGCGAGCGCTGGCGGGCGGATCAACGCGCCGCTCACTGTGGCGGCGCGGTGCCGGTTCAGGTCCGGGTGCTCGGGCCCGAGTTCTGGATGCTCGGGCACGAGGGCCAGCGCGTCCGGCACGCCTCCGTGGCTCGGTCCGGTGGACGCCGTCGTCACCGCAGTCGCCGCGTGGCTAGTGAAGGACAAATACGGCGGGGGCTCCTCGTTTCGCGGAGGGACGGACGGGTCGACGAGATACAGCTGCGAGCCGTCTGCAGCTAGCACGTAGATGGGTTGGCTGGGGTTGAGATGGCTGATTGCGGGATGCATTCCTCCCGTGGAGTTGTGGGCCGGCACACAGCAGATGTGGGTGTGGCCCGTCAGCGGCGGCGACGGGAGGGATGTGTCGGGGTTGGGAAGCGGGGTGAGTGGCAACGATTCGCCGGAGGTGTGCCGTGTGAGATTCGGCACGGACGACTGTGCGTCGTCGTCCAGGTCAATTGTGTGCGGCGACGGCGACGGCGACGGCGACGAGGGACTGCCGCTGGCTCCGCTTGTGCGCGACGACGTAGGCGTCGCGCTTCTCCGGCCGTTCTGGCCCGACGCTACTACCGACTGCGGGATGGGGTCGCGCCCAGAGCCGTTCGGCAACAGCGCCGCTTGTGGCCCGTCGGAGACATCCCCAGCAGACGTGGAGCGGGGCAGCGCTCGCGAGTCGGGCATGATGGTGCTGCGGTGGGCGATTGTGTGAAGTGGAAAGGAATGGAGAGATCGCGGAGACCACTGGAATGTCGCAAAAGATATGTCGTCAGTGGAGGGTGGTCTGGCAGTAGCGGACATTGACACGTCATTTGCACCGAGGTGGAGGCACAACAATACACCACACGAGACCTCGGTCTCATGGGCCTGCTGATTCATGCATATGCGCATATGATATCTACACCTACTTACACCAGCCGGCGGTCCCCGCTGTGCGCCTCCTTGACCCACTCCTGCTGCTCAGCGGAAGGAGTCGGGCGGACGTCCAGCACGAGGCCCGCCGGGGCCGGGGCTCCGGTCGCGGCCGGTGGTGCCACCGTGATCATGGCCTCAGCTGTTGGCGCTGGCTCAGCGACCGCGGGGACCGCAGCCTCAGGGCTTGCTGTGAGGAGTCCGATAGCCTCAGCCGCCTTGTCAGCGACCTTGTCGGCAATAGCAGCGCCCTCCTGTACAACAGCGGCAGCGGCTGACTCGGCCTTGGCCTTGGCCTCGGACAGGGCTGCATGTGCATCGTCAATCGCGGCCGACTCGCGCTCCTTAAGGTCGGCGAGGAGGTCGCTAAGCGACTTGGCCTCGGCGGCGATCGCCGCCGACTCAGCAGCGACGCGAGACTCGTCCCAGCCCATGTTGGCGCCGATAAAGTCGCGGCCGATCTGCTGCTGCCATGTGCTGTGGTCGGGGAGGTCTCCCAAGATCTCGTCCTTGAGCAGACGGGGAGTACCGACGCCGCGGTAGCCAAAGGCGGTGTAGACCTGAACGAGCGAGGCACCAGCACGGGCCATGGCGAGAGCGTCCTCGCCGGTCCAGATACCGCCGGCGCCGATGATGGGGATGGAGGGCGGTAGGAGAGGGCGAAGAGTGCGTAGCGCGGCAAGCGCGTAGGGGAAGAGCGGTCGGCCGGAAAGGCCTCCGACCTGGTTCTTGTTTGCTGAAAGCGTCAGCGTAATGTGGGTTGCAAGACAGCAAACATACCCGACTTAAGGCCAAGTTCGTCACGACGAATAGTGGTGTTGGAGATGATGACACCGTCGACACCAGCAGTGCGAACAGCTGATGCGACATCGGCGAGCTCCTCCTCCGAGAGGTCGCAGGTGACCTTCACGGCGACCTTGGGGAGACCGTCAACAGCAATCTTGTTGCGCTCCTGGACAACGCTGCCGAGCAGACGCTCAAGCTGCTCGCGGCCTTGCAGAGCACGGAGACCGGGGGTGTTGGGTGACGAGACGTTGACAACGAGCACATCAGCGTAGGGGCCTAGAACGCGGACACCACGGATATAGTCGTCGTCCGAGTCCGCCGCAGAGGTCTTGTTCTTGCCGAGGTTCACGCCGAGAAGGTGGCCAGGACGGAGCGAACGAGGAAGACCAGCAGGAGGGAGAGCAGCGGCGCCAAGGCCGTTAGGGAAGAGCGAAGGGTGCTCGGCAGCAAACGCTGCGACACGACCGCGGAGACGTACAAGCGCCGAGGCGTGTCCCTGCGAGTTGAAGCCGTAGCGGTTGATGGTGGCGTCGTCCTCCTCCAACCGGAAGAAACGAGGTTGGGGATTTCCGGGCTGCGGAACGGGGGTCACAGACCCCACTTCGACGTAGCCAAAGCCGAGGTCAAACAGGCCGTCAATCGCCTGGGCGTCCTTGTCAAAGCCGGCTGCGATGCCGACAGGGTTCGAAACGGGGAGACCGAAGAGCTGCGGGTCAGCACATGAAGTCCGCACCCGTCATGATACACACCTCGGTGCGGAGCTCGGGAGCGTCCACGCCCTGGTCCGATGGCCGTGCCCAGCTGGGCCATGAGAGCACGCGGATCGCGAGCTTGTGGCCATCCTCTGCGTCCGCAATCGCGCGGATGATGGGCATGACGACGTGCTCGTGCGCCACCGAGCGCGAGTCGTAGTAGTAGGTCAGCAGCAGCGCACCCGTGCCGATGGCAAAAGTCGTCGCGATCCAGCGGCCGGGGCGCTTCGTGCCAGAGTTCTGGCCGAGGGGCGCGGCTGGCTCAACGGGCGTCGAGCCCGAGACCGCGCGGGTCTGCTGCGCGCGGGCTACCACGCGCGCAGCAACGGCGGGGCGACGGAAGCTGCCCGAGAGGGTTCCGGGGAGACGGCGGAACATTTTTGGGAGGGTGAGGTGAAGGAGAGTGGGTTGCAGGATGTCTGTCGACTTTTGAGCTGCCGGTCGTTCAACGGCTCATTTGTGTGTCGGTCGGGAATGTCGGACTGTCCCATGGTGACCACCGAAAAGCTAATTGGATGTCGGGCCATTAGGAAATGCCACGTGACTTTTGTAATGGAGTTCTCGATCCTTATCAGTTGTAATATACCACTGCCATGACATCACTACCGCGTGGGCATCCTAATGCTGAATTGTATTGAATTTGAATTCCCCTGCGTCGTGTCGTGCTGTCTTGGATTGATGTTGCCGTGTCGGTGGGACGTGGATCTCTGGGCAGCCCTTTGCATCTCTCTCAACGTCGTTCACCTTTTCTTTGGCTTTTCGTTCTCTCTTGTATTCTTTCTCCCTCTACTGTCCTTACACGACCTAGTTACAATGTCCGAGCCCCAGTTCTTCGAGACCATCTCCAAGGTACGTTACAGCAGTGACCCTACCGACTCTATGTGATCCTGGTGGCCGCGGCCCCCCCCCCCCCCCAAACTCCAACATGGCCTGCGGTCAGACACACTAGCAGCGAGCTCACCCCTCACAGTCGTTCGTCGACGTGCCCATTACTGAGGCTGGTGTCGACACCGAGGCGTTCCTTGAGGCCGCTGAGAACCTCGTCAAGATCTTTGGTGCGTCTGCCGACTTGACGTCGTCCCCTCGGACCAGAAGCAGGAACTGACTCTACTCGTAGGCCTCTTCGGTAACCCCGCCTTTGGTGTCGTTCAGAGCGATCTGACTGGCAACATTAACGTGCGCGACAGCTCCGTGTTTCACGACGTACCGCAACTAACGCCTCCCAGAAAGTCCGCACCTACTACCTCGCGCACCCGACCGAGGCCAAGACGCTTGAGAGCCTCATGGCCCACGAAAAGGCGACCAAGCCCAAGTCCAAGGACCGTGTCGCGACCGAGGGTCTCATGTGGCTGCTCCGCGGTCTCAACTTCACCGCTCAGGGCCTGCGTCACAACCTGGACAACAAGGACGCTGAGCTCGCGGTTTCGTTCACGAAGGGCTACGAGGTCTCGCTCAGGAAGTACCACTCGATCATGATCCGCCCCGTCTTCTCGGTGAGTGTGAACGGCTGGTGCTGATGTGCGATGTGACACAAGGATACTGCGCGACGCGTGGAGGGCGAGCACAAGCGCGCCGCTCAGACCGCTGTTGCGGCACGGCTGTGACGCCCTTTCCCCAACCCCATGATACCCTGTCCCATACCCCATCCGCCCGCGAACACGCGAGTCTGATCTGACACACACAGCTCGCGATGAAGGCCTGCCCCTACCGCGCAACATTCTACCCCAAGCTCGGCGAGCCCCAGGAGGAGGTCCTCCCGAAGCTCGAGGCGTGGCTCTCCGCCCTTGAGGCCATTGTTGCCCGCGAGGCCCGTGTCTTCAAGGAGAACGGCTACGGCGAGGTCTAATTCCGCTGGCGCACCGCTTCGGCAGAAGATGCCGATTGCGTATCCCGGTCCGCCGGCTGCTAATGCCGCGGTCACCTCGAAGCGACAGGCCCATCAACTCATCCTACTTTTTTTCCCCCCTGGACTGCCCCGGACATACTCCCTGTTCGGCATTTGTATTGCGAAAGCCATTCATGACATGCATATTAATTATCTCCAGCCGTCCCCGTGCCTCAAGATATCTAGGTCTCGTACGTGTGGAGCTATGCCGATGCGGGAGCTGTGTACGTGTCGACCATAGCAGCGGGTGTCTCACGGTCGCTTGACGCGTCGACACTGGGTCTGTCTGGGGTACTAACCTGTAAAGGCTCACAACGGCGTGGCGCGTGATGAGTGGCGCAATCACACCGCAGACCGCAATCTGGCTGAACGGGAGTTGCAGCCGACTCCAACTCTTATCGAGTGCCGTTGTGGGAGACGCACCATGTTGCAGTCAGGGGAACGTGCGATACGTGCGAACTACATTGCGGCGGCCATGCTGAATAATGGGTCTCGAGAGCCTGACCGCTGGTGGCAAGGGCGAACTTGCTTGACCCCCACTGAACGGCTCCAACCCATCACCTCCCTTAGCCCAGGTAGCCCGCCCACTGTCTGACTGCATGCATGGCGAAACAGCATCCAGTCTCGCCGCCTACCATGTATGTTCTACGGATCTGCGACTTGGCACGTCCCCGCCTCCGTTCGTCTCTAGATCATCTCTCGCTGCTCACACGCTTACACCATGAGGACAACGGAGTGTGCGTCGGGATACCGACTCCCCTTGGTCTCGAAGACGGCGAGGATGTCATCAATCGCCTTGAGCTCCTCGGGCGCAAGTACGATGTTTGCTGCCTCGACGTTCTGGCGGGCGCGCGTCGGGTTCGACGAACCAGGGATGGGGATCGTCTGCGCAAGTCAGTAGGTGCATAGCGGATCACTGGGCACACTGTCCCTGTCGCGCAAGCGCACGACAGCACGCACATAAGGTCCCTGCGCGCACACCCACGCCAGGGCAAGCTGCGCGGTCGTGAGGCCCCTCTTGGCCGCAATTTCGTCGAGATGGTCCACGAGCCGGAGGTTGTGGTAGAATGCCTCGCCCTGGAACCGCGGCACGCTCTTGATAAACGAACCGTCAGGAATGTCCTCGGGCGTCTTGTAAGTGCGCGTGAGGAAGCCCCGACCAAGAGGGCTGTAGGCGTACACGGGCACGCCCGTCTCGGTCGACCACGCGATGACGTCCTGCACATCCTTCGACCAGCTCCAGAGCGAAACTTCGATCTCGGCCACGGCAATGCTGTATACGGCGGAGAGCGCGCGGAGCGTTGCGGCGCTAACCTCCGATGCCCCCAGATTGCCGAACAGGCCTTCCCTTCGCAGCGCGTCAAACGGCGCAAAGTAGTCGACCGGGTTGCTGCCAGGGGCCACGCGGGCGGGGAGGTACACGTCAATCTTCACGTCTGCACCGAGAAGCTCCTGCGTCTTCTTGAGCAGTTCGCGGTTCAGGTCGATGCTGCCGGTTAGTAGCTCGACCACAGCAGTCTGGAAGTTGTCGCCACGCTGTCCGGCCTGCCTTTGCGCACTCACTCGTTGGTCGGCAAGAGGCCTGGTCCGAGCCCTCCCTTGATGACCAGCTGGATGCGGCCCTTGTACTCGGGGTGCGCACGAAAGAACCTGCCGATGAGCGCGATATTCGCAAACTCGTCGCCCGGCTGGCCATAAAAGGTCGCGGATGACCAGGTGGTCGCACCCGCGTCAGCGGCGGCCTTGATTGCCGCGAAGGCCTGCTCCTCGGGTGGAGGGGTTGGCGTCCAAGTCAGCTGCATCAGGCCGAGGCTGCGAGTCAATATGAGCAAGACGAGCAGAGAATGGGAAGATTGCGCGGGCTCGCAGGCGCGCAGGCGCGCAGGCGCGCAGGCGCGCAGGCGCAGGGGGCACGAAGAAGCCCCGGACGACTTACCCTACTTTGCCGATGTCTTTGCCCGCGAGCTTCACAGTGGGGATGGTGGTGGTGGTGGTAGCCGGCATTGTGGTGACTGATACCGGTGTGCTGTGGTGTATGCTGTGGGCGACGATGATAAACTAGTTGGATGTAGATGAGAGGTCCGAAGCGCGGTCTTATTTATTTATATCCCAAATGTGTGGACGCGACTTTTGCATTCCGTATGACGTTTCTGCTGCGACAGCCACATCGCGCCGTCACCTCCACCTCCACCTCCACTGTCTTCGGGTTCCCACCAGCTCTAGTCCACCGCAGGCCGAGGCCCGGCAAGTCCACCCCGAGGCCGGCCAAGCTCATGCAGACCGAGGCTGAGCAAGTTCAAGCATGGCCGCCGGTCTGATGTCGCTTCTAATCCCATCAAGGGTGCAGGCGGGTATGGCCTGCCGTAAGTGAAGCGAATCAGCCAGGGTGGCAATCAGATAACGCCCTCCCTGGCGAACATTCTGTGTGCAGACGTCTCGAAGACGCAGGAAGCCTCTGAGCTGCTGAGAGAGGTCGGGGTGGACATGGACGGCCTGAGCATACGATCTGCCATGGTTTGAACTCCAACGGAGGCAGGCGCACAAAGCCCAAGTACGTAGATTGATGCTAGCGCTCAAACAACTAGCAAGTTGAGTACATGGACAGGCGTTGCATCAGGACACGTCTATGAACTATATCATACTACGGGACTAGTTACTGCCAGCACGGACCTGCGACCAGGAGGGGGTATGGAATGATGGGATCAATGTGGGAAGATTGGTGCTTGTACAAGGATGGAATGTAGTGGTGCGGTGGTGCACATGGCTCTCATGGGAGGGGTGCCGCGTTAATCGCGTTGCGGATCGTACGGAACATGAACATGCGTGGGGGTGTGGAAGTGAATGTGCTTGGCGAATGGGATGATATTGTCGGTGATGGATGGTTGGTTCTAGACTCGTCTGGAAACGGAGGCGGAACAAGTACAGGAGGCGTCACTTTTCGGCGACGCTACTTGAACGGAAGGTTTAGGCTGCTGACAGGATGGGTGCAGTGGGCTCGGAACGCGGCGTCACCCAGCCCTCCTTGCGGCACTTCTGGCAGCGGACCCACTCGCGGCCGTCCGCGTCCGGCAGTGCAGAGTGGCCAGCGGAGCGCTCCGCCGTCTCCAGGCAAGTGCGGTGCCAGCGGTGGGGGCAGGCAAGGAGGACAAAATCCACAGCGGGGTGCGCGGACTGCTCGGCGGATGCGGGATTGAACGGTGGTTGGAGGGGTGTGTATATGGACAGCATCTCCTTATCGCTCATCAGCATGCTGTCGTCCTCGACCTCGTCGACGTCCATCTCCTCGCTTGTCTCATCTGGCATGGGAGATGCGACGAGGCATTCGACCGCGTCGCAGCGCCAGCCGAGCGTCTTTTCACGCTGCTCGGTCCAGGAACAGAGCGACTGGGGCACGAATGCCCTTTGCGAGGGCGTGGACGCTTCACTACGTGCGTTGGCTGGAGTAGGTCCTCCGAGATCAGGTCGATCGCCTGGCGGGCCCCCACCTTCGAAGTAACTGAAGGTGACCCTGTGATTCCCGATAGGGGAGGCACCATCTTCAGGTGCACCGTTGGCGTCAGAAGGCACGGCTCCCATGGGAGCAGCTGATGCGGTCGGGGTTTCCGACGCTGGCCCCCTTCCATTGGCAGAGACGCTGGTGGGCGGCAGAGGGCGACGGGGCATGAAATGAAAGTGGGGCCGGCGCTCGGGGGTGGGGCGCACGAGTTCCGGACCAGCACGGGACGGGCCAGCGGCGGCTTGATGTTCCTGTCCCGCTCCCAGGGCCTGGGCATTGCTCGAAGAGGACTCGCCTTGCGCCACTTGGACGGACGTGGATGGGAGCGGGGGGGATGTTGGAGACGTCTGCTCCGCACGAGAAGCGCTGCTTCCAGTGGGGACAGAGGCGGAGCGATCCATTGGAGTAGGAGAGTCCGTCATGCCGTTGGCAAACATGGGTCCGCCTTGTACAGCTGGCCCTCCTTGCTCTCCCTGTCCTCCTTCTCCTGCCTGTCCTCCCTGTCCGCCCTGAACCAGCTCGCCAAAGACTGCAGCAGTAGCCTGGGCAAACACGGTGTGTAGGAGCTCATTGAGACCGGGCAAGCCACCAGGAGGCCAGCCCGGTAGGGGAGGCGGACCTTGAGGTTGGGCCTGTGCGGTGGTTTGGTCCTGATTCTCTTCCTGGGGCTGTTGAGGTGGATTCTGCTCAGTAGCACGAGCTTCGGGAGTAGCCTCTGGAGTCGGGTTAGCCGGTGTCTGCGGTCGAGACCGCCTGGTCTCACGATCGCGAGCGTAGGGATGGTTGTTGGTGCGGGGTGTGGCACGTCCGGCACCCGTTGCAGCAGGGCGTAAAGGATTAGAGCGCGTTTCACGGGGAGGATGTAGCGTCCTGAGAGGATCCAGGTCGAGACGGCATGTGGGGCTGTGGATGTCAACGTCAAGCTCAATTAACCTTACAATAAGTTTACTCACCAGGTGTGGTGCGAGGTGAACCAGGGTTGGAGGCACTGCTCGTGGAAGAGATGGTTGCACGGGAGTCCTTTGACCGGGTGTGCTGAAGGCGGGCTGTCGGCGTCGGTCTCGAGGCCGTCGAGACAAATTCCGCATCGCCACCCGCGATCGTCATCCTCCTTTCCCCCGGCTGCGTCCTCGGCGACGAGTACCTTATCTACGCGACGGAGGAGGGCACTACCAATTGTGGGGAGGGAAGCAAGGAGTTCAGCGGCCTTGGCGGGGTCCGGAGGAGGCGGTCGGGACGGAGCGAAGAA
The DNA here is from genome assembly GCA_023653615.1 of Apiotrichum siamense. Lineage (NCBI taxonomy): Eukaryota > Fungi > Basidiomycota > Tremellomycetes > Trichosporonales > Trichosporonaceae > Apiotrichum > Apiotrichum siamense. The sequence continues at coordinate 374,840 of JALJEG010000007.1, forward strand.
TGGGAACCAGAAGGGGACAATTGCGGGTTGCCCACCGTTTCTACCCCAGCCGAATGTGCCTGGGGCCAGGTTGAAGTCGGGTGGTTGGTCTCGACCAGACGGGCGTTGCCCCTCGGGTCCCACGAACAGGAAGAACGTCCGCTCCATGGCTGGGGCGTTTGGTCGCTCGGGTCCATGTGGCCGAGCCTGTTCGCCACCCTGTTCGACTGCAGGGCCGTCGCTTGGTTCGTCGGCCGCATTGCCGCCGGGTGCCGTTTCCCGCTGTGCAGCATCGCCGCCGTCGCTACCTGTTGCGCCGCCGCCCATTCCTTCCAGGGTGTCGCTCTCGGGACCGTCATTAGGGAACACGTCGACCGTCCAGGCCATTCCCATGCGGGTCTCCTCGCCACCTTCGTTGTTGTTGTTGCTGCCTTGTTGGGACGGGAACGGGATGAAAAACGAGATGGAAGACAGGGGATGACGGTGCTGGTTCTGTGTTCCAGGCGGTGGCGGGGTCTGCTGCTGCTGGCCATCCTCTGCTGCGGTGGCGGGTTCTGGGGTTTGCGGAGCTGCGGGGGGTGGAGCATCTTCCGGCGGTGCATTGGGCGGAGCGTGTTGGTCGGTAACGGAGGGATCAGGTGGCGGCACTTGGTCCTCATTCGGAGACGACATGGTGGCAAGGGTGGAGAGGAGAAGTGTGGGAGAGAGAGAGATGACAGAGTGACGAGGTATCTATTATTGATTAGTGATGGCGTAGTGCTGCGCGACCAGATGAAGTTGGCAGCTGTGGTGTCGGACCTGACGCGGGGCTTGCACCGACGCGCTGTGTGATGTAGAGAGTGGGTGTAGCAGGGAGTGACAATGAAGTGAATGTCGAAGCGAGAGGTCCAGAGATCAATGCATAATAAGCAGTCGAGGTCGCCATCATATCACGGCTCGACGCCATCGGCCCCCGATCTTATTTCACACTCCCACTTGGGGCCTCACTAGTAGGTTCCATTTTACATCAGCAGCGTTTGATAAACCACGTGATTTGGCACGTGTCACCCGCGTGGGTGTGCCCTGAAGCGCTGATCCCCTCTCTCGACCTGAGATTTCGTCCTAGTCGATATTCACAAACGAACGAACAAAGCAACATCCGCTGCACTGACATTCAACCTCCCCTCCTCCAGCCACGCCTTGCACACCGCGACAACCGACGAGCATTGCTATCCAATACCGTGAACACAGCCTTCTCGCTACTGAAAAAAGAGGCAACGCAGCAAGCGCCTATCGACTCCCGTCTCGACCTCTCCTCCGTCGTCCCGTCCCCACAATGTCCGCCAACACATCTCCCAAAAAGACCACAAACCCATCTCTTCCCAACCCGCGCAAGGCGTCCGCCGACTCGACCGCCTCCTCCCCGGCCCCAGCTCCAGCCACGGGCGCGGGCGGAAAGCCCATGTCAGCCAAGGAGCTGAAGAAGGCCAAACGCGCGGCGGCAGTCGCGGCGCGTGGAGGCGGTGGTGACGCGGCAGGCGCTGCCGATGCGCCCGGTGCCGCAGGAGGGTCAGCTGGTGGTGTTCCCGGCGCGACTGGAGCGAATGGGGCCGGGGCGGTGCAGAGCGCACAGTCCGGCCCCTCGCGACACCGCCGCGGTATCGCCGCGGGCAACGAGAAGGCGGCCGCTGCTGCGATCGCCGCCGCGCAGCCCTCGGCCGCCCACCTCTTCTTCTCCCATCTTCCCGTGCACAAGGACCCGGCGACGCCAGCCGCGCTGTCGAGCGACAAGATCCACCCCGTGGTCGTTCGGCTGGGTGTGCTCATTGCGTCCGGAACGCTCAGGGGCGCCAGCGCACGCACGATCGGCGTGCTGCAGGCGTTCCGTGAGGTTGTGCGCGACTACCAGTGCCCCGAGACGGCTGTCTTCTGGAAGGACCTGTCCACGCACATTTCGCCCATGATCGCATACCTTGAGACGTGCCGACCCAAGGGTGTCGGCGTCGGCAACGCGATCCGTTGGTTCAAGGGCGAGATTACGCGGCTGGGCGAGCTGCACGACGCGCGCCCGACAGCGGCTGCCGAGGAGAGCCAGAAGGTGCAGCTCATTGCTGGGATCGACGGGTACATCCAGGACCGGATCGTGGTCGCCGGTCAGGTAATTGCGGACAATGCGAAGGAGAAGATCAAGCCGGGTTCGGTTGTCGCAGTGTACGCGCGCAGCTCGGTCGTCGAGCGCGCGCTCCTCGAGGCATTTAGCGACATGCAGGCCCGCAGCCCGCCGCAGAGCTTTTCCGTCCAAGTCATCGACTCGCGTCCGCTCGAGGAGGGTGAGTTGCTGTGCCAACAGCCACCAAGTGCCGATTCGCTAACATTCCCAGGCCGCCAACTCCTCGCCGCTCTGACCGCCGCGGGCATCCCGTGCGCCTACACCCTCCTTCCGCTAGCCGCGACGGTGATTGCGCGCGCGTCGCTTGTCCTTCTTGGCGCGTCCTCGCTGAACTCGGACGGCGCCCTGCACTCGCGCGCGGGCACCGCTGTCGTCGCAATGCTCGCCAAAGAGCACCGCATCCCCGTCGTCGCGTGTGTCGAGACGTTCAAGCTCTCAGAACGCGTGGGGCTGGACGACCTTGCGTCTAACGAGCTCGGGCCACAGGCGGACGTGTTCAGCATTCCGAATGCGCGCGCGATGGAGATCCAGAAGCCAATGTCCAAGAATCTCACGGCGCTCAACCTGCTGTACGATCTTACTCCCCCAGCGCACATCACGGCAGTGTGCACCGAGGTAGGCTTCATCCCCCCCTCGTCCGTGCCGACACTTCTCGGCAAGGGCATGATGGTCGCTGCCTAAGCGGCTTCCGACTGTATGCAGTAGAGAGCAGTATGGCATGTCATTACAGGTGCCAAGTTGCAACTACTGGTATCGCTTGGCACCCCTAACAGGACACGCGTCTGTCAAAGCCATCCACATGCATTACACTGGAGTTCTATGATACAACGATCAAGTTTCTCATATGCAGTCGCCGTTGAATCGTCCCAAAATCAAAATAGGTACGTGTTCTGGAGATTATCCTTGCTATCCCTCTTCTCTTGTCTATGTCGGTACGCGACGCGGCGCACTCTCCACACCCGCGGTCGCAGGCACAGCGCCCGCCCCTGCTGACGCCGGTAGACTCTGCCTGTTCCCACGCAACGGCAGCGTTTTGCGTGGGTTGGTGAACGCCGCGAGCTGACGCTTGAGGTACTCTGTCTCCATCTGCGCCGAGTTGGTGGCAACGTTCGCGACCTCAAGGTTGTTCACGAGGCGGCGCATCTTTTGCTCGAGTAGCGTGATCCGGCGGTCCTTTGCATCAGGATCGGTCGGCTGAGTCAGCGGAGAAGCGCGTTCGCGCTCATCCATCAACCGGTGGATGTCAGCCATTGCATCCGCGAGTGTCTTCTCGGTCTCCTTCTGGATCTTGTTAGTGGTCTTCTCACAAGGCTGGAGGTGCCACTCACGACCTGATCCTCCAAGGAGCGGATCCTACGCTCGCCCTCAGCACGGCTGCGGGCCTCCCGTGCAGTTTCAGAACGGAAATGCTCGGCGTCCCCGCGCGCCGTCTCCAGATCGGCAGTGAGCATCGCGCACTCGTCCCGAGCGTCCCCCAGGTCTGCCTTGGAGTCGGTAGTAGCAGCCCGGGCGTCCACAAGCTGTGCCTTGAGCGACGCAATCTCGTCCTGCGCCTGGTCGAGAGCGTGCTGCACGTTCGAAGCGCGGCGCGCGCGTTCATCGAGTGTGTCGATCTCACCATGGGCCTCGTTCAGCGTGTGCTTGAGTTCGGAGATGGTGTCACGCGTGGAACGGAGCTCAGTCTTGAACTCGTCAATCTCCTGGCGCGCAGCTGCGAGCTGCTCAGACGAGTCATGGCTTTCCTGCTGCACGGATTGGAGTTGTTCGGTCAGGTTGTGGTTTTCCTGCCGTATAGAATTGAGCTGCTGGGCCAAGTCGTGACTGTGCTCCTTTGTGGCCTCAAGTTGGGCCGATAGCTCCAACTCTGCGGTGCCACGCTCAGAGCGGACTCTCTCGAGTTCCATAGCCAGGTGCTGACTCTCATTGCGTGCAGCGAGCAGCTCGTTCTCCATCGAAGCAAGCTGATCCCGTGTGTGCGACGCAACGTCGGCAGTGTGCTGGAGCTGGGTGCGGGCATACGCCAGTTCGTCCTCGGAGTCGCGAAGTTTCTCTCGGAGATCCTCCAGGACGGCGTCGTCGACGGACCTTGTCGACGGCTTTCCACTGTGGAGCGCATCGACCTCAGCTTGGAGCTGCTCGTTCACGTGATTGAGGTCCGCGACTTGTGCCTTGAGGTCGTCTGTCTCGGTGGCAGCCTCGTTGATCTTGGCTTCCAATTTGTCGCGGGACTCCTCCACTGCAGCTAACTGCGCCTTCAAGTCCTTGTTTGCCCGGCGCGTCACGTTCATCTCGTCTTGCATCCGTAAGACGTCCTCGCGCATTGGGACGAGCTTACTGAGCAGGACCTCGCGCTCGGCCAGGTCGGCTTGACACTTCGTAAGAATGTCGTCGTAGCGCGCGAGCTGTCCTTCAAGCGATTTCGCGTACTCCACCTGAGCATCAAATACGGCCTGTGCGTGTGGTGCGAGAGACGCGGCAGTGAGGTTCGCGGAGCCCGTGCTATTCGAGGCGGATACGCCGTTCAGCTCGGATGACGACGATTCCACCCGAGATTCGGACCTATCAAGAAAGGACACTTTAGAGACGTTGGAGGAGATGTCGACCAGAGACAACTTCGACATGGCGCCACCAAGAGAGGAGATTACCTTGCCTTCGAGCATCCGCTTCACAGGAGACTCGGAGCCACCGTTGTCATCCTCGTCCTCGTCCTCTCCATCGCCCTCGCCCTCGCCCTCGTCCTCGTCCTCAAACACAGAACGAGATCTGCGCAGGCCAGCAGCGAAGGCCGCGGGGGATGAACGAGAACGCGACAGCGAGCCGAAGAACGGTGGTACAGGCTTGCGTTTAATCTCGGCGGAATCTTCCCGCTCATCATCCTCGGTAACAGCGGGGAGCGATGGCGACCGCTTGCGTGGAGAAGGGACCGGACTGCTGATCGCAAGGATAGGGATCCGCGCAGAGGATTCCTCCTCGGCAGAATGTGAGCGCTGAAGTGAGGCAGGGGCCAAAGGTGGGGGCGAGGTCTTGGGGCTGGTTCCGAGACGGGAGCTAGAAGGGCTGGTGGGACGCTTAAGCGGGCTTGTAGAGACATACTTGGCAGCTGCGAGACGGGTCCGAATGGTCGCGACTGGGGTCATATCATCCTCCTTGTCTGGGGACGACCTGGAGATAGTGGGAATGTCGCCTCCGGACCAGGCAGAGAGACCGTACCGGCGTAGTGGGGTGGTGGCGCGAGTTGTGCCCTCTGTGACGTCTGGGTCGACCATCGCTCCAATGGAAAAGCTGGCGCCCGGAAGGCGCGGAAGCGAGTCCTCGCCAAAGCTCAGATCTGGTGGCACCACCCACTCGGAGGAGTTATTAAGGTTGTCCAAGTTGGAAATGTCGCCCTCGTAGTCGGTAGGTGGGTTCAGCGGTGACGTGTGGCGAATGGGCTCCTCAGCATCCAAGGGGCTGAGGGACGATGTGGAAACGGTGCGCTCTGTTGTGGAGTCGGAGACGGTGCGTTGAGTCGAAGCAGGCGCATTGCGCTCATCTTTCATCCCGAGTCCGCTGGAGGACACAAAGTTCTGAAGCCACTTAGTTGTCGCCTCCAGACTGGTGTCAGACACATAAGGCGCCGCTCCGTCTTCGTCTTCCGTCACCACTCCGCTACGAGGGTCGTTCAATGACTGGCTGTTCGCGAGCGTGTTGCGCTGGACCTCGTCGTCAAACCCGTCGCTGTCGATGGAGTCGAGAGAGCTGTGGTGGTGGGTAGGTTGGAAGTCCAGCTCCTCGTCGCTGCTCGAAGGCTCGGTCATGGGCACTTCAGACTTTTCGATCGGGTCCGCGCCCAGTGAAGTGGTACCCTCTTGACCAAGGCTTTCCTGCGGCCCATACAACGATGGCTCGTTAAATCCCGGGAGGCGCTCAATGACCTTGTAGTATGTCACAGCGTCAAATCGTACTGGACCTCAGCCATGGCTACGACAGCGACTGCTTACCAGAGTTGCCAGTTGCTGGAGTGTTTGACGGTCGCAGGATGCTGCGCGGGGTCTGGGGAAGCAAGCCAGTGTGACGAGCAGGGGTAACCATCCCGCTGTCGAATGGATGGAATCGGCTCGTCGCAGGAGTAGACGGAACGTCTGGAGGTGTAGGTGTAGTCGAATTTCGGCGTGGCGAGGGACCGATAGTTGCTGACCGGTCCTCAGGAGTGTGCTGGAAGCTGTCGTCGTAGTTGTCCTCGAATTCCATGTCAAAGGTGGGGAGTGACCGTGTCAGGTTCTCAACCTCACGCTCGCTGTCCGGTGTTCCTGGGGTGCGTGGTGTAGCTGGCCGATCGCGGAACAGTGATGGCGCGCCTGTGCTCCGATCAGTTGCTCTAGGGGTTGTAAGAGTTGCACCCTGCGTGCCGCTGTCGCCCGTTTCCGCCTCGTTGCTGGTCATGCTCAGGTTCGCCTTCGCCTGCGGCAATGAGATAGAGGCCGTAGTTTCCGTCTTCCCAGATGGTGTACCTTTCCCGAGTGGCGAAAAGGTTCTGTCGAAAGACGAGTACGACTTGGTGGCTGGTGACCCCGACACCCGGATCGGCCCCATTTTGTTCTCGATGGGCGAAAGAATCCTGCTCACAAGCGGTTTGGATGGAATGGGCGAGCCATCCGCTGAAAAGGTGGATGACGATGACAAGTTTGCCTTGGCGTTGCCTTTTATGGAGGTGGATGGCGAGTTGTCAACCTGAGGGGAAGTGGACTTTGGGGACGATTGGCTAGCACCGCGAGTCGAAATGCCTCGTTCCGGGGTGCCGTCTGGGGTTGTCGACAGTGCGCTGTGCATTGGTGCAATCTGGCCTTGCTGTGTGTTGGTGGACAGCTGGACAGCTGGAGAAGGGGAGTCTGAGGGAGCAGGTGGGGGGGGGGGTGGGGGAGAGACAGGTGCGTCGTTTGCACAGGCCGACGAGGGGCTCAATGAGCTTGGGCTGTCGCTCGTAGGGACGGGGGCCGATTTCTCAATCGACAGAGAAGATGGCTCTGGTGATAACTCGGCAAGGAAGCGACCACCTGTGAGGTTGAAGGTCGAGTTGTCAAGGGAGTGTTCGCTCTTCATCGAAAACTCAAAGGAGTCTGGGCACCCTGTTAGCTGTGAAAACTACGGCATGTCGACATGACCGCCAGCAAACAGACGATACGAACGAGCGGGGTTGACGAGTCTGGCCTGCTTGCGCTTCTTTCGAAAGCTGTTGGTTTTCCGAGGAGAGGAGAACGAGTTGGAGGCTGGACTATCGGTTTGCGAGCCAAGGACGTCGGGCGACGATGCCGAAGACCCAAACAAGTCGGCAAACGACATGGTCGGCGGGGCGGGAGCGTGGCTGATGAAAATTGAACGCTCAAAGGTGTGCCAAGGATGGTGAGCCGCGGAACTGAGCCTGGCTCTTGTTGATTGTCGAGAAGAATGGCGGTGATGTCGACGAAGAGAGAGATGTCGCGGGGCTGCGTGGGATGTTCGCGAAAGAAAGGCAGTCGCGAACCCCAAACAAGCCAATGTTGACATCCTCCAAATGTATCTGGTACCCCCATTTAGACCACGTGGTCCCACCGCTGACGTCGTTCTCGTTGTCAACGCTGCATTCTCGAACAAACTGCTGCAACATCTCACTCTCCCTCCCACCATGCCCGACGTGGTTCCAGATGACGACCTCAAGGCCCTCCTCAAGGACCTCAGCGCAAAAGATGCAGACCCAAAGCGCATCGTGACCGCAGACCAGGTGCGCGCCCTCGCCGCAGCCCTTGTGCCGACCGCACCGACCGAGTCGCAGTCGCTTGGGCTCCTCGCCCTGTCCAAGGTCGTCAACGTATGCGACCGCGCCGGCGGGACCAAGGAGGAGAAAGCAGAGACTATCAAAAAGGTGTTTAACCCGCTCGTTGCCGATGCTGCCGGGTCGCTCGCCGCCGCTGCTGCAGACCCGGCGCTGCTCGTTCCGCCGACATCGCTCATGGCCGTCCTTGCACCCCTTGCACCAGACGGCACGGTCGCGCTTCTCACGCAGCCGCTGGGCGTCGACGACGAGGACGACAAGCCGTCAGACGTTGACCCCCTTGCGCTGCTTCTCGAGTTTGCAGAGCTCCCGTCCCTCCTCCAACCGGCGCTTGCCGCACTGCTCTCCGCGCTGGCAGGCACCAAGGCCGGCAGGGAGCTCGTCCGCGTCCGAGCGCTCGAGTGGATCACTGCGGCGGCCGATCCCGATAACAAGGTCGTTGCTGGAGACACACAGGTCCTGTGTGCCGTGGCATTGAGCAAACTGGGCCGTGAGGACCCTGTCATCGGTCAGAAGGAGGAAGAGCGGGCGGCGCGCGAGGAAAACGACGAGGAAGCCGAAGGAAAGCTCGCGAAAACGCTAGCAGCCCATATCGTCTCGTCGGCATCCAACCCAAACGCCGCCGTACTTCTTCCGACATTGGAGGGGCTGAGTGTCCTCTCGACCCGACCGTTCATCCGCGACATTCTCGCTTCGGATAGCGTCTTCCTGAAGGCCCTGCTGTCGCTTTCGCCCGTGCCTCAGGTGGCGGGCGGCTCGCTGCCCGTGACTCCGCGGTCGAGCATGGTATCCCTCGACGAGGCGTCGAATGCACCCGTGTCGTCCGCATTATGCTACGGCCTCGCCATGATTCTCTGTAACCTAACGGCTCGCAAGCCAGTGCTCTCCGAGCAGGAGCAGCAGATGGCACGCCTACGCCGCATGGCGATCGCGGGCAAGCAGGCGGCCGAGACGGCCGACCCACATGAGAGCGACGAGGCAGTTGAGAGGCGGACCGCCAAGGTCATGGCCGCCGGTGTGGTGACCGCGCTGCACGGCCTCGTACGCGCAGAGTCTACGCGCGTGCGCGAGGCGTTGGGCCGCCTGTGTTGCGACCTCGTCGACGACAAGACCCAGCGGCTTCCGTTCGTGCGCAATGGCGGCTACAAGGTGTTGGCGCTCATCCTTCGCGACCTCAAGGACACGAACGACAAGCTCCCGGCGTGTCAAGCGCTGGCCAAGCTAGTGATTTCGACACCGCCCCAGCTCCTCTTCCCTCCACCACATCAGACTAACGCCCTCAACGCGCTGACACCGCTGTACCTCCTCCTGACGCACCCCAAGGCCAACCTGCTCCAGAACTTTGAGGCGCTCATGGCGCTCACGAACCTCGCGTCGATCGACCCCGAGTTTGGTGCACGTATTGTCGACGCCAAGGCGGCGCCGCCACAGACCGAGCCCGAGTTCCGTGGCTCGGGACGCGACGCATCGCCTACAAGTGTCATCGCCCGGGTTGAGGAGCTGCTGCTTGATGACAACACGCTCATCCGCCGCGCCGCCACCGAACTCGTCTGCAACCTCGTGACCTCCGAGACGGGGTTCATGTACTTCTCCGGTGAAGGGTCGCTCGGGGAGGACAAGCCGGACCCGCGCGCGGGGACGCGCCTAGGCATCCTGCTCCTTCTGTCTGACGTGGACGACATGCCGACGCGTCTTGCGGCCTCTGGCGCCCTAGCCGTCCTCACTGATTCGCCAGTCGCGTGCAAGCTTCTCCTTTCCGGAGCGGGAATCACCACCTCGCGAAAGCGCACGGCGTGGGAGCGGATAGGCGATCTTTTCGCGCCGGGCGGAGTACTTCCCTCGGACGGAGAGGAGGAGGGTCTTGAGACGGTATCCAGCCTCCCTCCCGACGCAGGCCTCGCACACCGCGGCGCGTGCATCGTCACGAACCTCGGAAATTATGCGCGCGAGGAGGACGAAGCGCAGTTGCAAGCAGCGCGAGCGACTCTCGGCGACAAGGTACTTGTTGCGGCGCGTGCTCTCGTGCCCAAGGAGCAAGCGGCGACGCCAGAGACATACGGACTTATCCAAGCGCTGGTGGACGCGCAGAAGGCGCTCAAGTAGTAGTGTACCAACCATGAGTAGCATTCGCATTAGATTCGCATGGCATTGGGTGTAAGATATCTCCGAGACGTGCGCGCGCGAGCGCGCGAACGAACCCTCAGGCAGCTGACAGAGCACGCAAAACACGGCGCGAGTACCTTGTTCACTGGTACTCGTCGTCGTCGCTTTCACCGTAGTCGCCCCTGTCCCCGTTCTGCGTCTCGCTGAACGAGTTAATACGCCACTCCGTGTACCCGTAAGGAAGGACGCCGCCCCACCGCCCCGTCCGCTCGTAGCGCTTGGCGACCTCAGACTCCGAGAGACGGAACAGCTGCAGGCCGCGACGTGGCGTAAAGCGCATCCGAAACACGACAGCAGGGGGCAAGTCCGTGCGATGCCATGTTCCGGGCGGGTGCGGGTCGGCAGGCAGCACGTGGTTGACGAGCATGCTGCAGACGGCGTGCAGAAAATGCAGGCACGGCGCGGGGGACCATGCGGGGCGTGGGGACGCGGAGACAAGGTCTGGGAGCGTGGCCGTCGCGAAACGGTGCGTGCCAACCAGCCTTGAGCCTTGGCGGAACCCGACCACGATCGTCTGCATGTGCGTATCAGTGACAGCGGTCGTACCTCAATGTGCGCCTTTGTTTCTTGACGCTGCAAACGTACCGGCACGCCGAGGAGGAAGCTCTGCGCCCAGTGCTTAAGCAGCTTCTTGTGGAAAATGGCGTCAGCACGCTCGCTGTCGATCACCTTGTTGGTCTTGAGCTCGACCCAGTCCTTCATCTGCGGCCTTTTGCGGGTCGCGTTGTCAGCTACAGGTGTCAGCGGAGTCGGCCTTCTACGCACTCACTCCGCTCGACGCAGTCCACCTCGCCACCGAGGAGGAGCGGAATGTCGCCGATGGCGCTCCGGACGACACTGGGGTTAGCACACGCGCGGGTCCATGGGAGCTCACTTGCACCACTACCGTCAGCCTGCCCGTCCCGGATGTAATCAACCCACCTGGACATTGGTGTTGACATCCCCTCCCCAGCCCTCGGGCTCGCCAGGTGCCAGGTCATGCGGCTGGGCTGCGTCGGTGCAGTAGCTCTCGAACGCGTAGCCCATGTAGCTCTGGTCCGCGTACCGCGACGCCTGTTGTAGGCTGGCGACGCCTTTAGTGCTGGCACTGGAGAGAGAGGGTAAAACGAAAAACGGCTCACCGTGCCCCACGCGCCTCGTCCGGTTCGTACTGTTCGACGTAGATGCTGCCGCATAGTGGCAGGCAGTCCATCTCCCAGCCCTCTTGCGTCTCGTATGGGGCCGTCATGATTCTATGTGTGAGCGCTCGCCTCAGTCCATTGCGGCCAGGAAGTCGCTCTAGTTGGGCAGTCAGAGTGCATCTGCCGGACCTCTCCGGCTGTGCGCCCGCGCTGGCCTTCTGCAACCACGAACTTGGTTATCATCCCGCGCCACGTAATGATCCCACCCTCGCGTTCGCCATCCTGGCGATTCGACCACGTCTTTTCGAGCACATCGCAGATGCCGTCCAGGTGTTCGTTCTCCGTCTCATCCCGCTCCTTGCGCCGCTCGAATCCGTAGCTTAAGTCCGCCCCCAACGGCGGATCGCGGTAGTAACACATGGCGCCGTCGTCCTCGCTGTACAGCTGCCGGTTTGAGCGGTGGGAGTAGCGCGTCACCTCGACCGGCTGGCGGTACCCCGGGGTCGGAGGGAGGGAGGTTGGGGGAAGCGGCAGCGTGTCGATCAGCTCCATTTTGTATGAGTGCGTTGGATGCGTGATGGTGTGAAGATGAGGCTTGGCGGTAGGTCGATGGATGTTGTCATTGAAATAACCTTCGAAAGTCAAGTATCATTTGCGGGGACCCCACACGTCCAAGACTCTGTACCCCCCCGGATGGAGTGAGAACAGCCAGTCAGAGCTCAAGAACTGTGGCTTGCTGGAACAACGGAAGAGTAGGAATACAATCACATGCATATGTACGGGATGGCCGCTGCCTGGGTCTATGTGTCCAGCGGAGTATGTCAGGTGACAAGTCGACCGAAGGTGGATGTATGGGTATCGGTGTGCCCGCGTCGTAGACGCAGCGCTGAGAAACCAACGTTGCAGGATTAGGTGAACGACGCGCCGCCGTCGGGGAGACGCTCGATAGAGTACTTGTGCTTGACGACGTACATGAGCGGCACACCAGGGACCTTGCGGATTCGCCGGCGCAGATCGCGATCGCACTGAGTGTAAGCAGGACTGGCCACAATCCTTCCGTACAACAGATGCAGAGCAGCAACGACGAGAGATCGAGAAGTGGAGGGAGTCCTGATGGCAGGTCCAATGTTGCTCTCCTCTCCCTCTTTTACGACTCACAGTGGCGACAACATAGCAGCGGGCCTGGGATACACGCTGCACGAGGCAGTCGTCGGCGTACGTTCCCTTGTGGTCACACTTTAGTCGCTCAAAGCGCGGGTCCTTTGCAATTCTCAATGCCAAGCGGTACTTGGGGCCCAGCTTTTCCAACTCGGCCATAACACAGTCTGTGATTGTTGGGATGCCTGCGGTGTTAACTGGGTGATGGAAATGGGAGGGGCCAAGGAGGGTAAGGTTGAGCGGAAGGCCGAGACGGGAGACCAGGACCTTCGTCTTGTGACAAGTCCACCCCGCGATCAGGCGTCGGCGGACTAAAAGACAATGGGGACCGTTCCCTTCGTACCTCCAAGTCTCTCACGTCTATCTTGCCTTCCCCTTGCCTTCCCTGCCGTAGCACGCGACCACTCCGGTACAGGATACCCACACTTTGCCATCAGACAGTCCATCATGCCCTGCACGAGCTCGATCTTGTTCTGAATGCTGAAGTTGATAAAGTTAGTGTCAACCAGTACACGGTACGGCGGCCCCAGATCCGTGTTGTGCGACAAGAAGAGCCTGCGGTGAGCAACTGCAACTGGCCAATTGGCAGCTTACGAGGAGGAGACCTGGGTCCTGCGCGAGTCAGCACTATCTTGTACACGCGCAAAGTACGTACTGGGCAGCAGCCTTCTTCTCCTCTACCACCTTCTCCTTGGCCGCCTTCTTGGCCGCCTTCTCGACGTTGTCCTTGCTGCAGGGTCAGGCGGGGCTCACGCGGATAGCCGTGCTCACTCACAGTCGAGGGTCGCTCGGCTTGATCATCCGCTTGACGGCGGCAAACTTGCGTGTCTGTTTTGCCTTTCCCTAGGCCGTTAGCAAGTCTCCCAAGGTGTCCGAGCGCCCACCATTATTGCTGATGTTGTTCCTTGAGGTGCAGATACCAAGAAACCGATAGAGATGGACGCGGGTAGACTTCTGAACGTCATGAATGGCAGTCTCCAGTGGCAAAATTGTTAAATGTCCTACCACGTGGTTATCACGTGTAAAGCTGCCAAAACACGTATATACTCCCGCTCTGTATGTGTGTGTGCATCCTCCACATTGCAGTTACCGCCCATGTTGGGTATGTCACATTCGATCCACTCTCGACCTCTGCACTCATCCCACTTGCAACCACAAACAACGACCCCAATGTCGCCCCCCACGGACCATCCATCGCCGACACCAAGCGCAACAATAACCGGCAAACGCTCCCGTGCCTCGGGCTCGGTCGCGCCAGGCGGGGCTGCGCGGGCTAACAAACGCAAAAAGCCCGAGGGAAGCATGGGACCCGATTCAGGTGCGGAGGGCCGGCAGCAAGGGGGACAGCAGGGACAGTCGCAGCGGCCGGCATTTGGCGTTGGGATGGTCAAAGGGCGCGAGGACGAGTGGACGGAACCTGGAGATGTGAAGACCAAGGTAGGCGTCGTGCCCAACGGAGACGCGAGATGGGGACGCGTTTGGCGACACGAGGGGCGATCGTCACGCCGAACGTCCTACTTGTCCTGTGCTGACGGATCTCCCAGATCAACTTCCTAGACCTCCCTGTGGACGCTCTGTACAAGTATCTCGAGTTGAACGATCTCGTGCCACGATGGGACCCCAGCCCATGGTCCGAGGCGCCGTGCGAACCGCGTACGTTCGAGCTCTTGTTCCTTCCTGGACTGACACGCAGCAACGTCGCTGTACCTCAATTATCCCCAGGCACCTGGGGTGAACATTGTTTCCGGATCGCCCAAGGCTGCCACGCCACTGGACGACCCTGGGGCGGTCGTCGACGAGAAGGTGCCTGTCGAGGACATGGCCAAGGAGGGCGACGCCGCGGTGCAGGAAGACGAGGGCAAGGACGGCGAGGAGGGCGGGGAAGAAGGCAGCGGGGGCGACGGCCCTGCGCCGCCCACGACGCGCAGCAAGACAGCCCCGCAGCGGAAACGGACGCCGGAGCAGGGCCCGCTCAAGCGGGGCGTCTTCACGCTGTCGGACGTACATGCCACGCGCGCCATCCTCGCGGCCAAGGCCAACCAGCACTGGATGAAGGGCCTCGGCGGCGGGCAGAACCGGGAGAGCGAAACGATTGTCAACTTTCTGTACAAGAACAAGGTCGGACATGGTGGGTACAGCCGGGATGCGAGATCGGCTACGACGGGTGAGCGCTGACCTTGTTCGCAGGCCGTCTGCTGCGTGTGTACAATCCCACCCATGCGCCGTTTTCGTAGCCAGTGGAAGGTAGCAGTTGGTGGTGGTTGTGGCTTTTGCTACGTTCATGACGTACGAACGCCACAGGACGAGCCGGTATGGGCAATGGTGCGCAGGTCCCACTGACAGGCCCTTTGTCCCTCATCTCCTTTATCTTTCCCCTGTGTTATTACTTTTGAGATGTATCTGTGTTTGATGTCGACTATCGGTCGTGCTCTCGCATTGCCTCTTGATGCAGCTGCTGTGGTGCGATTCATGCACTCCCGTCCTATCTGCTATCGCACTTCTGCGTGCCTAACTGCCACGACCTCGATAAGTGTGGCCGCGGAACCAAAGCACCCGCATGGCACCTTGTTTATGCCCCCATTTAATGGATGCACCCTTCCCTTTCTGTGTGTGTGTCTTGGGTGCCATCTTCAAACGCGTCCACATCCACTACATTCATCCTATCCATCCATCATCCCCCCCCCCACACCATCCCCATCTTCCACCGCCACCACCATGTCCACACCAAAAATCTCATTCAAAGTCCCACTCGCACAAGACGCTGGCCCTTCAGAGGACGCAGAGGTTGCAGGCGGAGACGTGACCGCCCACGACCTCACCTCGGCTCCAGGCAAGGAGCGCGAGCGCGAGCCCCTGTTTGGCGGCGACATCGCAAACATTAGCACAAACCCCAACGATACCGATCGCATGGACATCGACGGCGCGGCTGGAGGTGGGTATCACGGGCTGCAGGCGCGGATGCGCGTGGATGCATGCCCAAGTGTGCCAGTGGCAGCGTCCACGCGCGTGTACCCAGTTGATATGTTTTTGTTGTTTGCAGTCGCTCATCCATGTTCCAGAGTCATCCGCACCCGGCGCTACGGTGATGGCAGCGGCGTCGCCTAGCCTCGACCCCGCAGGCGATGGCGCCACCCCGGTAGCCGCCGACGCGAACCGCCTCTCGCCCAACGACCTGCATGCGCTCGCGACTACGTACCTTGCGAGCCAGACGCACCCCCTCGTCATTCCGAGCTACTCGTCGTGGTTCTCCCTGTCGACAATCCACCCCATTGAAATAAAGTCGCTGCCCGAGTTCTTCTCCAAGCGCAACCGCTCAAAGACCCCAGCCATCTACAAGGACTACCGAGACTTTATGATCAACACGTACCGCCTCAACCCAGGAGAATACTTGACCGTCACGGCCTGCAGGCGCAACCTTGCTGGTGATGTCGGTGCCATCATGCGCGTCCACGCCTTCCTCGAGCAGTGGGGCCTCATTAATTACCAGATCGACCCCGACACGCGCCCCGCACCCCTCGGCCCTCCCTTTACCGGCCACTTTCGCGTCACTCTAGACACGCCAAAGGGCCTCAGCAACCTTCACCCAGGAAGCAAGCCTGGTACTGGTGCGCTCGGCGCGATTGCCAACGGTGCCGACGTCAAGCCCCACCCTACTAACCTCGACCTCCGCAAGGTCATCTACTCGTCCACCTCGCGCACCACCAAGGCTACTACTGAGGCTGATGCCGCCAGGGCAGCCGCCAACGGCTCTACACCTGCAGGCCGCCCGCAGAGCTACGCGTGCGAGACATGCGGCACCGACTGCACCCGCACACGGTATCATTCGGTCAAGGACGGCGAGTTTACCGTCTGCCCCTCGTGCTACGTCTCTGGGCGATTCCCTTCGACCATGTTCTCTGGTGACTTTGTGCGCCTCGACGACGAAGTGTTCAAGCAGGGTTCGCAGGGCGCCGGCTCCGAATGGTCCGACCAGGAGACTCTGTTCCTCCTCGAGGGTGTGGAGATGTACGACGACGACTGGAACAAGGTGGCCGAGCACGTCGGCACCCGCAGCAAGGAGCAGTGCATCTCTAAGTTCCTCCAGTTGCCGATCGAGGACCAGTACCTCACTGCCGACCCCGCCGCACAGCTCGGTCCCCTGCGCTACCAGGCCGGTATGAACGGCATGCCGTTCGAGACGGCTGAGAACCCCGTCATGAGCGTCGTCACCTTCCTCGCGTCTGCCGTGGGACCTGCCGTTGCGGCTGCTGCTGCGCAGAGCGCACTGGGAGAACTCGCGCAGAACCTGAAGCGCAAACGCGACGTTGAGGACAAGGAGACGGACAAGGACAAGGAGGGTGCGAACGGCGAGAGCGACGAGGGCGAAAAGCGTCAAAAGACGGACGAGGTCAAGGCGGAAAAGGAGACACCGGCGCCAGCCGACGCCATGGACACGGACGACAACGAGGCCACCGATGGCGAGAAGGAGAAGAGCGCCGACGCGCCGCCGTCAAAGTCGTCTCTGGAGCGTGCAGCCTCGGTTGCCATTGGCGCCGCGGCCGCCAAGGCGTCCTCCCTGGCACGCCACGAGGAGACACGCCTGTCTGCGCTAGTCTCGCGTCTGGTCGCCGCGCAGGCGCGCAAGGTCGAGCTCAAGCTGTCGCTGTTTGAAAAGCTCGAGGACGTGCTCGAGGACGAGAAGCGCAAGCTCGAGCTGGACAAGCAGAAGCTCTTCCGTGACAGGCTGAGCGTGCAGAAACAGCTTGTACAGGTCGACGAGTTGCTGCGTCGCGCGCGTACCGAGCCGCAGGCGATTAATCCCAGCGAAGTGCAGGCGGCCCGCCAGCAGGTTGCGCCGTCGACGGCCGAGATGGTCGCGCCGGTCGCCGACGCGCCGGCACCAGACCGCGAGGGCACGAATGTCCAGCAGCTTTAGATGTGTTATATAAGAGGGATGGCAGTATGTATAGTAATTTATAGCGGCTGGATATATGCAGAGCAGCGTAGAATTGGCTGGATAATGGCAGCGCATCTTGATATATTCAGGTTGATTCTGATCAGGGCGGAACCAAATATGGCAACCCATGTTGTTGACGAAATGTTCCCAGTGATAAAGTGACGCATGTTGCAGTCTTGCCATCACGTATCAGTTCTCTCATCTTGGTCATCGCATCTCCCAAACGCGCACCAATGGTACGTACGCCCGTTATCTATAACAACTCCTTGGACGTCCTTCCTGACTGCATGCCCAGTCTGTGACACTCCACACGACCCTTGGGGACATCAAAGTACGTAGCCCGCGGGCGGTTGGCGAAGGTAGGCAATGGTTCGCCGAGCTGACCTTCAGATCGAGGTGTTCTGTGAAGCCGTCCCACGGACAGCAGAGGTAGGTCCCGCACTTGCGTGGGGTGTCCCAACTCAGGTCCCGAAGCTGCGCGACCACTGGCATTCGCACTCACACTCACCCAGAACTTCCTCGCGCTCTGTGCAGCAGACTACTACACCGGCTGCCTGTTCCACCGGAACATCAAGGGCTTCATGGCGCAGACGGGCGACCCGAGCGGGACTGGAAAGGGAGGGCAGAGTGTGTATGGTGCGCCGTTTGCGGACGAGGTGCGGCAGACGCTCAAGGTGGGTGGCGCATGCCGAAGGGGAAAGGGGAAGGTTACTGAGAGAGGGAGGAGGGAGAGAGAGGCGACAAGAGCAAGGCGTAACGGAGCAGGAATTGGGTTAGGACAGTGAAGCGCTGAGACAACCCCTGGCAGGAAGTGCCCTCTGGGACCTTGTCCCGCTGAGTACTGGCGTCGAGAGCCAGCGAAGTGTGTCCACTCCCGCGCGACCCTCGCTTGCCTCATGTTACCTCCTCACCTAACCGTCTTCCGTTTGCACGTACCGACTCTCAGTACCAAGCTTCCCGAATGGAGCTGGTGTCCACCACTGAGCCTCATTGCTGACCCACAGTTCAACGCGCGCGGGATCGTCGCCATGGCAAACGCCGGGCCCGATACGAACAAGTCGCAGGTGGGTCCCAGTGGCGTCCTGCCGTCATGCTCCGTATCCTAACCACGCCCAGTTCTTTATCACGTATGCCAAGCAGCCATCACTCGACGGCAAGTACACTATCTTTGGCCGCGTGATTGACGGCGCCGACTCGACGCTTGATTTGCTCGAGCGCGTGCCTGTCAACGAGAAGAACCGGCCAACAAAGGAGGTCCGCATTGAGAAGGTACGTCCGTCTGCGGCAGTGACTGGTGCCTCGCAGCGGTGGCTCCAGTTGCCCTGGGTAGCTGCAATGGGCCAGTGCTGATTGTCTCTCGCCAGGTAACGATCCACGCCAACCCCATCGCTCAGGCCCAGCAGTAGTGTACAACCATCATAATGTATCACAGTGTTTTAATCAAGGAACCCGGAAAGTACGACAGAAGCGGGGCGGGGAAAGGGGTAGCCGCGTGCTCGGCGTTGACGCTTGCCACGGGGCATGCGGCCACCTCGGCCTCATCTGCCCAAGCTCTCCTGCGCCCAGTTTGGCTGGGACGCCCCCTTGGCACGATTCGGAATCATACTGCGCTTGATGCCAAAGATGCGAATCGCGTCCTCCCAATCCTGCATCGTGAGCTCGACAACAGCCTGCTGTTTCATGTGGTGCTGGTTGGCTTCTGAACCAGTTCGCGCAATGTGGTCTGCATCGTCAACTCGGAACTGGACCTCGACTTACAGATCATGATTTCGCCGCTTTCCTCTTGATTGATACCTGCATAGCCCTCGCCGATGAGGAACGACGTGTAGAATGCATTCTCCACCGTTTGCCCAAAGTCAAAGGGGTTGACGATGAATTTGAAAAAGTTGATGCCTCGGCCGTGTGGGTCAGACTTGCGCAGCAACTTCTCGAGCTGAGCGTGTCAGACAGGTCACGAGCGTTGGGTATGGATGAGATCTCACAAGGCGGACCATCTGCGTTGTAACATCCTTTGACTTGTTTTGTGTCTCGGGGGCAATCTCTTCTGGCCGCGTCTCCGGCTCGACCTCCTTCTGTCGCGGGCGGCGCTGCACCGTGCGCTTCTGGTGCTCGACAGCCAGCGGGCCATACATGAACTCGACACCAGGCACCCGGCGGTAAAACTTGGCGGCGCGCCAGCCGAGGGCGGCCCAGTCGCCGAGCACCTCGCCGTCAGCGTACCGCAGCAGCGCCTCTTGGCGGCGCAGCGCGGCGTCGTGGTCGAGCTCGTCTTCGGGGCCGTCTGGGAGCTCGTCGTCGTGCTGCTGGCGCGCAATCACATCCAGGCCAAGCTTGGACTCGATACTGGCAAAGGTCAGGAGAGGCTAGACAGAGACGAGACAGCAGATCACGTACGTGCGCAACAACCCGTCGACGTCGTATGCGGCACTAGACGACTTGAGCTTGTAGATCATCTCGCTCGCCACCTCGGTCATCATGGTGAGAAACCTCGAGTCGACAGCCGCCGTCTCCGTGCTCTTGACTGATGCGCGTCAGTTAACCACTGACCTCGCACCTACCCTTCAGATGCAGCTCATCGCCCTTGACCATGATATCCATCATCTTATTCGCGTCTGCGATTCCCTCCCTCTGCAGGCCTGCCAGTCAGCGCTTTGCTGTCCCCGTAGCCGCGGTCAGCAACAGTCGAAACCCACGCTCCACGTTCTGTATCTGTTCGTTGTATCGCTGCGTAAGCTTGTGCTTCTCATCGGGGTCCTCATTGCGGAACAGATCCTCGCGCGTTGGATACCGCAATGCCGCGTTGGTACTCCTCCGCGGGCCGCGGCGGGATGCGGGCCCTGCCCCCCCTGCCGTCGACGGCTCTGCCGCGCCGGAGGCCGAGGCCAGGTCCTCGGGTCGCTGCAAGGATCCCCGGGGTCGCGGGCGTCCGGCGGTTCTTGACGATTCCGCGCGGAGCATGTCGATGATGGATGAATGAGGTCAGAGAGGGAGACGCGCCCTGTTGCCACAGACGCGTTTTCGATGAACACCCATGGTCCATGTGCAGTCCCCCCCGTAAGCACGTGGTTGGTGATTACGGAATCTTCATCGTGCACCTCGTGGGTGATCGCTGTCTCGTGCCCTGTGCAGCGATCGGCGCCTTGCCTGGGCCTGTGTTTGTTTTCGGGATGATGACGTCGTCGGCCGTAGCGGCGTGCAGCGCAGGCCGGCGTGCGTAGCCGCCGTGCGCCGCCATCAGGTGGGCGGCCACTGCTGGCGGGGGGGGCGGCGTGCACGGATCAGGCCGAGCGCAGCGGTCGCCGGCGACTGGCACAGAATGCAGAAGGCTGGAGTGGGAGCGAGGGAGAGAGGGAGGGAGGGAGGGAGGGAGAGAGACGGAGAGAGAAAGAGAGAGATCTGGATTGGCCACGAGTAGCAAGCACCACGATAGGGCAGAGCACATGGTGCAGTGAGCTTGGAACGAGATCTGCACGCGGCTGATGGACAACCACGGCCGGAGACGGCATTGTGTCGGCTGCACTGCACGAACCCATCTCCCCTTCCTTCGTAGCAGAATACAACATTGGTCTTTTGTCTCTGTCTCTGTCTTTCTGTCTCTCTCCGTCTCTCTGTCTCTATCTCTCTGTTTCTGTCTGTCTTTCTCAGTCTCTCCCTGTCTCTGTCTGTGTCTCTCTCTGTCTCTCTGTCTCTGTCTGTCTCTCTGGCTCTCTGGCTCTCTGGTTCGTCTCTCTGTCCCCCTGTCTCTCTGTCTCTCTATCTCTTCTCTCCTCTCCCTCTCTCCCTCTCCCCTCTCCCCTCTCCCCTCTCCCCCTCTCCCCCTCTACCCCTCTCCCCCTCTCCCCCTCTCCCTCTCTCCCTCCTGTACAATTCCCGCCGCTCCCCGCACCACAGCCCGTCTTCCCCACCAACCTTCGCACCCATGTTGTCGCCCTCACCGACAACACGTCTGGTGCCCTTGGCCCAAGGTACGGCCATCAGCCATCCCGCCCCCAGTGAGCATGCTGACGACACCAGGTGTCCATGGCGACGTCATCCTGCTGAGCGAGGACGACGGTCCCGGGCCCGCATCCTCCCTTGCAGAAAGCAGACCGCCAGCCACCAGCTCAGAGTCCGGGGATGGGTGCGGGGAAGCCGCACCCCTGTCACTGGCAGATCCAAGCGCGATCGCAGCAGCTGCTGCAACTAACCCAACCTCGCCCACCGCCGGCACGGCCGCATCCATCTCGGAAGATGCGCTCCTCGCACAAGCAGCCCGCGGGAGGGTGTGTAAGCTCGTCAATGCGCCGAAAAGCGGGACAGCCAAGGCGCGCCGCCCCCACGACGTCGTGCGCGAGGTGCGCGTCCTCGAGCGTCTCCACCATCCCAATGTGAGTACCAGTTAGTCACCGTGCTGAGGTTCCCGCCTGTTTGGGCGACGACGAGTGCGCCGACAATGGGGAAAGCGTGCCGCGCTCAGACCTCTGCGCCCTTGCACAGGGGTGCCCCATGCGGTGAACCTCACCTCTGCTCTCCGCTGCCCCTCGTCCCTGCTCCCCGCGGCACCTCACCCCTGCTCTCCGCGGCACCTCATCCCTGCTCTCCTTCGTGAGCGCCGAGCTAACTCGCCACCCAGGTTGTTCCGCTGCTCGACTACACGTTCGACGAGTCTCGCCTCGAGCACACTCTCACGCTCCCGCTCCTGGCAGCTAACCTGTCCAGCGTCCTCCAGCAGCCCGTCGCGCGCACCCACCCCATGCAGATGTTTGTGCACACGGCGGCTGGACTGTTCGAGGGGCTCGCGCATCTGCACGCTACCGGCCTCGCTCACAGGGACGTCAACCCCGCCAACATCATGTTTGCTTTTGATGGGACGCCGGTGCTCATCGACTTTGGCACTGCATGGGACGGGGATAAGCGCGGCGATGGCGGCGGTTCCATGAGCTGCGCGGTCGGCACCATGTAAGTCGGATGCACCACGGGACAACAGCAGTCACTGAACTCAGCGACGCACGGATCTGCTGACATCGACGCAGCCCGTACCGCGCTCCCGAGCTGCTATTTTCGCCCACGATGTACGATGCCGCTGCCGTTGATCTATGGTCCGCAGGGACAACGCTGGCCGAGTTCTTCCGTCCGCGTGACGACGGCGCCGGAACCAAGTCGACCCGCCAGCGCAAGCATGGTAAAGGCACGAGCACCTCGCAGGCCATGAGTGGTGGCGCTCCCATCTCAGCATCTGCCTCCGGCGAGACCCCGTCTGCCGTAGACGAGGATCTGACGGTCCCCACCCACACTCTCGAGCAGTCCTTTGCGCAGCTCGGCGTTCAGGAGGCACCCGCAGGGCCACCCATACCACTCTTCTCCGCGGCCTTCGGCGAGCTGGGCCTTGCGGCAAGCATCTTCCGCCTCCTTGGCACGCCTACACCAGAGTCATGGCCGGTGAGTGCCGCGCACAGCTTCCAGCGAATTGCAATGGCGAACCTGACAGCTATGCGCAGAGCTTCACCTCGCTCCCAGACGCAGGCAAAATTGCCTTTGACATTCACCCCGCGTGCCCGCTGCGCGAGGCACTGGTGCTTGACATGAGCGGAGACGGGGCGCCGACGGTGGTGGACGTGCTGGAACACCTCGTGTGTCTCGAGCCAGCCGCACGCCGGGGAGCAGCTGCCACATTGGCAGCGCTTACCCAACCCATACTGGCCGCTGCCGGCCAGGCGGAACTCCTCCGACCGCTCCTTGTCAATGCGGCGCGCAGGCTGCGGTAATGTGTAACCTATCTGAGCGCGTAGTGCTCGTATCTTTGTTGGGGAGCAACTGTATCGAACCTATCTCTAATTATCACATTAATGCAAGTTGCTGTATTCTCGCTCCGAGAGCCGCACGGTAGTCGGGACTTCTGCCCTCGTCTCCTGTAGTCAATGCGGCCTCTTGACATCACTCCTCTGCCCTAACTTACTGGTCTTGGGGGTGCCATTTCATGACCACGATGCTGCGACTCCAGTGGTCAAGAACACACAGGAGAATTGGTATTGCCTCGGCGAGCAACCTCGGATCCTCAGCGCTGCAGCTGCATGCCGAACGCGCCGTGCTATCTGTCCGTCCTCGAGCGTCATTCAACCCCCGCTCATCCTCCAACAGCGCGTTCTCGTGACTCACAAGTGTGCCCGGCTTTGAACATCTAAAACTCGAGCTATCGTGTGCAGGTGCTGTCGATGCTCAGAAGTACATCGTGAGGCGCGTCATGCGGAATGGGGCATTCGACACACGAGCCCGCCGGTCCGCCGCTTCATGTCTGCTGTTACAATGCATGACGCCATCTATACAGTGGGTATACTGAAACTACTATCTGTGCTATCTGTCGCTCAAGCAAGGAGTGCATATCCGGCCGTAGACCAACTTAGCTGCCACCATACCCTCGCAGAGAATGGCTGGCTATAAGATAGGTTGCAGGTGACGGGCGGGCAGTCACCCATCCCAATATCCCCGCGGGTCAGGCAGGCAGCCACCCCAACACTGACCCGTGCTCTCTATCGCAAGGACTGCCTGCGGCTGCCCAATGGCGTTTTTCAGTTGTGTTGTCACCCGGCCGGCAGCTTAAAGGAGACCGAGGGCGTGCGGGTCCAGGTCCTCGCGGGCGGCCCAGTCGACCATCGAGCCGGCATAGTTGCGCACGTTGGGGTAGCCCAGCATATCAGCAATCTCGCACGCCGTCGCCGAGCGCTTGCCCGTGCGGCAGAAGAAGACAATCTTCTGGTCGAGTTCCGGCTTGGGGAACGCAAACTCCTATACAGTTGTCAGCAACTCTCCTGCGGCTTGAGAAGACTGGGGGCGATAAGGGTAGAACAGGATGATTGCGGCCGGCGTGTTCAGGACCGGGGATCAAGGGCGATTCGGCGTGCTGGACACGGATATCCTAGATCACGCCACTTTGCCGCGCGTTCCCATTGTGTGCGCGTGGGCGCGTCTGAACGCTACGGCAACCCGTCCGACCCTGTGCCGTCCCATTGAGAGGAGATACGTACATTCTGGAAGTTACCCGGGTTAAAGTAGATGTTGAGGGCCTCCTCGACGCGCGGGAGGGGGAGGACAACAGAGCCGGGGATCGAGCCGAGCTCAGTCTCGTTCTCGTCGCGCACGTCGATCAAGAGGATTTCCTGCGAGTGTCAGCCACTAGCTCTCTTCATCTCGCGATCGCCACTGAATAAGCCCGCTTGTGCGAGGCGTCCTGTGCGCCACGTGACTCACATCGGTAGGACGCAGCGACAGCGCCTTGACCTCGTCGTACTCGATGATAGGGTTGCGCGCCCACTCGACGCGCTTGGGACGCGGGAACGTCGCCTTCTCCTCGGGCTCGACCTCCTTCGCAGCCGTGTTGAGCGCGCGAGCGAACGGCAGAGTGCGCGCAGGGATGTGGGGGGCCACGAGGCGAGAGCGGGAGAGGAGGGTGGGGCGCGCAATGGCGGCAGTGGCGATGCGGGAGCCGTTGCCGCAGCCGCAGCCCGAGGCGGCGCGGCGGATCGCTGTGCGGAGGGACATGGTCGTGTGGGGGGTGTAGAAGGACGGAAAGCGGATAAGGACGCAGAGAGTGCGAGAGAGGGATATATAACCCAGGAGACGGCGAAGGGAGAGTTGATAAGCAGCTAAGCAGAGGTGAGAGATGATCAAGCAAGACGCCGACGGCGAGCACAGTCGTGTAGTCGTAGAAATTCGTGGTGCTCAAGTGGTGATGGATGGCGTCATTCACTGCAAAAAAATCATGTTCCGAAAAGACGCCGATGAATGTGGAGGATAAGGCGTGATCAGTTCGACATATTATGTAACATGGGAGGGGAGGAAGTCCATATGGGTGCACATGCCGTGCACATGGCACTCCTTGTTCCGTCCTTCCCGTTTAACGGAATCAGATCTGCGTCTCCAGGCCAAGCACCACCGTGGGAAGAAATGGACTTTTCAGTCCAGACGTTCACTTCCGAAAAAGCCATCTCACTCGCCTCCGTTCTCGTTGCTGCAACCCACCCCGTTGGCACCACCATCTGCAGCGAGCAGCACCCAGTCTTGCCAATAAAAACATCCTCGGGACACGACGAGCGCGTACGGCACTCCGACCACCCGCTGCCAACGACAATCCCGGCCCGCACTTGTCCGACGGCCCCACCGATTGCTCTTGCGTGCAAGACCTCCCGAGTTTCTCCTCTCGCTTCCTTTCGCAGGATGAATCCCGCCGCGTCGCTGTCAACAGCGTTCATGCGCCGCCTCGCGCGCACCCCTTTGCGTCGCCGGAATGACTTCGCCGCGCGTCAGCTCAGCTCGAGCGCGCCGGTGCTCCACCAGCAGAAGATCAAGCACCAAAAGTCGTTCCCCCCGGCGCCGGAGCCGTACTCGGCGACCGCGCTCGCCTCGCTCCTCGCCCGTCTCTCCCTCCCCTCCACCCCGGCTCTGCAGGAGAAGCTGCTCGCATGCCTGACACACCCGTCGTACACTGCCTCCGAGACAGGGGAGCCGGAAGCCGCGGGCCAGGACAACAACGAGCTGCTGGCGCCCCTCGGAAACAGCCTACTCGGCCTGTTTGCGTCCGAGGAGGTCGCGACACGGTACCCCCACCTTCCGTCGCGTGCGCTCTCCAAGGTCGTCACGGCGTACGTTGGCCCTGAAGCGCTGCTGTCCGTCGGTCGCCAACTCGGTATCAGCGTCCAGAACACGTCCTCAAACACCAAGACGAGCATCAACTCGCCCCAGGCCACACCGATCCGCTGGAAGCGCCCCGCGTACCGGCGCGAGGATGTTGAGACACCCGTCGCCCCCGGATTCCAGCAGACTGATGGACGGGTGACGCCGCAGGAGGCCGCCGTCCAGCGCCGTCGGGAGAGCTGGCAAGACGGCGTTGCGTCGGTCGTCCGCGCGTTTGTCGGTCTCGTCTACCAGGAGCAGGGCCTGACCGCCGCGCGCGAGTTCGTTCAGGCGCACTTTATGAGCCGCCATGTTGACATTACCAATGTCTTCAACTTTGTCAAGCCCAAGTTCCTGCTCTCCAACGTCGTCTCCAAGCACCTCGCCGACGCCGGTGTTCCCGTCACCCCCGAGTCTAGCCGTATCGAGTCACGGTGAGTGGCGGTTGGCGCCAACAGCTATTGCGTCGTACTCTGCTAACATCCAAAGCGTCCTCGCCTCGTCTGGAACCAACACGCAGGCCCCCCTGTTCAATGTGGGCCTCTTCCTCTCCAACGGCCTCAAGCTCGCCGAAGGCCACGGCTCGTCTCTCGTCATGGCCGAGCACCGCGCGGCGGTCAACGCGCTCCACTCGCTCTTCCTTGTCCAGGACACGTCAAACCGCGTCCTCCCCACTGCGCTCCACTCCAACAGGCCCATTGTGAACGGCTCCAACATCCACAACAGGGGGGCAGCAGAGGCCCAGTATGTGCCCAACCCCGCCGCGATGGGCGCGAGCGAGTCGCTCCACGGCCTCGGAGACGCGAGCCACTAGATGTAACACACCCACTTCTCAGACATGCATTCATTGATCACGGACGCGGCCGAGCAGCTTGGAGCACTAGCCTAAAATGTTGCAGAGGGCTGAGCGATGTGAGGTTGTTGTCCCCTCCGCCGTTGCTCATTGTCTGCCGACAAGAGCACCGACACAGCCCGGAAACTGGCAGCATATACAGAGCGATGAGCGCCGTCGTGAAGGATAAATATACTCCCGATGAATTTAAAATACACCGCATTCCAAAAAGTTGGGAAGTCCCCTCCTCCTCGGACGTCACAACAAATCTTGGCCGCTTCCCTGCACATTGTTCCCACCACACCTCGCCAACGACGACGCGATGGGCAAGCAGACCAAAACCAAGGCTAAGGCAGGACGCAGCGGGGAGAAGCCGTACAAGCGCACCACGGCGCCGGCGAAGCCCACTGTCGAGGTGAGGTACGAGGGCGAGGCCGGCTCGAGCAAGGCGGCCGCGGTGCCAAAGGCAGCGAAGGCGGCGAAGGGGACAGCCAAGGCAGCTCCCGCCGTCCCGAACAAGAAGGGCAAGAGCGATAAGAACGTCAAAAGCGTCAATCTCTCCGAAGCAGCTAAGGGCAAGGCGCGCGCGGACCCGGCCACCGAGGCTGCGCTCGCCGTCGAGGAAGCTATGGCCGCCGAGCTCGAGGACCACGCTGAAGCCGACACCGATTCTTCGGCGCCGACATTCAAGATTGTTGCCGGATCATACGAGAAGATCCTGTATGGCCTCGAGGGACGATACGCGGCCGGCGCAGCGACGCCGACTTTGACGCCCATCTTCATCTTCCCCGCCCACCTTGCCATGATCAAGACGGTGGCAGCGTCGCCGGGCGGCAAGTGGCTGGCCACAGGGTCTGAGGACGAGTTTGTCAAAGTGTGGGATCTGAGGCGGCGTAAGGAGGTCGGAAGCCTTAGCCAACACACTGGTAGGTCGCGGAACACAACACGCAACCTGTCGTTGCTGGACTAATTCCTTCAGGCACGATCACATCCCTCACGTTCCCGACCTCGTCGCACCTGCTGACAACCTCGGCGGACGCAACGCTCTCGCTCTTCCGCACTTCGGACTGGGCGCTGCTCAAGTCTCTCAAGGGTCACTCTGGGCGGGTCAACCATGTCGACATCCACCCTACGGGTCGCGTTGCGCTCAGCGTCGGCAAAGACCAGACGCTTAAGATGTGGGACCTCATGCGTGGCCGCGGCGCGGCGTCGCTCCCTCTCGGAAGCGAGGCAGAGCTTGTCAAATTTAGTCCGCGGGGCACGCACTTTGCTGTGCTGTTCCCCAAGAAGGTGGAGATTTACTCGTTGGTAAGTGGCACACAGAGTGGGAAGGGGACGGTGGTTACAACAGGGGGACGCACACTCACCTCTCAGACGCTCAAGAAACTGCACACGCTCGAGACTAAGACGCGTTTCAACCACATCGCGTTTGCCGACCTGCCGGGGAAGGACATGGAGGTGCTCTGTGTCGGCACCGAGAAGGGCATCGTCGAGGTCTACTCTGTTGAGATAGGCGATGACGACGAGGACGAGGAAGACGAGGACGAGAATGAGGATGAGGAGAGCGACAAGACTCAGGGCGGCGCCGAGGTTGACCGCGTTGGCACACTTGTTGGCCACTCTAACCGGTGCGTCCCAGCTGCTGCGAGATATTCCGTATATCCTAGCACCTTACAGGAGAGCCCCACTAACGTCCCCAGCATCAAGTCGATCGCAACCCTCAACTTCACAACTCCCGCCGGCCCAACGGTGCTCCTCACCACCGTCTCGTCGGACGGCAATATCAACCTGCACGACCTCGCGCTGCTGGGCGGCGAGGCCGAGGAAATCCAGCCCGTAGCGACCTACAGCACGGATGGCAGCCGCCTCATCTGCGTGTCGATTGCGGATGGCGGAGCGCCACGGAAACCCAAGCAACTGCAGCCGCGTGGTGCGGGCGAGGGGGCGACGAGGGGCAAGAAGACTGGTGCGCGCTTTGAGGACGACGACGACGAGAGCGACGAGGAGGAGGAGGGCGCTGACATGTACGATTCGGAGAATGCGGATGACGACGAGGAGGGTGGGATGGAGGTTGAGTTTGAGGATGAGGAAGAGGAGGAGGATGAAGAAGAGGATGAGGAGGAGATGGAGGAAGAGTAGGATAGATAGCCATGACATCTTTGCACTGTTTGATTATCATGACCGCTCTGCGCCACCTGTCCAGACCGTCTCACTCTCCCGACACCCCTTGTTGCAGTCCTTGGCGTGATCTATCCTGCACATGCATGCACTACAATCTGAGAATCTACTATTACTTGTTGAGCTCGGCAAGGCGGACACGGACGGCGTTGGCGTGCGCCTCGAGCCCCTCGCGCTCGGCGAGTGTGACGACAACCGGGCCGAGCACCTTGAGGCCCGCCGGCGTGACCTCCTGGCTTGTAATGTGCTTCTGGAAGGCCAAGGTGTTGACGCCCGAGAACTGGCGCGCGTACCCGTTTGTCGGGAGAGTGTGGTTTGTCCCGCTCGCATAGTCACCGCAGCTCTCAGGCGAGAACGGGCCTACGAACACTGAGCCGGCGTTCTCGACGGCGGCGACTGCGCCGGGCGAGTCGGCGAGGTGCAGGATGAGGTGCTCGGGAGCGTACTCGTTTGAGAACGCAATGCCCTCGGCCTGCGTGTCGACGAGGACGATGAGCGACTTTGCGATCGCCTCGCGAGCGATCGCGACACGGGGCAGCGCGCGCGCCTGCCGGTCCACCTCGGCCTCGATCGCCGCGAGGTGCTCAGGCGTGAGCGAAATGCCGACGAGGACGACCTGCGAGTCGACGCCGTGCTCAGCCTGTGAGAGGAGGTCGGACGCGACAAACACGGGGTTGGCAGTCGAGTCGACAATGACGAGCACCTCCGAGGGGCCGGCGGGCATGTCGATCGAGACGAGCGCGTCCGTGTCGTTCTGCACCAGCATCTTGGCCGCTGTGACCCACTGGTTGCCGGGGCCAAAGATCTTGTCGACCTTGGGCACCTCAGCAGTGCCGTACGCGAGGGCCGCGACGGCCTGCGCGCCGCCGGCCTTGAGGATGCACGTGACGCCGACGAGCTGCGCGACGTACAGCACCTCGGGCGAGATGGAACCGTCGGCGCGCGGCGGGGTCGCCAGCACAATCTCCTTGCACCCCGCAACCTGGGCGGGCACGCCAAGCATGATTGCCGTCGAGGGCAGGATGGCCGTGCCGCCGGGGACGTAGATGCCGACGCGCTGGATGGGGCGTGCAAAGCGCGAGCACACGACGCCAGGCATGGTCTCGACGCGCAGTGGTGCAGGGTCGACCTGCGCGGCGTGGAACGCCTTGACATTGGCATACGCCTGGTCAATGGCCGTGCGCACGTCGTCGGGAAGCTCGGCGGCTGACGGCGTCGCGAACGGCGGGAGCGAGACGTTGGAGGTCAGGTCGGCGCGGTCAAACTGCTTGGTCATGGCTTTGAGGCCGGCGTCGCCCTCCTTACGCACGCGCTCGACGATCGGCTTCACCTTGTCGATCATTGCGAGTGAGTTGAGGACAGGGCGAAGCAGGAGCTTGGGGCGGTCCGCGGCGGGCACATCCTTGAGGACAGTCGTGCGCATGCGGATGGGGCCGTCAGCTGGAGCCGCTGCCGGGGCAGGGGCCGCCGCAGGTGCAGCTGCGACCTTTTCCTCCCACTTGGGCTTGGCGTCGCCCTTGCGACGCACGACCTTGAGGGCCTTTGCGTCGAGCGCGAGTTCAATGTCCTTGAGCGACACACCCTTGGACACGGCACGGGCGAGGGCAAAGTACAGCAGGTCGGCAGCCTCGAATGCGACCTCGTCCTTGGTCTGTGCGTCGCACAGCTCCTCGGCCTCCTCCATGATCTTGGCGCGCAGAAGCTTTTCGTCGGTGAAGATGCGCTTCGTGTAGCTGCCCTCGGGGGCGTCGGCGAGGCGCGACTTGAGCGTGTCCTCGAGGCGTGCGAGGCCATTCCACGCGCCTGAGCCAAAGCACGTCGGGGTCCCGAGGTGGCAGAAGCCGGTGCCGTGCTGAACGACGTGGAAGACGAGCGCGTCCGCGTCACAGTCGACCTCGAGCGCGACGAGGTCCTGCACCGAGCCCGACGTCTCGCCCTTGCGCCACAGCCCGTGCTTGCGCGACTGGTACACGCCCTTTTGCGTGCGGATCGCCTCGGCTACGCTCTCGCGCGACGAGTAAACCATGCCGAGCGGGCGCGACGAGTGGCCGGACGACGCGACGATGGATGCGAACAGCCCGTCGGGGCGGTCGGAGGTTACGGGGGCGAGGAAGGCGTCGGGGATGGAGAGCTGCGAGGCCGACGTAGCTTCGAGGGTGAGGAGGCGCGAGGGGAGGACAATGGTCGTGGGGCGCGCGCTCTTGATCGCGTCGACGACAGCCGCCGGTGCAGTCGTAGCCGGCAGCTCGACGAACAGGCTCGTGTCCTTGAGTCCGAGGCTCTTGGCGCTGGGGACAGACGCAGACGCGGCGCCGGTGAGGTACACGCCCGCCGCGGCGCCGACGAGCGCCGCGGCGCCGGCGCCGGCCAGCTCCGACTCGGCGACCTTGACCACGAGGCGCTCGCGCGGGATGCCCGCGGCGGCGAGGGTGGCGAGCTGCGCGGCGGACACGACGGCCGCGCGGGCGCCCTTGTTCAGCGCGTCGACGACGTCAAAGCTGCCCTCGCCCTCTGCCTTGGCGGCCGCGTCGACAATGTACGAGGCGGTGGGAGGGAGGGCTGCGAGGGTGGAGGCGAGGAGCGGGGCGGGGACGAGAAGCGGGCCGAGCAGTGCCAGTGCCGGGAGCAGCGGGGACGCTGCCGCGTCGACGAGCGGCAGGAATGTCGGGGTGGGCATTGTTGTTTTGGGACGTGAGAGTGAGGAGAGAGAGAGAGGATGGCCCCCCGGACTCGAAAATCGCCAGCCTTGTTTCGTGTCGGTCCGTTGGTATCCGATCCGGACTAGACAAATCGACTGCCGACTCGAAAATCCACCGAGGGAGCAGTGGATGGTCATCGGAGCGGATGCAATCTTATCAGATTCGGGGGGGAATGGCACAAAGAGCCCGATAACGGATGCCCCGATTACACGTGTCCTTTTGTCTTGCAAACGCCTCGCCGTCGCTGACGCCATCGATCCCATGTGGAGCGGCTACCTTCCAGTCTCGCATTCGCATCGTATTCATCAGCGACGCGCTCGACGCTGCAGACAGCGCATAGCACACGTATAAAAGGCAGCCACCGACGTCCCCCCGGCCCTGTTCGTCCATGCAAACTCTCCTCCGCCCCTTCTTCTCGTCCGCTCGCCGCAACATGCCCAAGTTTGTCACGCCCCCGCCCCCGACCGTCCCCACCGCCATCAAGGGCCGCGAGGAGGCCGTCCCCGCCGATGGAGGTGTGTAGCCACATCAGTGTCAGACGAGCGAGATGGCACGCTTTGCTGCCGCCAAGGTTG
This sequence comes from Apiotrichum siamense, assembly GCA_023653615.1. Taxonomy (NCBI): domain Eukaryota; kingdom Fungi; phylum Basidiomycota; class Tremellomycetes; order Trichosporonales; family Trichosporonaceae; genus Apiotrichum; species Apiotrichum siamense. The sequence continues at coordinate 407,064 of JALJEG010000007.1, forward strand.
CTAACCTCTCCGCAGTGGAGGTTGCGACTTTTGCGTCGGGATGTTTCGTGAGTGGCGCGCTCTCGGTCGCACGGGCGGCGGCACTGGGGCTCACAAGCGCAGTGGGGCACAGAGCACCTGTTCTCCAAGTACTACGGCAACCTCCCGCAGTTCAAGGCGGTCGTCGGATACACTGGTGGATCGGCAGAGAACCCGAGTAAGTGACATGGATGTGCGAGGAGGATGCGCGCCTATTCTGCGCCTATCCTGCCGCTCCGTTCGCACCTGCCGCCTTCCAGATTCGGAATCTGGACCCTTTGACCCCTGCGCCGCCCGGTATGGCGACTTTTGGACCATGCCTGCTACTGTGGGCATACTGGCGCCTTTGGGCCTGCTGTGCGCTGCGACAGACGGAAGCGGCCGCAGGGACGACCGAGCACGAGCACGGGCACGAGCTGACCCCGCAGCCTACCAGCAGGTCTGCACCGGCGGCACACGGCACGCCGAGGCCGTGCAGCTCACGTACCAGAAGGGTTCTGTGTCGTACGCCGAGCTCGTCGAGTTCTTCTACGTGAGTGCGGGTGCGACCGTGCGGTGGCTAACGCACAGCGCACGCATGACCCCACAACTCTCAACTCCCAGGGCCCGGACCATGGCACGCGTGGGTATCATCGGCATGGCGGGGCCGACGGTCCTGGTTTGAGGATGACTCGACTGCCTGCGAGAATGTGGATATGAGGGTCCCCGCTGACGATGCCACAGAGTACCGTTCCGGCATCTTCTACCACACTCCGGAGCAGGAGGCCATCGCCAAGGCTGTGACTGCCGAGGTTCAGGCCAAGTAGTGAGTAGAGGAGGGCGAACAGGGCGCGCGGTCGCCGCGCGGGCTGCTGTTTTGCCACGGCGGTCGTTCCAGTCGGAGCGTTTCACGCCGCCCTGCGGTGCTGCGGTGCCGAGAACTGTTCCTTCTGCGGCGGCATCCTGCTCACGCCCACAGTTTCAAGGACAGGAAAATCGTCACGGAGATCACGCCCGCGGCCGTATGGTGGAACGCGGAGGACTACCACCAGCAGTACCGTGAGTCGAGACACGGGTCATGATATGCGGTGCCCCACTGACGTGCCGCGCCAGTCGACAACAACCCCGGCGGCTACGAGTGCCCGACCCACCGCCTGTTCTGGTAGTTGGCAGCGGGAATCGGGGTCCGCGAGCAACGTGCGCGACAGGCGGTGCCGAGCGGGAAGGAGGGAGGGAGGACGTTGGTTCGGCTCGTGTGCTGTGGGCCGGAATGTATCTTACCCAATATATGGAATGTGTAACCTGTCATTGCGCGTGAGCAGCTCGCTGATGGGGCGCCGCGCAGCCAGCGTGTCGACATCTGCGGCTGCACGTGCTGCATCCACCTCGCAAGGGATCCCGCTGCACAGCACTCTGGACATGACGACCCGGTTCTACTACTTCCAGATGCCCCCGCCTGTCTGCCGGCCCCCACCGCCGCAGTGGCGCGCACGTTCACAAATCGCCGTCGCAGTGGGCTGTCGTCATGGCGGCGGCGGCGGCGGCGGCAGAGTGCGTCGCGGCGGCGGCCGCCACCCATGATACCCATGATATACCATGGATGCGGCCAGGAACGGTGCCTGCGCTTGGCAGCGGGTGGCACCAAGGACCGAGCAACCCCCGATCGGAGTGTGTTGCGGAGCGAGCAACAGCGACGACCCCGCCGGGAGCTGGCTGTTGCGCGGCAAGTCAGGCCACGCGCTGCGGGGCAACGCCGCGGCATCCCCACCCTTCCCACACGGGTCCCCGCCGCGGTCTGTCCTTGGCGGGTCGCAGGGTGAGACAATGCGTCTTGGGTCTTGGGGAGCAGCCCACGGCGGCCGGGGTCAGCAGCAGCTGTGTGGCCGGGGAGTCGTCACTGATCGCAGCAGACTCGTCACTCGCCGGGAACATGGCCATGAGCGATTAGGCGCCACTGGTGATTCGATCGCAAACGTGCGTAGCCGTCTGCGGCGGCAGCAGCTGCGCGAGCAAAGTGTGAAGAACAGTACATTACAAGCTCTCGGGCTCGGTGCGGCGCACCGCCGCAGGTAGCCGTTGTTTGTGTTTCATGTGCCGATCCGATGCGAGCGACACCGCGTGCATCCCCGCCAGCGCCAATGTGCGCATTACAATTGCCTTCTAGTAACATATACAAACAACGGCCGATACGTAAGGGCGATGGAACGCAATGTGAAATCAGGCGCTGCCGCCGCCCAATGTGGGCCGTGGTCGACAGGGTCCTTGTTGTCATGGGCAAAATTCTGTCCCGCCCGTCCTCGCTCCCCTCTTGCCCCTCCTCGCCATCGCTCTCATCGCCCACACCACCGCTACCGCCGCGACCACCACCTACCCACCGTCAGCAGCGACCCCCCGCACGCACGCACAGCCGACTCGCCCTTCGCGCCTTTCACCCCCCACCCCCCAATCCACACCCCCCCCCTCTATCCACTAAATGAACACCGTGGTCGCCACTGCTGCCGCCACTCAGCACTTTCCGTCAACCCATCTCGACGCTGTCGGTGGCGCCGCCGCAGGCGCACACAGCGCTGGCGGTGCCATGCAGCACCCCGACAGTGCCGCTGCTGCCGTCTCGAGTACCCCCGGCAACATCCCCCCGCCGCCGCCCATCGATACCGCCGCCCCCGCCACCGCCTTTCCCCCGCCGTCAGCCGTAGTCTCCTCGCCGGTGGCCACCACCTCCACCGTCCCGCCTCTCGACCAGCTCCCGCTCGAGGTGCTCGGCCTCGTCGCATCCCTCGTCTCGCCGCCCTTCTACACCCCGCTGCCCCCCGAGGGCGTACAGCTCACCCCCGAGCTCTATGTCATCCAGAGCGTAGACCCCCAGCCCTACTCGTACAAGACCACCCAGGCCGAGCTCAGCGCGATCACAAAGACCTGCAGCCATGTCCTCGAGGCGTCGCGCCCCTGGCTCTGGGAGAACATTGACGTGCGCTCGGGACGCGGGTGGCTCGCAATCGTCGACGCCCTCACCGAGATTGTCGAGGACGAGTTGCACCCGCACCCCGACCCGTCGTCGCCGGCCCTCGCGTCCGAAGGGACCGCGTCTCCGGCCCCCACCAACAGTCCGTACATGGGCTCCGCCCCCGGCCCGTCGATCCTGACCAACAGCGGCGACGCGGCGTCGGCGTCGGCCTCCAAGGACAAGGGTCCTGCAGTGTCGGGATCCATCACCCCGCCCCTCGACACGTTCGAGCCGCGCCCGCAGCCGCCGTCCGGCGGCGCGCAGCCGAGCCACACCACCGTCTCGGTGCCCGTCGGATCGGGCTTCCCGTTCCAGCGCTCCCTCACACTTGACTCGTCCGTGGCCGGCCCCCGCGCGCCTCACGGCGTCTCGGTCGACAAGCCCCGCACCTCGTCGAGCGGCTTCCCCCAACCCCGTCGCCTTAGTATCCTCCAGAACACGCCGCCGGGATCGCGCAACACTTCGCCAGTGGGCAACAATGCCCGCCTCCGTGGACGCTCCCGCTCCCCGCGCCGTGGCCTCGACTTTGACACGGAGGGCATCTCTTCGGTGCTCTCGCGCTCGCTCTCGCTGTCGCTTCCGGGGGGCTACCACCCGCTCATGCGCCAGAGCTCACTGTCGCGCGTCCTTGTCCCCGCCCAGGACACGCCGCCGTCGCCCGAGCCCGACACTCCGCCCTCCGAGCCCGCCTTTCACCCCGACGAGAACCCCAACCCGGACATGCTCCCCCCGCCAGGCCCCTACATTCGTCATTTGAGCTTTACCAATTTCCGCACGATCGGAGCCCGTCGCTCGCAGGAGGAGGCCGTGCGTAACCGCTTCGTCACGGCCGGTCGTCTCGAGGGGGTCATCAAGAACGCCCCCAACCTCCGCACCATCTGCATGACGCCATACGTCGACTCGTCGCTGGCGTACCCCGTCGTCGAAGAGATCTTCTTCCGAGGCTACACCAAGCCGCGCCTGTCCCGCCCGCGGGCCACCAGCTTCTCCCCGAGCAACCGCACGCGCAGCCTCAGTGTCCACCCAACTGCCGAGCCCGCGCACTCGACCATTGACGATCAGCACGACCCCCCGCGGCCCGTCTATGTGCCCTACGAGGACGAGACCGAGGAGCAAAAGTGGCACCGGCGCGGGATGTTCATGGCCATCGAGGCCCTGGACCTCACTGGCTGTGTCAGCCGGGCCTTTACCTCTGCCGCCAAGGAGTTTGGCGAGAACTGGCTCGACATGGGCATTGACGAAGACGACGACGACGAGGGACGGGGCCGCTCGCGCGGCCGGCGGAGGCTCGCCGAGTCGTCGACCGAGGACGAGACTGACGAGGATACGAACCCGATCTCAGACCGCCGCTCCCACGGCCCCTCCTTCCCAGCTCTCCGCCGCCTGTCCCTCCGCATGTGCACCACCCTGCAGCCCGAGTGGATCCAGGCCATGGTCCTCCGCATGCCGAACCTTACCCATCTCGACCTGTCGGGCACCAACGTCGACAATGCCCTGCTGCGCGCGCTCACGTACAACCCCCCGCGTGGCATGCGCCTCGAGTCGCTCTCCCTCGCACGCTGCCCGCACATCCACCCGCGGACGGTCGTCGACTTTCTGGTCGAGTCGCCCGCCGCGCGCGACCTCCTCGAGCTCAACCTGTTCGTGCACCCCACGCAGGCCAACACGATTGAGAGCGACGGCCTGCTGCGCCTCCTCAAGGACGCTCCGTGCATCCGCTCCGGACGCCTGCGCTACCTGGACCTCTCGAGCGCCGGATTCACCCCCGAGCACCTCTCGGAAGATGTCTTCCCTCCGCAGCCGTCGCTCATCTCGCTTGGTCTCTGCCACGTCCCGGACCTGGGCCTGCGTGAGATTGCGTCCTTCCTTCGGGACTCTGCGTCGGGTGTCGAGGTGCTGGCCATCACGGGCACGGCTATCCATGACCTTCGCCCCGAGATGACCACGCTCCAGACGACCCTCACTCTCCACGCCCTCCTCATCAACCCCCTCACCACCATGCCCTTCTCCCTCTCGAGCTTTGACTTTAGCTCCAATGGCCGCCGCATCGACCTGTCCGCGGGTCCGACCCGCCTGCGCGCCGTCGAGCTGTCGGGCGCCATCCGTCGCTCCCTCACCCCCTCGCAGGGCTCGGGCCGCACCGACTGGCAGGTTATCAAGTCCAAGCTCGGTCGCGGCTGGTACGTCGACGTGTCCGCCGGCTGGATCCCGAGCGACATGATCGACCAGTGGGGCTTCTTCCCCAACGGCTCGCCGCCGACCGCCGGCGAGGGCCGCAGCCAGCACTCGTTTGTCCGCCACCTCCCCGCCAGCCACCCGCGCCGGAGGTACCTGACGTACCTTGCCGAGGCGGACGGGCGCGTCACCACCGACGTGGGGTGGCACTCGCGCAAGATGGAGGTCGTGCGTGGCTACGGCATGATGGGCCGCGAGGAGGGCATGGGCGGCTCGGGTGCGTACTCGTCCAACGAATAGGCGCCGGCGGGACGAGTAGGCGCGAGCGGGGGCGCCCCGGCAGATTGGCAGAGCCAGCAGGTGCCGCTGCGACCCGCTGGTGAGTCGACGCGGAGCAGCCGGCCTGGTCTCCACGCCGGGCGGCTCCAGGTCGCAGATCCCAGAACTGCAAGACCGAATGGATACAAAGGATAGAAGAATGATACAGCAATGTGGCCTCGCCTCATAATCCCCTCACCACCGACCACCCACCACCACCACCAAAACCAAGGCCACATGCAAGCGCCACCAAAGAATCCAGTTCCCAAGTGCCTGTGGATACAGTATTCCGGAAAGAATCAATGTATAACTGTTGTGCATCCCCCAGACACTGCGTATGCAGTGCGCTCGTCGTTGCAGCCCGAAGGGTGTCTGCCACCAGGCCCGGCAGTGGGCACCAGCCTCCAGCACCGAGTGCAGGCCGCCGCCGTTCTCGGCATCGCGGTGGCGGCGGCTGGGTCAGGCGGCCAGCTCGGTCGGCGACATCCGAAGGCCGGAGCACGTAAGGGTTTGGTCGAGATTGTTCAACCGGGCCAGAATCCCGATTCGACTCGACGGGGCCGAGGGCTGCTACCTCCGTGGATCCGTGGATATTGCTTATCGACCACCACATATCCAGTGTCTCTTGTCTGTCTCTGCCGACCACGCCTCGAGCAAGTGATCACCGACGACCGCTCAGCGCTTTTGTCGTTTTTCTTGTTCCATCTGTCCATCGACTTTTTTGTTTCTGTTTTTTTAACAACTCTTACCACCCTCCTCCCGATAACCACGACCGTCATGCCCGAGGACTCGGCCGTCTCGACACCATACCAGACGTCGCCCAAGCTCGCGTCTGCGGGCGCCAACGGCGCGGCCGCCAGCGCCGCCGACGAGGCGACGGGCCGCAGCTTCCTTTCGGACCGCGCGGCGTCCACCGAGATTGACGGCAGTGAGTCGGCAGTATGCGCGCGCGCGCTGCGGTGGATAACTTGAACTCTCAGCCCTGGTGGCGAAGGCGAGGTGGGGAGACAGCGCGGAGAGGCTCCGAGGGGACCCCATCTCGTGCATGGGGATGGGGAGATTATCTGCGCGCGTGTGCGCGCGCGCGGCGCATTCCAATATGATGAGCTGAGATAACACTGACACCAGTCCGTGGCCTCATGCCCCTCGAGGGTCCCGGAGTCATCACCTTTGTGAGTCACCGCATCCCGCGGCAGACCTTTGCATACATGTCCTAACCGCGCAGCTGTGAGCGCTTGCCCCCGCCCCGAGCCCCCGCGGCAGCAGCACTAACCGCCCCCGCAGCGCCGGACGCCCCAACCCCTCGACCTTCCCGTTCGACAGCGTGACGCTCAACCTCAAGCCCTCGCTCGCCGGCGGCCCCGCCGAGAGCATCACGCTCGACGGCGCCGACCTCGACGCTGCGATGCAGTACGGGCCCTCGGCGGGCCTCGTCAACATCCGCAAGTGGCTCTCTGACCTGCAGAGCCAGGTGCACAAGCGCGCGCCGGGTGGCTGGGCCGTGTCGCTGGGCAGCGGCTCGCAGGACCTCATGTCCAAGGTGGGTAGCGTCGAGTTTGCGCCAGGCGTTGGAATTTCCGAGACGGGGAGTGCGGCAGGCCGGGGCGCAGGGCGCGCCGATCCGCGCCGCGTGTGGAGATCGGCGCGGGGGCGCAGGCGGCCGGGCCCGGCCTGACACATGACACACGGGCGCATGATCGGCGGAGGGATCGGCAGCGGGGGACTTGCTGCCGGGGCACGCGGCTTGCTGTTTATCGTTGGGCCCCTCGTTTGTGACTTCTGGTCTCTCTTCTCAAAGAGGAGTGCGGTGTCAGCTCCTCGAGTGCGTCGTCAGCTCCTCGTGAAGCTGTCTGCCTCGTCGTGCAGCTTGGCGGAGGCCGCGACACGGACCGACACCGCTTCGTCGTCACTGGGCCTCTCGCCCGCTCTCTCTCTCCCTCTCTCTCTTCCTCTCTGTCCCTCTCTCTCTCCCTCTGTCCCCCCCTCTCCTCCCCTCTCCCCCCTCTCCCCCTTCTCCCCCTCTCTTTGAGACCACCCTAACACATAGGCCTTCTACGCACTCCTGAACCCCGGCGACCCCATCCTCGTCGAGACCCCCGTCTACTCTGGCGTCCTCCCGACGCTGCGCCTGCTCAAGGCCCAGATGGTTGAGGTTGACGTCGACGAGGAGGGGCTCTCCGCCGTCCGTCTCGACGAGATCCTCGCCAACTGGCCCGCCGACAAGAAGCGCCCGCGTGTCATCTACTCGACGCCCGTCGGCTGCAACCCGTCTGGCTGCTCGTCCTCGGCGCAGCGCAAGCTCGATGTGCTCAAGGTCATGAAGAAGTATGACCTCCTCATGATGGAGGACGACCCTTACTGTGAGTGTGGCGGCAACGCGCAGCCCGCACGCCCAGGCGCAGCCGCTGACGCTCCTCCACAGACTACCTCACGTCGCCGCTCATCCCGTCGTACTTTGAGCTCGAAACGCAGTACTTCCCCGAGGGCGGCCACGTCGTGCGCTTCGACTCGTTCTCCAAGCTTCTCTCGGCCGGTATCCGTCTCGGCTTTGCGACGGGCCCCAAGGACATTCTCCACGGCATTGACGTCCACACGGCCGGCGCCAACCTCCACACCTCGGCTCTCTCGCAGGCCGTCGCCTACCGCCTGCTCGAGCATTGTGAGTGCTGGCGCCCATGTTGATTTGCTACCGTTCTGACACCCGCAGGGGGCATCAAGGGCTTCCTCGCCCACTCGAACGCGGTCGCCAAGTTTTACAAGGAGCGCCGCGACATCTTCGAGGCCGCCGCCAAGAAGCACCTTGCCGGCCTCGCCACCTGGGTCTCGCCCGTCGCGGGCATGTTCCTGTGGATCGACATGTCGCCCGCGGGCATCACCGACTCGTGGTCGCTCATCCGCAACGAGGCGCTGGCCAAGGGTGTCCTCGCCGTCCCCGGCGCGGCGTTCTATCCCTCGGGTCGCAAGTCGCCGCACGTGCGTGTCAGCTTCTCGGTCATTGACCTCGAGGAGGAGGCGCCCGAGGGATTCCGGCGGCTGGCGGTCGCGATCCACGACAAGCGCAAGGAGTTGGGCCTTGAGTAGGCGCTGCGGCGCGGCGCGGCGTACCGAGGGTGATAGGTCGCGCCAGTGCGGTCCGAGTATCTGGGCCACATCACACATATGAATACTATTAGACGATGTGGGCGTCCAAGTCGGAGGGTATCCTTGTGCCTTCCTGTGGCTCGAGACTATCAGCCGTCAAGCCGTGGAATACGACTAAGTGGACAATAAGACCATGCTCACCCTCTGCCACTCCAGCTGATAGCTGCAGCTGCTGCAGCTACATGTACATTGTTCTTTGTTACATTATTATCTATTGTTACAAGAAATACAGAAAAGTCGTCTATCTCCAACCGCAATCCGCCTACAAATGGTCATTGACCTGGTCGAGCAGCTCGCGCACAAACGGCCGGCCATTCAGCAGGCGCTTCGAGACCACGCTCGCCCTCTTCTCGGAATTTGTGCCGTCCGTTGGCGACGTGGCCGTGCCGTTTCTCTTCCGCAGCAGCGCAGAGGGCGCGGATACGGGCGCAGGCGGCACGGACACCTCGGCGTGCAGTCGCGTCGCATTCGCAGGCAGCTGGCGCACCCAGCCGCGCTCGTCGACGAGCGTGAAGAAGTCGGCCATGAGACGGTCGCTTGCGAGCGTCGAGCGGCTGCCGAAGATGACAAGCTTCTTACGGGCACGCGTAAAGGACACGTTGATGCGGCGCCAGTCGCGTAGCAGGTCGCCCACCTGAGACGTCAGCACCGACTGTTACACCACATTGCAACACGCACATATCCACCCTCATTGCTCCGGACGAGCGAGCAGAGAATAACGTCCTTGTCACGCCCCTGCGCCCTGTCGGCTGTGAGCAACTCGACGCCAGGCATGTGTGCAAAGAGCGCTGTAAAGAGTTTGATCTGCTGCCGGTACGGCGTGATGACGGCAATGTCGTGCTGCCGCACACCAGACGCGACGAGCGCCTGCGCAAGTGTGTACACGAGCGCCGCTTCGGTGGGGTTCTGCACCAGGTCGCCTGCGCGTGTCTCCACTGCGGGTACTTGGTCGGTGTCCACAAAGATTGCTTTTGCGCTGGGGGTTAGCCGGAACCAGTACCATGAGAACATACCTTTCCTCCAGCAGGTCCTGCACCCAGCAGTCGTCGCCGCAGGTGGCAGGGCCGATCTCTCGACACTGCTTTCGAGAGCGCAGCACGAGTGCCTGCTGCGCGACTTCGTCTGACCCACATCGCAGGCGGTTCTCGTAGATGAGACGGTTGGAGAGTTGCATAATGTCGGCGTTCATGCGGTACTGCGCCGCGAGCGGCGCCACGGCCTCGGGATGCGCGTCGGAGAGGCGGCGGAAGAGCGAGACGTCGAGGCCACCAGCGCGTGCCTCGGCTTTGCGGACCTGAAGTGTCAGCGCGTCGCTCACAGTGGTGTGTGCCACACTCACGATTGGCGGCAGCTGGAAGTGGTCGCCGACGAGCACAAACGTTTTGGCACAACGCAACGGCCCAAGACACGTCGGCAGCGTAATCTGTGACGCTTCGTCGACGATACAGTAGTCGAACTGGCGCCGGAAGAACAAGGGACTGCGGTTAGCATGTTGGTCTCCGCGACTTGAGATTTACTGGTTGACTGAGAGACACGTCGTGGCGACAACAGGCGGTGTCATGAGCCGCGCCTCGAGCTGCTCGACACTGGCACTTGGTCCCATCGCCTCGAGCGTCAGGTGGCGGACATCGGGATGCACCTTGTCGCGGTTTCCGATGCGCAGCATTTGAAAGTCGGCGCCCAGCAGTTTTGTCACAATGGTGTCGACAGCCGAGTGCGTATAGCTCGTCAGCAGCACGCTCTTCTTGCGGTCGACGAGGGCCTTGATGATCTCAGCGACCGTTGTTGTCTTACCCGTGCCCGGCATGCCGAGGACGAGCGCATAGTCCTTGGCTGTCAGGACCTTTGCCATAGCCGCGCGCTGGTCCTCGTTGAGCGCAGCAGGGACCTCATCATTGCGCGGCGCGAACGACTGGTCAAACTCGGGCGCGCGCAGGTCTACCACGAGGCTGCGCCGCTTGTGGTCGCCGTTAGGCAAGAAGATGTGCGCGAGATTCCCGCGCATGCGCGCCATGCCCGAGCTCAACTCGTCCTTGTCAATGCGGAACATGAGCTTCCCCAAGTCAAAGCTCGTGCGGGTACGCTTCAGTAGCTCGTCGACCTTGAGCGGCAACTGCACACCGACCGAAACGCTTGCGCTTGAGAGCGCGGTGATAAAGCCACGCGCAAGGCAGAGCAGGTCAGGCTCAAGAGAGATCTGGACCGGGTCGCCGACCGAGATGTGGCCCGACAGGAGGGACGGCGGTGCAGTGTCGTCCGAAACCGCTCGCGTAAACGTGTACGTCCACTTGTGGATCTTGGTAAGCGCCGTTCCCTCCTCGTTCTGTTCACTGGCAATGACCATGTCGGAGAAGCAGCGGCCGGCAGACTCGCGCGCCTTAGCCGTCATCGTCCACAGCTGAGCGCGCAGGCGCTTCGTATCCCGTTCCTCGAGACTCAGCAGGCGCTCCCAGTGCTTGAAGAACGCGCCGTGCGTGTCCGTCAGGTGGCCCGTCTTGTCTTGATAGAGCTCGGCAATATCGTCGTACTCGGGTGGTGGAACACGGTCCACCGCCTTGCGGTAGAGCATGCACGCGTCTGCTGCGAAGCAGCGCCTGCAGTCCTTTGGTCTGTCCAGCGTCTCGGGGAGGAAAGCTTCAGGTGCGGTATCTTCGGCTGCAGCATTACCAGCAGGATCCACATCCCTGTCAGCTCCAGCTGACGCTTTGGACGAGCGGTCTCGCGCCATCCATTCGGCGAGTTCGTTACGCGCCATGATCAACGCGCGGACCTCGTTCGCGCGTGCCTCAATCAGTACAATCGCGCTCCGCTGGGAGTAGTACAGCAGTCCAGCAGGGACCGGCAAGCCTGCGTGTCAGCGCGTGATACCAAGCAGGCCTCACCATAACGATCCTCCATTAGGAGAGTGTAAAGCATCGTCTGCGCGCGATGGTTGAGCCCGCCAATGCTCTTGCCCGTCTTGATCTCTAGCGGGGCAACAAATTCCTCCTCCTCGTCCCCCTCCCCGCGCCGCAGTACTGCCTGGACGCTCGCGTCGACCTTGCCTTGTAGCCCCCACTTGGGGCTCCAGATTGACTCTTCAATGTCGTGCAGGCCGCGGATGGCAATGGAGCCACACGGTTCGTCGCGCGCCGTTATCAGCCCGCCAACGGCGGTCGGATGTGGACCGACCCACCGGTCGCCAAAGGTTACAAACGCTTTCTCAGCCAGGGGCCCGAGCTCCTCCACCATCTCATCTGGGCTGAAGCCAGCACCCCACACCTCGAGCCGGCGGTCCTCGAGGGAGAGCTCCGCCCTGACGCGTTGCGCGGTGGAGTCGGCGTCGAACGACTGCTCCGAGAGGGATCCCTGGAGGAGTGAGTGCAAGACGGTACCGTACAACATTGACTTTGAGACCGCTTCCGGCAGTTTGACTAACTGCTGCACGAGCGGTCGCCGCGGGCAAGGCATGGCGTCGGCGACCGCCGTCATTGTCACCAGCACGTCTGGGTGATGAATCAGACACGCGACCGTGTCCTTCATCGTCACCACAATTGGGCGGTCGCTGTGAAGCGCGTGCGATATGACGTTGACGATGTCCTTGGGGCGGACGTTGAGGTCTGACCATCTGTCCTTGAGGTGAACGAGGCGGCGGACTCCTGTTTCTGTGAGGGTTACGACGAGGGTCTGGGATCAGCGCTGAATGAGGATGGAAGACGCACCTTTTCCCGTGCAAATGTGCTGGTGGACGGGATTGGCACTGGTTCCACGCCCGGCTGCGGGAGCTCGTTGAGTAGGCCGTCGTGGACGCTGTCTACGAAGCAGCGTGCCCACGGAGCGGGGTTATAGTCGTGAGGGATTGGTGGGACTGGCGGGTGGAGGAGAGGGTATTTCTGCGAGAGTCAGTTAACCTTTCCAGATGGCCACCCACTGCTGGTCCGCTGAGGAGAGCGGCCTCGTCCATGATGGCCAACGCATCCAGGTCCCATTCCGCATCATAGTCCTCCTGACTCGACTGCAACGACGGACTGCGCAACGGGTCAGGCAAGGCCGGGGGCGGCTGTGCCCCCTGTGTTATCGGCGACAACGACGTGAACGGGCCCGTCGGTGAGCGCAGCGTAGCCGTCCCCAATCCTGCCCTCTGTGTGGCAGGCGCGTGTGATGGCGACTTGTGCATAGCCACTGGCGGGTGCGATGCGCGGCCCTCGGATGCAACGCGCTTCGCGGGAGCGAGGCCGAGAAAGTCCATCAGTTCGTTGCCGCTCGCCTTGCGCTTGGCTTGGCTCTGCGTGCCCTGCGCAACGGGTGTTTCCGAGAGGCCGCTCTGAGACATCATTATGCTCTGCTGTGATTTGACCTTGGGGACGAAAGACGCGAAGGGGTCGACGCGTTGCGACGGGGCCGCTGACGGGACTTGCGGTAGCGGCAGCGGCTGCGTCGTCTTGCGCGGCGAAAGGGCCTGCCGTCGCGGGTGTCCCGGTGACGGCCTGCCGACTGCAGTAGCCTTGGGTGTTGAGGCAGCGGGTGACGGGGCCTTGGCCCTGGGCGTGGGCTTGCTCGGGCTCGCGCTCCTGTGCTTGCTGCCCCACGGAGCGGCCTGCGAGGCACGCGGGGTGCTCTGCTGCCGGAGCGACTGCGGACTGGCTGGGCTCTGGCCCCGGCTCTGGCTCGGGGATGCTCCCTGGCTACTCGGCGGCGCGTCAAATGCGCTCCCGTCTATCCCCGCGAGGAGCGCGGCCATGAACGCGTCCTCGTCCGCTTGCGACGGCGCGCGTGCCCCGAGGGGAGCGGTGGCGGCAGCCCGCCGGCGGGGCGGGGCAGCTGGCATTCCAAGATTTCAATATGGGTAGGTGGGTAGTTTGTGCGTTTGGTAGCGTCTGCGTTAGGTAGCTGTCTGCAAGAATAGAAATGGGAGAGAGGAGAGAGCGATGGAGAGATCGCGCAGGCCGTCAAACATTACAAAAGTCAGACGCGTCCAGAGCTGACATCATTTGCTTCCGTGGCGCGTTCCAAGCGAGTGTGGCACTTTACGCGGCAAGCGGTCTCCGAGACGCTGCGCCAGCTACGCCAGCTGCGTACCAGCTGCATGAGTGCCAGGCCACTGCAGGGCAGTCCCATCAGCCTCCATGAGCACATTAGCCGTGGCGTCCTCCTCCGTTCCCGGTCCTGAGAGGACATCGCGGACAGAGTCTTCACCGCGAAGAGCAGGCGTTCTCCTCTGGGTACCCCAAGCTGCCCGGGCCCAGCCGGCCAACGCTACGAATTCCTGCCATTAGGAGAATGACGAATCAGCAGCATGGCCAACCCCCGGGAGTCGCAGACCGGAGTGGGCTGGAGCGTTTGGGTAGGAAAACGTCAAGGTGAGCAATCTGGAGGAGAGCAGCTGAACTAATTGTCGAGCCCAACTCTGCTGCGCCCGGTTAGACACGTCCGTACACCCCGCCCCTGGCCTCACTCCAGTTCTCGCGGATGCGGTGCAACTGCGTAGCAACACCGCTGTCATCACAGGCAGAGGATAGGGTAGAGAAGGCTTCCGATGGCCCCAATCTGCCCGCAGGGAGCAAAGTCGACGTCATGCGGAGCAGCAGCCACAGCACAAGCTCGGCGGTTCGTTCCCGGAGGCAAGCCATCGTCCCCGAGCACCCGGGAATTCCTACCCCGATGGCAAGCTTGCTAGCAGGGGGATTGGTGGATTCGGAGGTTATAGCCCCCCACCAGAGAGGGAACGAGTGTGTTCTTTGTTGTTGATCGTGCCGGGAGCGCATAACCTGACTGGCTTCTTGGCACCACAGGGAAGACTTGGTACCTGCCCCATCCTCCATTATGTTGGCCGTCTCTCTCAGACGCGTCTCTGTGCAGTCTGCTGTGGCTTGCACAAATGTTCAATCAAACTTGAGAAAGGAAAAAAAAAAAAGTAAAAGAAACGAAAAGCGAAAAATACAAATTAAATTAAAAATAAAATCACTCCAACAGTCACCGAAGAACAATCCACCAAGACCAGGAATGCCGTGTCCAACGCACCCGCAGCTACCACCTGCATCGCCCTCTCCACTGCAACGGAGCACAACACGTTCTGCATATCACACACACGCTCTCCTAGGTTTTGCTTTTACGTTACAATCAACCTGCCAGATATGTTTTGATTTTCTAGTTTCTCGAGACGTGACGGACGGACGGGACCACACTACTTTTTCACTCATCACACCTCCTCTCCCGACTGCAGTCAGAAGCCGTCGTCGGTCGTCTCATCGAGGTGCTCCCCCGCCGGCTCGTCGACAAAGTCATAGTCGTCCGAGAGCGCGGCCGACGATGCCCGGCGCGAGGACACGCCGCGGGCCGCGTTGGCGACCGCGACAGGCATGTCACCGTCGTCCTCAACGTCCGAGAAGGAGAAGGCAGACGAGGCATCGAGCTCATCGAGGTCGGCACCGGCCATGGAGGGCGCGACGGACGAGAAGCGCTCAGAAACCGAGCGGTCGTCGGGGACCTCGGTCGCACCAGTCCGGGCCTCGGCGTCGGCGTCCGCCTCGACCTCCGTGCCGCCGTTGCGAGTCGAGGGTGCGGTGTGGAGAGTGCCCGAGCCGGAACCGGAAGCCGAGCCAGCAGTAGAGTGTGCGTGCGTAGGCTCAGGGAGGACAACGGCCGACGACGCCAGCGAGCTCTCGCTCGAGTGCACCTCCTCGACGTTGACACGCACGCGCAGCGGCTGGCCGTACAGGCGTCCCTCGTCATCCTCGATGCGCCACATCTCAGAGACCTCTTGTCCCGGGCGGTCCGGCACAACAAGGCCGGTCAGCGACACATCCATGTCGGCGCCGTCGCGAATGTCGGTCTTCCGGAAGACGACCTCGGCCTTGCATCCAGCGCCCATTAGGCCCTCGGTCTTGTGCACGAGTCGCACGCGATCAAAGTCGTAGTCCGCGCCGTTGGCATAATGGCGCACTGTCCACGTCTTGGTGAACTCGGCGCCAGCAGGCAGTGTCGTGCCGCTGGGAATCGTCGCGTGGCGGATCCACGTGAAGATTGAATTGGCCTCGGGGATGTCCTTTGCGGGCGCAGGATTGGCGAGCACCTCGACGATCTTCTCGACGGGGGTTGGTAACTCGGCGCCACCAAGCAGTGCCATGCTGCTGGGAATCGTCGAGTGGTGGAACCACGTGGGGATTGAATTGGCCTCGGGGATGTCCTTTGCGGGCGCAGGATCGGCGAGCACCTCGACGATCTCCTCGACGGGGGTTGGGGGACGGGCAGCAGCAATGTCACGCACGATGGGGTCAACGGGGTCCTCCTTGACCTCCTCGGGAACATCGGGGATGACGGGCGGGAGCTTGACCTGCGCCATCTCAGGCTCATTCACCTTCTCAGGGGCCTTGCCCTTGTCCAGCGTCACAGGCTCGACAGGGTTGGGAGGAGCAGCAAAGGGTCGGCCGGTAGGACCCGAGTTCTTGTACGACGACGCAGACACCGAGCGGGAGCCGGTGGCGGAGCCAGAAGGCAAAGGCACGGAAGGGGCGGCCTTTGGCAGAGGGGCGGCCTTTGGCAGAGGGGCAGCCTTTGGTTCGACGGGGAAGCCGCCGACGGGGACGGGCGTGATCGAGCGGTCGACCATGACGGGGCTGTGCACCGACGTGGGTGCGATGGGCGTAGCAAGCGCGGCCATCTCCTCCTCCTCGGTCCTGACAGACGCGACCTTGATAGAAGGTGCCGACGAGGCAGGCGCCGACGCGGCAGGCTCCTCGACAACCGAGGGAGAGGTCGACTTGACGACGTAGCCGCCGGGCACGCGGATCGAGTCCGAAAGGTTCATGGACGCAATGAGCGCGTCCATGGCCTTTGCATAGTCGCCGCCACGGGCAAAGGCGCCAGAAGCACTGGTGCTGGTGCTAGCAGCCGCGGGGTTGGTGGTGGGGGCGGCGGCGGCGGTGCTGCTGCTGTTGGCTGCCTTCGAAACGCTGGGCTGGCGGCAGCCCGACCCGCGGTTGTGCGCAGCGTGTGCCGAGGGGCAGACACGGTAGCGGCGGTGGTGGTCGTCGTAGACCTCGTTGATCTGGTCAAACGACGACTGGACCTTGACGCGGAGCGGCTGCTTTGTCTTGAGCATCGGGTGGTCGGCGGGGTGTACGGGGCCGGGCTTGGACTCGCAGCGCTCGCAGAGGTCATAGTCGGGGCACTGGGGGTGCATGCACTTGAAACGGACGCCGCGGATCGTCTCGTTGCACCCGTCGCAGATGACGTAGGGGTGCGTGACGTTGTGCTCCGAGGCAAAGTTTGAGACATGGTCGGTGGGCTTGTGGAGCTTGACAAACGAGTGGCCCGGGTGGGTCGTCGCGACCGACTTTGCGCACGAGCTGCAGCAGTCCCAGTCGGGGCAGTTGAGGCACTTCCAACGGACGCCAACAATGTTCTCCGAGCACACATCGCAGGTGGCTGGGTGGCGCATGGCGTGTGGTGCGGTGCGGGTGGGCTCGGTGCCGCCAAACTTGATGCGCTCCTCGAGACCGCGGTGCAGCATGGCCTTGAAGGTGTGGGTGGGCGGGTGGAGCTCCTCGGTGTGGAGGAGGGGCAGGCAGCTGCCGCAGAGGTCATAGTCGGCGCACTGCTCGCACTTGTAGCGCATGCCGCGGATGCCGGTCAGGCAGCCGTCGCAGGTAATGTGCTTGTGGCGGTATCCGCCCTTGCCAAGCTTGTTGACGGGCTTTGCCTTGCGCTCCGCAGCAGCCGCGGCTGCGGCAGCTGGGGTGGCCGCAGCAGTGGCTGTTTGGACTTGGGCGTCGGAGCGGGGCTGCGACTCGGGCACGATGGGCTGCGTAAAGGCACCCGGGATTGGGGGCACAGCCTCGTCGGACGACGCTCCAGGCTGATCGGTGGGCGGCGGGGCGATGCGGGCGGCAAACGTGTCGAGGGTCTCGACCAGCTGGCCCTGGAAGTGGACGAGGAAGCGGTCGAGGATGGCTCCAACCTCACGGGCGGCCGCCTCGGTGGGGCGTAGGAGGTCACGCGTCGAGCGCAGATGAGGAGCTGGAGGCGGGGGGTGGACGTGGAACCGGGGGGGTGCAGGCGGCATGCTCCACACGGGCGGGGGCTGGGGGAGGTCGCGACGGGTTGGGCCGCCAAGGATGGCGGCAAGGGGCGGGAAGGGAGACTGCTCCGTGTCGTTGGTCTCAATCTTCCAAGCGGCAAGCTCGTCGTTGGTCTCCTGGCGGCGGCCGGCCTCGTGGCGCTGCTGGACGTCTGCCCACTCGCGGAGCGAGACACCGCCGGTGAACGGGGGCGCAGCCGCGAGGTCCTCGGCAAGGACACGGCGGTTGACACGGAAGCCGCGGAGCTTCTCCTCGAGCTCGGGGAGGGAATGGCGCTTTTCCTCTACGCGGTCGCACCAGAAGGACACGCCGAGGTCGTCGCCCTCCATGCGGCACTGGTCGAGCTTGGACTCGAGCGACATGAGCAGCTGGTGGCGCTGCGAGAGGTCGTCCTCGAGGGCGGCAATGTGGTTGTCGAGCGAGCGCAGTTCGGACTGCATGGCGCTGGCGCGGTGGACGTCGTGGATGGCGTCGAGGCGGGCGTCCGAGGAGAGGAGGACGGTGAACACGAGGACCGGGTTAGGGAAGGTGAGGCGCAGGAACGGCTGCTGGGCCTGCTTATATCTGGAGGTGTTAGATATGGTGGGACCACGACGCGTCATCGAGTGGCATGTGGATGATCTGATGTGGATTGCTGCCGCTGCGCACGCTGCGCAAGCATGCAGGCAACGACGCGACACGCGGCGCCACGACTCGCCACGCGTCGTCTGAGACGGACGCAGACTTACTCGTCGGCGTCGCAGACGTGCTGCTTAAACTTGATGCGGGATGGCTTTGCGTCGTCTGGGAAGAAGAGGACGTTTACCCAAAAGGGGTGGGCTGTGGATGGGAGGTTGAAGATGCCGCGAAGCTGTTTGGTGTCAGCGGGGATGCGGGGGACGGGGAAAAGGTGTCGGGACGTGGGGGGTGTATAGGTCTCGTGCCGAGGCAGTAGACAAGCATGTGCGAGATGCTGGATTCCGGGGAGGAGGCCAGTGCGTGCGTTCTGATTGCGGCTGCGGCGGCGGCGGCAGCGGCAGCTGCGAGCCAACCAGCGACGACCGCTGTTGCCACCCGCCCTGCACTGGCCAAAATACGCCACCACCGTTGTGACAGACGATTTGCCACCCATGTAGATAGCGGCGTCGCCAGCTGTGCGTGCACGCTGCCGCACTCACCCTCTCCTGGACGTCGTCGTAGGCGGGGAACCCATGCGAGTCGAATGTGAGCCGGCGCGTCTCGTCGCGCAGGGTGGCCTTGATGACCATTGTGGTAGACGGCATGGTGGGACGTTTGCGCGGTGCGCTGCTGGTGACACGCGCGATGCAAGGGGGGGGGGTCTAGAGAAGGGGGGAGGGGGTTGCGAGGGAGACAAGACAGCCGCGCTGTTCGCAGCCCAGAGACGATGGAGACAGAGGCGGGAATCCGCGTCTTGAAGAGGGAGGGAAGAAGGAAGGCAATGCATGAATCGACAATGTTCACACCATGACGCGGCGGTGAGGCCGGCTGCTGGGCTGGGAGCTGGGCTGGGAGCTGGGCTGGGAGCTGGGCTGGGAGCTGGGCTGGGAGCTAGGCTGGGAGCTGGCCACCGGCTGCCGGCTGCCGGCTGCTGCCGCGTCGTGATGATGTAATACCAGACAGCTGACGTAATACTGGTCAGTGGCCACGGCCGCGGAGGCAAATCCCAGCCTTCCTGTCCCGCCTTCCTTCCCCCCCCCGGCGTGACTCTCGGCGGCGAGGGCAGCTGACCTGCCGCGGCGCACATGCCCTGCGACAGCGAGCGCAGCCGACGGGGCGGGCCCTGGCGCGCGCGGGGAAGCCAGCAGCCCGTGGCGCGCACCGCACCGCCATGCGCCGTCATCCGCCGTCATACCCATCTGGCCGCGCCGTCGTCGTCCTTTGCCACCATCCATCTCCCACACCCGTTGCCTATCCACTTGCTCGGAGACGACCACCCCCTGCGGCATCAGCCCAACACACCCAACCCTCGCCACTCGCAGCAGTGGCGACAGACGAGCAGACTCGCCGCCGCCGCCGCCCCCGCTAGGGCCC
This sequence comes from Apiotrichum siamense, assembly GCA_023653615.1. Taxonomy (NCBI): domain Eukaryota; kingdom Fungi; phylum Basidiomycota; class Tremellomycetes; order Trichosporonales; family Trichosporonaceae; genus Apiotrichum; species Apiotrichum siamense. Next base: position 426,789 of record JALJEG010000007.1, read on the forward strand.
GTGCGATCCCCCGCGCCGGCGCGCGCGCTCCCCCCCCTGGACCGAGGCTCGTGTGAGAGCGCCCCTGCCGGATCCCGGGTGACGGACGCTCCTGGCTGTGCGCGGTGGAGCACTTGGAGCACTGGGCGTGGAGCACTGGGCGTGATCAATCGCGCGGTCGCCACTGGACGCCGGTGAGTAGCGCCCTGCCGCGCCGGGCGGCCCTGCGCGCCCCTGTGCGGATTTGATTCCGGCTTGCGATTCCAATTGCGTCGTGTTGCTTTGCACACACCACGGAGCGTGCCCCGCTCGCTGGCCGCGCCGACCCCAGGCGACCTGCCATCCACACCACCCTTTGTGTTCCGCTCACCACCCTTTGTGTTCCTCTCATCCCTTGCACCCGCCGCACTCGCGCTGACCCCCCTAGCCGCCGTCCCGCCATCCACACGTTGCCGCACGCATCCGCTGCGGTCCCTGCACCCTTGTATTCACGTCGTCTGGCGCGCAGACATTCCCCTCGGGCACCCCGCTCCACCACCTTCCCCGCGTTTCCCCCTCCCCGCTAGCTCCCCTCCCGGTCAGCAAAAACATCCCCTCCGGTCAGCTCCCCTCCCGGTCAGCTCCCAGCCGCCTCGCTCCCATGGCCGAGGGGGCAACAGCACCCCACATCCCGGCCGGCAGACCGCATTCTGCCACGGCGGCATCCGCCCTCGACCCTCTGGGCACGCCCAGAAGCGGCGGCACCATCAAGGCCGGCAGCAGCACAGCTCCATCGCCAAACCCATCCACCACGACGCCGCCCCCAGTAACGTCCTCGACGTCGTCCGCCGCCACCGCCGCCGTCGCCGCCGCCGCCCCCGCATACCGCCCGTCCCCCGTCCGGTCCTTTACCGTGTCCGGCCCATACCGTCCATCCGTCTCGGGGCGCGCAACCAGCCAGCCCCCAGCTGGCAGCGCCGATCATCTCCCAAGCTCGTCGCCCGCCTCGGGCCGCGGCAGCCCGGGCATGAACATTAGCGACTACGGCGTCATTGGCGGCAGCCGCACCCCGACCAGCGGCAGGCTCAGCTCCAGCGTCGGCCTCGGCGCCGCCGCCGCCGCCGGCATCGCACCCCCAGTCACAGTGACGCGCGCGAGCAGCTTTTCCGTCGCCGACAAGATGGACCCAAAGGTGCGTCTCCCCTCATTGCCGCGGCGCGCGACGCGCATACCCTCGGGTCCTGCCCGGATGCCCCGACTGACCCCTCCCAGACCTCGTCTCTCGTTCGGACGCTCTCGTCCCACCTCGAGGAGCGCCCGTCCTCCAGGCCATCCACCCCTCCTGCGTTCCCGACATTCTCCCCATCGTCCTCACCCTCGACCTCCCCGTCCATGCCGCAGAACCAGCTGCTCCCCACCGGACAGTACTCGCCCCCTGTCGCCCCCGCCAATGTCTCCCGTTCTCGCTCCCAGTCAATGGCCACTGGCCCCCGCCCCGACCGCATCATGCCCCTCAGCACATTCGAGTACTCGCGCTTTGACGAGAGCTGGCAAAAGGACGGCAGCAACATGTCCCCCTTCACCAGCAGCGGCCGCAACTTTTTCGACGACGACAAGCCCCAGCGCGCCTCGCCCGGCGGCCTCGCCAGCAGCTTCCGCACACCTCAAGAACCCACCTTCCGCTCACGCGCCTGGGGCTCCCCCACCACCTCGGCCCTGACCACCTCGGTCGCCAACGCCCTTGGCTCCCAGACGACCTACTCATCCGTCGTCGGCGGCTTTGACGACACGGCCAACGGCGGCCGCTCCGGCACCTCGAGCCGCCGCCACTCGGTATCTGTTGTTGGTGGTCCCCGTCGCGGCTTCAGCTTCAACGACTCACTCACCCAGGGCATGTCCGCTATGCCTGCGCGCCGCGGCATAGGCCAGCTCGGCTTTACCGACGACGAGCTCCTCCCAGAGCGCTTTGATAACGCTCTCAACCTCTCCGTTGACGAGTCGTCCAAGCGCCCCGACAATGACAAGATCGCCTCGAGCCTCCCCGTCTTCTCCCCTACCGATGCCCCCCGTTCCATTCGCGCAAGCGTCCCGTCCGCCGAGGCCTTTTTCGGCTCGTCCCCCCTCACCGACAAGCCAGAGCGCGGCAGGTTTGGCGGCCTCGGCGACCCCCGCACACGGGCATCCTTCTCGGCCGTCGGCACAGGTGGCAGCCCCCCTGACAGAGCTGCCAGCCGTCCCCCGCCCATTGGCAGCGGCACCTTTGACGGCCGCTTCGCTGGCGCACCCCCGGCCTCTCCCGGCTTCCGTGGTCCCTTCAATGCCCCGCCGCCCCCTCCTGTCGGCGGACCCGGTGCTCCTGCCTTTGGCCGGCCTCCAGTCAACACTGGTGGATTCGCCTACTTTGGTGGTGGCGGAGCTGGTCCCGCCCCGCCTGCGCGCCCCCCATTCCCGCAGAATGGCGCGGGCTTTGGCGGCATGGGTATGGGCTTCAACCCCTCGTATTCCGTCGGCCCGCCAGGCCCCGGCGCCATCCCGCCCGGCGGCTTTGGCGGCGTCAACTACTATGGTGCCCCGCAGCCGCCTGCCCAGACCCCGACGTCGCCCTCGTCCTTTTCGTCTCTATCTCTCGCCGACCTCGGCAAGGGCATCCCCCTTGCGTCCCTCCAGCCCACAACGCCGCTGTACATTGTCACGTTCAAGGCTGGCCGGCGCGACGTTTTCTACTGCCCCGACCCGACGCTGCTCATCTCCAACGGCGACCGCGTCATTGTCGAGGCGGACCGCGGCTCGGACCTGGGTACCGTCGTCTACGATCAGCTGACGCCTGTCGAGGTACGCGAGTGGCAGGAACGCCAGGCGACCGCCGCGCTGCTCTCCGGCGCATCCCAGCACCAGCCGCCGGGCATGGCGATGAATGCTGCTGCGGCAGCCGCAGCCGCTGCCGCCTCCACCACGCCCTCCGCCTCAGCGCCCTCGCATGTACGCAACGGCAGCCAGCAGCCGCGCGCTCCGGCCCCTGGCGCGCTCGACTTTACCGGTGCCGATCTCAACACTCTGCTCGCCGGCGTCGGGCCGAGCGGTAGCCAGATGGACATGGGCGGCGGCGGCATTGGCGCCCGCGGCCCCCTGGCCAAGGAAATTATGCCCAAGCGCATCTTCACAAAGTCGAGCGGCGGGCCCGAGGAGCAGGCGTAAGTCTGCAAGGCCTGTTTTCTGCCATGATACTGACCCACTACCCAGCCGCATGATGGAGAAACTCAAGGAAGAGTACGACGCGATGATGATCTGCCGCGAAAAGGTGCTGCAGCGCGGCCTGCCGATGCAGATTGTCGACGCAGAGTACCAGTGGGACCGCCGCAAGCTCACGTTCTACTTCAAGGCCGATAAGCGAGTCGATTTCCGCGAGCTCACAAAGGAGAACTTCCGGATCTTCAAGGTGAGTCGCCCGCGGCTGCCGCCGCTACCACGCGTCCACGGCCTGGGCTGACACAACAGTCGCGCATCTGGATGTCCATGGTGCCCAAGGACGACCCGCGCGGATAGCCGTTCGGAGCGAAGCGCGCCGCCGCTGCCCGGCCATCCCCCCAACTCCAACCGAGCACAGAGCGTAGAATTCAAGACTTTTCTTTCCTTTTCTCTTTTCCTAGTTCCACCCCTTCTCCCTCGCAGCCCCCCCGCTACAGCGACAGACGCAAGATCTTATAAACAAGACGTCCCGCGCGGCGCGGCACGACGGCGGTGCACCGCCCCACCAGCCGACAATCGCCTCCCCGCCGTCGGGACACCCGGTTCCCTTTTTTCCGTGTTCCGTTGCTCTTCTCTTTTCGACTCTCTTCCCGCGCTTAATTGGCCCGTCTGGGCCAGTAGAGGGAGAATGTTCGTGTAGGAGCGTGTACGATAGTGGCGCGTATTTGACGTGGGGTATGCGGTGGCGAGGGTGTGATGCGACTGGACGGGTGGTGCAAGTGCATTCTGCAGTCGATTTGTATGCGATGTGTTGATTGCTACGACGTGCTGCGCGCCTCGTGACTGGGGCAGTGGCGGCGTGCTGGGATAGTGCGCAGATGCCACGGTACCACGATCATGTCCGCAGCAGAGACACTGACACACGCGCAAGGCGATGCAAGCAGAGGCTGCCAGTGACCGAGTGGCGCGACTAGATACAGACGGGCACGCCGGACAACATGGGCAAAAGGCGTGCCAGCTGCTCTGCCTGCGCACGTCCCTGTCCCCGTCCCAGCAGTGCTATATCCACAAGGGTGCATAGAGTCATAGTGTACAGAGGGTCGGGGCTATGCGGGCCACAGGGTATGGGGTGGGTGTGCAGCAGCTGTGGCGCACAGTATGAGCGCAGGGCGCGCAGCGAGCGGCTACGCCGCGCCGTGGGCGCTGAGCGAGACGCGGCCGGCGAGCGAGTCGGGGCGCGCCGGTGGGGCAGACTTGACGACGGTGCGGATCTGGAAGGTGCCTGCGAGTGAGCATGCGGATGCGCAGATAGCAGGAAGACCGGGCGAGATGGCGCGCGGCGGGCGGCGGCGGGGGGCGTGAGCGAGCCCGCGGATGCCGCGCACCGCACTAGCCGCCTCGGCGACACACCTACGCCCACACTCCGCTCTGAGACTCACATTGCGGCAGCGCTGCCGTCTCGGCGCTGACGCTCGCGTGCATGCCGAGCCGCGCGAGAGCGCCCTGCAGCAGCGCCTGCGGGAAGACGAGGTGCGCGCGAGCGGCCTGTAGGTCGCCGGCCGTGTTGGCGCTCGTGCTCAGCGCGGCGAGCGGCGGAAACGCGTTGGTCTGCAGGACGAAGATGCCCTGCGCGGAGGTTAGTGGGGCCGGGTTGCGGATGGCAGGGCGGAGAAGCTGCCAGTGCGCGCGGAGGCGACTGCGCGCTCCTCGCCACTGCCTCGCTCTTCGAGACTCACGCGGTGGTTTGTGCGCAGGTTGTCAATCTGCTTGCCGTAGACGTACAGGAACATATCCTTGCAGATAAACTTGATAATGTCCAGATGCGTCGCCAGCGGTGGCCGCGCGAGAGTGAGCCTGGGCCTGTCAGCCAGCGTGGGATGTAAAGGCAACGCCTGATCCTGCACGGCGGTGCTGCACACGACGCGCCAACGACCGCAGGGCGGCCGCAGAACAGCGGCAGCAATAGGCACACTCACTTCTCGGCGACGAATCCGCCAACCATGACCCCCATCCGCTCAAGTTTGGCAGCCACGCCCGCTTCGACGAGCTGCCGCACCTCGTCCTCGTCCGTACTCCCGCCCGCGGGCCTCCCCTTCTCCGGGGTCTCGTGCGCCTCAACGCCCAGAACCGAGCGGTCTCCGCCTGATCCCGCGCCCCCCGCCTCCGCGTCGCGCTCGAGCGCGAGCCGCCGAGACACGCTGCGCTCCGTGCTCGCCGTCAGTGCCGCCATGGCCGCGGGCAGCAGGTAGCCGGGCAGACTGGCATCGACGAGCGCGGGCGCCGGGGTCGCCATAGCATGCACTCCGGGCGGGGCGGTCGGGGTGATCGGGGCGTGCGGCGTCGTGGAGCTTGATTGCGGGCGGGACATGGTGTTGCGGTGGTGGTTGGTGTTGTTGATGCGGGTAATGCATGTGGACTTGGTCGATGACGATACAGCGAGGAAGCTGATAATGGCCGCAAAAAGAATGACGTGTAAAACAGAGGGGGCGGGCTGGGCCGCTCCTTGCGGAGTCCCCGGAAACTCTGTCACGTGATAACCTCCTGGGGGCATGCCTCATGCTCCGAACAATGTTGTGGCATGTTAACTGATAACCCGACGGCATGAGTGTTTGTCGCCCACATGCAGCCTCCTGGTTATGCTCGACTAAGCGCGACCCTCGGTGGTGCTGCTCCAGCCTCTTGAGTTAGCTGGAACGCTGCGCGCCCTTGCGCAAATCAGATGAGTTGTTCACTGGCAGAGTGGGTCCAAGCTGTATCAGATTAGACAAACCCTGGCCCCAGGGACAGATGTGGCAACCAACCCTCACGTATCGTTCGTCGTCCCAGCCAATAATTCACGTCAAGGATATATGACAATGGCTGGCGCGGCTGGGTTTCGCGTTGGGCTTGCAAAGGACGGTGAGCCTCGCCTACGTACCTGCGGACAGTCGAAATACTAGTACACTCCTCTTGGTTCGAACAATTCTCCAGCTTCTAGTCGAGGCCGGTGGCGAGGGCGTACCGCGCAGGCCAAGACCGTGTACGACAACCCTCTTGGCTGGCCACCCCACACCATAGCGCGAAGCCGCGCGCAAGGCGGTCATATTCGCTTACGGCGACCTACGGCGCACGCTGTGCATTGTCCGTATCCGCGTTGGTGCACTCAGCGTCCCGCTCCCGATCTTTGGTGTCAGCGACGCGCGGTTGTTCGACAAGCACAGGGGTCTCGGACGACCACAGGGGTCTCGGAGGACAAGCACAGGGGTCTCGGAAGAGGACGTCCTCGGGGCAGAGAAGGCTACCGCCGCTGCTGCAGCCGCTGGCCCCATCCTGGCCACGCTTCCTATGTATTTCACTATCCATCCTGCAAAACGCTGAACGGTTGTATAAATTCCTGATCTTACTCGACTAGCGTCCTATTGACCCTACTCTTGCTCGCTCTCCAGAACGTCGAGCGCGTGCGACAGACCATGTCGCCACCAGGCATAGTCGTGTCCGCCGCGCCACTCGTCGTGCGTTATGCGCAGCCCCGCCTCGCGGCCAAGCGTGCTGAAACGGCGCGATACGAGTTTCATGTCGTCCTCCTCGGAGCCCACTTGCACGATGACGCGTGCGTTCAGGCCACGCGCCTCCTTGAGGTAGTTGAGCATGTCGCCGTCGCCTTTCTGTGGGCCGAACGCCTTGACCTGGTTCGCCTTGAACCAGTACGAGCCCGACTGCGCGATTGCCGTTGCCGCCACATCGGGGTGCCACACAGCGATCGTGGCAGCTGCGAGCCCACCATAAGACTGGCCGGCGACGACGATGTCTGCCGGTGCGCGCCTCTGTCCTCCGAGAACCTTCTCGCTCGCGCGCACTGCTGTGGTCACAATCTCCGCAATACGCGCGTGGTCTGTCAGGATCTTGCCGCGGCTCTCCATGTTCTCATTGTTGATTAGCAGAATGTCGTACGTCGTGCGTGACCCCAGAGCCGAGTCAGGGTCCGGGCGGATCGGACGCAGGAACTCGCCGTCGAACAGGACTAGCAGTTTCGGCGCAGGAGCACTGCCACGATGGTGCAACGTGACGTTGCCGGCGTAGCCAGCAATGTCGATGGTCGTTGCCGTCCGTCCGCTTGGCGATTTGTCATTGTTCCAGTCGGGATGCCTCCGTGCACCGAAAGCCGTCCAGACGGACGACTCGGTGCCGAGTGCCAGCGGGTTAGGGAGCCGCTCGGGGTTGTGCTCGTCGGGTTTGCCCCAGCTGTGGACCTTGAGCCAGCCCGGCCTCGTGCGGCCAATGTCCGCCGTGAGCTCGGCGTTGGCCACGAATCGGTAGCTGAACGCCGCGTCTTCCGGGAGCAGGTAGCTGCGCACCCGCAGGTCGGTCCCCGGCAGCGGGTGCAGAAACGCATAGTGGATGTCGTCGCGGTTGCGGTCCGTCAGACTGTTAATGTGCACCATGGCCGGCGTCTTCGGGTCCGCGACGCGCAGGCCAAACGTCACCTCGCGCATGAGCGTGCCGTCGCGCTCGACGGTGTTGCCAAGTGCGATCCCGCCGTCCCACCCTGCGGGAACCGTGTCCGGCGCCCGCAGCGGGAGGCCCGCGTCGTCGAGCGGCATGCGAGCGAGGGTGCCCTCGAGTGCGGGCACGGTCGTGGGCGCCGGCGCGTCCTGTGGCAAGAGAAGGTGCCCACCGAGGGCGGCGAGGCGGGTCATGAGCGAGGCGAGGAGCATGTCCTACCGGGTGATGCAGGTGTGAATGGGGGTGTGCTGTGGTAAGCCCGAGGGGGGAATGCCTTTATGCGCTTTTTTCTTTTATTATTGTGTCGCAACTCCGGCTTCGGGTCATGGCCGGGGTCAGGGTCTCTGCCGAGCTCCAGCCGGTCCCCGGTGGTCCTGGGAGCGGTGCTGAGTCTTCTCCCCTCGAGGATATCGCTTGGGTTCGGCCACGCGGCCGATTGCGCTGGAGACGGAAGAGCGAAAGAAAAGGGATTGTCGGCCGTGGTGGCTTATCAGATTACCGTTGGTTAAACAAGCATATGGTAGCCACGAGATTCATCATCAGTTATGCCTGAACACCACGTGGTTGTAGATTACATAATATTATCCCGATTCCTATGTGGTCCCCCCATGTCTGGCCAGGCTGCGGCGGCTGGGCGCCCATCATGCGTTTGTGACGATGACGAACCACGAGCCGGGACATGGGTCGCAAGCCACCATCATCGCCGCCGCCATCATCATCGTCTCCACCACCATCATCAACAACGAACAACGACGACGACAGGACCAGCAGCATCCAACGGAAAACACGTACCCGTCTCGCTCTTATCCACATTACACATCTAGACCATAGAACCAGCCAACCCCACCACAGACAGCACTCTGGCAGCCCGCACCACCGCACCATTCAGACCCACCACACCAGCCCCTACCCAACCCCCGACCCTACTCTGCTGAGCGCTCGCCCCGTGAACCCACGGTCCAACACAAACTAACGGAGCCCTGCACGGTGACCCCACCGTCATGGCATCCAGCAAAAAGCAGCAGGAGCAGCTCTCTGCGCTTCTGTTCCTCGGGCATCTGCATGGCGAGAATACAGAGCTGGAGCCCCTCCAGCGTGCGGCAATCACCCGACAGCTCTACAGTGTTATCCTTGGGCGACCAGAATGGCGTTCCTGTTTCCTCCCCGACGCCGCTCCGTCTGTGCCACCAGGAAACCATGTGGACCCCGCAGGCGGTGCGGCGCCGTTACATGCATCCGGCGGCACCAGCAACAGCAGTCTGACCAGCAGCGGGAGCAGCAGTGCCGCCGCCATCCCGTCGTGGGATAATCTCGAGGAGTGGCTCGTCCCAACCACCGAAGGCTTTGGTCCTGAACGTACTTGGTCGCTCTACGAGGTCCAGCGTGCAGCAGAAGAACGGAATCGACGCGCAGGCAAGCCGGGACGCAAACCAAAGCCCGGCGCCGTCTGCGGAAAGGTTCTGCAGCGCTTCGACCGGACGTACATCTGCAAGTAAGTCGACGCTCACACCTCGTACACATGAGAGCGAGTAATCATTGACCGACAGAACCTGTGCGAATGATTCGTCGTGTGTCCTCTGTGTTGACTGCTACCGCGCGGGGAGCCACGAAGGACACGAGGTGCTGTTTGGGTTATCGTACACGTTTGCCGCCGTGTGTGACTGCGGCGACTCGTCGGCCTGGCGCAACAACGGACACTTGGGATGCCAACATCATCCACCGGTCCCCGAAGGACAGGAGCCGCCAGCCCCGCAGGCCGAAGCACCCCAGGCGTTGTGCCAGGTCCTTTACGACACCATTGTGACCGTCCTCGAGTTCATCATCGACGTCCTGCAGCACTCCCCTTTACCCAACGAGTTTGGCAAACTTCCGTCAACCCGTGCAGAGATGTGGCAGGGCACTGGACCATCCGGCGAGTCTGCCGAACGTCGCGGCCGTGGGCCATGGGCTGTGACTGGATGGGCAGACGACAAGCATGTGTTGAAAGAGGTCACACGACAGTTTCGTGATGCCCTCGGGGTGACTGAGGCCACAGCAGAACGGTATGCCAAGGAGATGGACGAAGTGGTGAGTTGCCTACCACGAGACACAACCTGACTTTCCAGGGTCGCAAGGTGTTGATAGTCACACACCTCGACACGGTCGCGTTTCACACTGCGTCTATGCTGCAACAAATCGACATTGGTGTGACGCTTCGCAACGCCGCAGATGTCTACAAGGAGGAGGTTGTCGGTCTGCTCCTTCAGTGGCTGAGCGACATGTGCAAGGTAACGATCTGCGGCGAAGAGGATCTCGTGCGCAAGTACGTCGCCGTGGCCCTGTTTGAGCCTCGCAGACACAAGGCCTCTGTATCTGAAGGAACACCGCTTGCCCCTGATCTTGCGGACTTTGACTTAGCTCCAGAGCACGCTGAGCCGCTGCGATTCGACTGGCTGATGCGTCTCGATGTGCGTCTGTGGCGACGCGCAAAGTGGCAGTTGCGCGAAATCTACTCTGGAATCTTTGTGCTCTCCCCGACGGTCAAGCAACAGTTTGCAACTCGCTATTCGCTCAACTACGGACATACATTCGAGCACTACCTGTACCAGGACCGAGACGACTCGAGCCTCACCTTCTCAATGTCGTACATGCTCCTCGGCCGAAGTGCAGCCTGCGGAGCTGCCATTGTTGATAGCAATCTCCTGATCTCCGTCCTCGACACGGCCTTCAGGTACTACGCCGTGCCTCCTGTGAAAAGTGATCCAGACGAATCGTCGTCATCGGACAAGAGCGATCACTTCGACATTGACTCGCCCGCGTTCCGTGGCAAGAAGGGTCTCACCCTTCTGTCGCACCTCCGCGCGCTCCTCAAGTACAAGGAAGTCAAGGCCCAGCTGGTTCGCAGCCCCGTCATATTCAAACAGACCCTCAACTTTCTCAACCACTTTGTCGGTCTACAGAGTCAGCGCCGAGAACTGGATCAGCACGTCGAGTATGAGATTGACTGGATCAAGAGCATCAGCGTTCTGCCAGACCTCACCAAGCTAGCGCGGGAATTTGGCGAGGCGTTCCAGACTGCTCAGGCGACCGAACTCCTCAGTTCGATGCACATTATCCTCAGTCGAGTCATCTACGACATTACGCTTACATCGACCACGCTCGACCCCGACCACTACGAGCACCCCGTTTTCCGCGACGTCACGGACGTGCTCGTTCCTGGCTCAAGGTACAACCTCATTCACCTTGACGTCTACCGCATCCAGGGCTTTTCGTTCCACCACTACATGCACCTAGTCTTCGCCGAGATGGTCAAGTCGATCCGCTCCGTGTGCTATGACCAAGGGGCATATTCGGGGACCTTGGCCGAGCTTACCGAGACGGAGATTATCAAGGGCGGAAACGACAAAGAAAAGAGCAAGCTGTTGTTGATCGAGTGGCCTTTGGAAAGTGGGTAACTACAGGACAGCTTGAGCTAACTCGCAGAACACGCTGTTCTTGCCCAGATTCGCTTAGGTATGTGGGCAAAGAACGGCGCGGCCATGCGTCATCAGCACCACCACTACCGCGACCTGGGACTGCGCGAATTTACGATCGACCAGGAGTTCTTCTTACTGCAGTTTGGTCTTAGCGTCATGGATCAGCAACAGTTTATCACGGCCCTCATCGACCGGTTTGGCCTGACCCAGTTCTTCAAGCTCGACGTCATGTCGCCAGAGGTGTGGGAAGGTGATATGGATCCCCGCGACGCCGTGGCCATGTACGAGGAGCTGCTCCTGCTCATTATCTATCTCGTTTCCGACACTGCGACCGTCAATGCGTGGAAGCAGAGTGCCATTACACGCAAGCACATTATCCATGCGCTGGCCCTCGGCACACTGTCGTACTCGGAGATTGTGCGCAAGCTGCCCGAGCGGTCACATGAGCGCGGCAGTCTGGTGCCGATTCTAAACGAAGTGGCAGACTTTCGCCCCGCAACAGACACGGCTACCGGCTCGTACGCTCTCAAGGCGGAGCTGTACGCCGAGGTCGACCCGTACTGGCGGCAGTACAGCCGCAACGAGCAGCGCGATGCGGCGGACATTCTCATCCAGCGCGCCAGGAAGATGGACCCATCCAATCCGATGCCCGTCATCAAGCCCTTACCGATCCAGGTTCCTCCGAAGCCACAGCCATTCTCATCGCTCGCCGACTTCCTTTCCACTCCTGTCGTTTCCGGTCTCGTCTACTGGACGCTAGCACACTGCATGCTACTCGCCCAGCCTGCCGACTGGCCTGGTGTGACTACCCGCGAAGGAACGCCTTCCGGACATACCATGCCATCCATGGAGGCGCTCCTCAACCTCGCTCTCCACCTCGCAATAATGGCGCTCAATGCCGACCCCGACGGTTTCGCGATCAGCTCTCTGGAGATTATCGAGTCGAGCGGGTCGATGAGCATGTTCCAGAACTTGTGGTTCATGCAGACCAACCCGCCATTCGAGCCGTTCAAGGCCAAGGTCGACTACATTGTCGAGCAGATTGTCGCCCACCTGCCGGAAAACTACACTGTCGAGTACCGTGCACAGCGCGACCAGCGTCTCGCAGCGGCGCAGCAGGCGGCCTCTGCTCCCAATGACGTGAGGGCCCAGGCGCAGGCACGGCAACAGGCACTCCGCGCGCGGTTCGCCAAGCAGCAAGCTTCATTTGCGGCTCAGTTCCTCGAGGCTGAGGATGACGACATGGAGGAGGAGGAGGAAGAGCAGCCAGAGACGTACGGCTCTTGTATTGTCTGCCAGGAGCCTGTGCATCCCGGGCGCACTGGCGGCATGCTCGCCTTCCTGCAGCCTAGTCGCATCGTTCGCGACGCGGTCACTGACCGTGACTGGTTTGAGGAGGTGTTGCTGGCGCCATCAGACCTTGACCGCGATACTCGATACCTCCGCTACGGTATGGGCACAACGGGCGAGCCACAGAGCACGGATGCGTACCCATCGCTCAACCTCCGTTTCGGCGTCTACGTCTCAGCGTGCAACCACCTGATGCACGACTCGTGCATCAACTCGTACAACGAGCTCACTCGCAGCCGTCAGGCTGCACAGGTTCAGCGTCACCAACCCGAGAACGCCATGCGACACGAATACATGTGCCCGCTCTGTAAGAGCATCGGCAACGTGCTGATCCCTTTGGATCGGACAGCGACACCCTTGCGTACGATGCCGGAGAGCAAAGTCGCCCCTGGCCTGCCACCGACCCTAAGCGAGCGCATCCGCGCTGTGTCCGAGGAGGGCTTGTTGCGCGTCTCCGACTCTGCAAAGATCTGGGATTACCACGTCGAGACGGGCGAGCTTGTGCCGTGGTTCACCGACTGCGACTTTGCGCGGCATGCCCTCGACCCGTCGTATCGCCGCCAGCACAAAAACGTGCACCGCATGGTCGACCGGATTCGCTCGCTCACGCGGCCGTTATCCGAGCAGAGCCAGCGGATCAGAGGCAAGAAGACGCACATGTACCTTGCGGACGACCTCGTCGGGTACACCGTGTCCGTATGCGAGATTACGCACCGCGGGATTGGCTCGCCCGGACAGACTGTCGCTGAGCAGATACCCGAGACAGGGCTCAAGCTCATCCGCCACCTCATCGGCACGCTCCAGCTCGAACTGGATCTATTCTTCGGCACGTCTATGGGCCGCACGCCACTGCGTGTGGGGCTGTTCGCCCGCTTCCTCCCCGACTGGTACCGCTCCGCCACACTCCCCTCTCCCTTGCTGTTCCGCCTGCCGCTGGGCATGGTCGTCGAGGCGGCCGCCATTGCGCCCGACCTCCTGCACGCTGTCATTGTCATGGGCTACTACGCCGAGCTCACACGTACAATGCTCGGCCTGTCGGTATACATTCGTCGTTCGCTTCCCGGCAGACAGCAGCCGCAACGCCGCAGCGAGCCGCCGACGGACGAGAGCCTCGCTGACGCGCTGTCGATCTTTGGCAATTTCCGCCCGCTGATGGTTTCAGTACTCCGCAACGCGGGTCCGTTTATTGACATTGAGAGCGTGCTGGCCCTCATCACAGACGACATGCTGGCCAAAGTGCTCTACAGCTTCACTCTCCCTTTCCTCCGTCGAGCGGCCATTATCTATTATGCCGTCAACAACGCGTACCCTGTTACCAACCCAGCATATATCACGACTACTGGTAGCGAGTATAACCGGCTGCTCTCGCTCCTCGGCATCCCGCGGCCACGGGAGACACTGTCTAATCCTCACTCGACGGAGACACCGATCGTTGCACGCTGGCTTACGCAGTGGGCGATGCAAGGCCGCATCCTGCCGCCACTCGAGTACCCCGGCACATACGAGCTGATGCGTCTTCCCGAGGCGTACGAGACTGCGGCGATACGCTACGCCGGCCGGCGGTGCGACGTCTGCGGCATTCGCCCGAGCTACCCTGCACTTTGCCTGTTCTGTGGCAAGCTTGTCTGTCTCGCGGGCGACTGCTGCAGCGAGGGCGAGCAGGGCGAGTGCAACCTGCACATGAGGGAGTGAGTACCGTGGACTGTGAAACAGGAGCATGGCTGACGCGCTTCAGGTGCGGTGGTGTTGTCGGCATGTTTGCCGACATCAAGCGATGGGTCATCGTGTACCTTTTCGCCGGCAGCGGCAGCTTCGGCCCCATGCCGTACCTGGACCAGTTTGGCGAGCTGGAGACCAGTCTGCGGTGAGTGCCAGCTGCCTCGTGAAGTAGGAGGAGCATCATGTGCTGACGCCGCCAGCCGCGGCCACCGGCAGTTCCTGCACAAGGGCCGAATGGAGGAGCTGCGCCGCACAGTGTGGTTGCAACACGGCGTGCCGACACTGTGCGCGCGCAAGCTCGAGTTGACTAGCGACGGTGGTGGATGGTCGTGTCTGTAGCTGTGGCCCGCGAGCGGTCGGCCACCAGGAGGAGAGACTGTCGAGGTCAGACAGGAAGGATGTGCCAGTCGCATGTGGAGAGCAAGTCGTACAGGAGGATGAAGGGGAGGCGCGGTCCTGGGAGCGGGAAGAGCGAGGGACACTGGAGTACAGTTTCAGCACTCATGGGATCCGTCACACATGCATCGCATAATGCCATCTTTTTTGGCCTGTACGACACGAGCCGAGCGGTCGTGTCTGGCCGTGCAGCTACAGCTTCGTCCACGCCCCCTGTCCAGAGCGGATGGGACCTGTGCATAGTCTGTGCAACATGCTCTCCGGCCACGCCGTTGCCGACCCCCAAGTCAACCAACGTCGTGCCGTCGACGCATGGCCTGCTCTTCCGCACTCAATTGATGAAAATAGAGCAACTTTGAATTGCACCAATGGGCTCGACAATAGCGCTGGCCGTTCCGGACAGCCGGGATCTGGGACGCAGGTGCCATTTGTCAGATTGAGCCGCCGGCTGTACAATGCCGCCTGCACACCACGCACGCTCAGGAGATGCAGAAGGCCCTTGAAAGCAGTTGTCTGCGTTGGACACTGATGGTGCAACATGCCCACTAGCGCGGCGGCGCAAGCCTGTTGTTCGGTGGCACACGGACGACGAGCGGCAGATGGGACCGCGCCGCAGCTTGATTGGGGTCCCAACGTCTTGCCGATTGACTCCTCCCACTGCCTCGCAACAGAGTGCAGCAGCAGCAGCAGCCTGCTGCCAGAGTCAGTCGGGGGACGGCGCAGGGCGAGCCCTCGTTATCAAGGAACGCACTACAATTCACAGCGAGAACACAATCCGATGCGGCACGACGTGCGACTTTGGTTCGGGGTGCCTACTCCTTTCCGCGTTTATGCCTCGCATGTTTTTTCTCCCTTTCGCTCTTGGCATTTGGCCTCGAGCTGACAGTCAGGCCCTTTGCGCCGCATACGTACACGTTTGCAGGTCACAGCCAGGGCAGCTAGAAAGCACCATTGCCGCGACTCACAGCCACTTGACAGTTAGCGTGTTTCGACGTGCGTTGCCACTGGGGCGCGCCCCAAGGGGGGTTTCCTAGTACTCGTAGGTCCCCTCCAACCCCCCCCCCCCCCAGCATATCGGGACCACAAGGAATCGGGACCTGGGCCTTCTGCACCCATATACTCGGAGACATTGGGCGGGAATTATTGAGTGTGGCAAGTGGCTGTTCGCCAATGACCTCCGGCTGAGTTATTCGATAGGGGCTTCAGCTGCCTCGTAGCCGGTAGTCGCAAGTGTTCTTTCAAAGGAGAGCGGCCCTCAGTGGCTGGCAGATTGTAGTGTGCTGCGGGCCAGCGGCTGTTGCTCCAAGCAGCTGTACCGCGCTGGTCCGCAGTAATCACACTGCGATAGTGAGGCAGAGGTCGTTGGTTGTCTTTGCTCTCGTCTCTCACTATCTTGTGCTCCGTCGATTAGGGCTCAGAACTGAGAAGAACTGGCCTTGTGGTCGCTCCCCAGTTCCCTGTCATCGACTACCACAACTTGTCTCCTGTTCTCTTGTCCGCTCCACCTCCAGCCAGCCCGCCTTATCCCGCCCTCCGCCAAAGCGACAATGGCCTTCGCGGAACCCGTCTACTCGCCGGTGTTTCGGCGGCAGCGCCCGAACCGCATTATTGGACTTGTCTTCGTCGCAGTAGTCATTGCCGGCATCTTCATGGTGCATGTTCAGCTGAGCAGCGTCCAGCCGTCCCACCTCAGGTACGTTATCGTCCCAGTGTCTCTGTGGCACCACCCTGGCCCCAACAAAACAAACGCACGGCTGCTGACCATCGGACTAGGAACATGCTTCCCACCCATGTGTTCGGTAGCGGCTCAGCGCCGTGTAGCCCTTACGATCAGCACGGGTACCTCGCGTACGACAAGGGAAACCTGCACGCGAACCGCTGGGTGCCCTACGCTGGGACGCCTGCGGCGCGCGCAAGCGCGAACACCACGGCTGTCGACGCGTGCACGCAGCCCGCGCCCGCACTCGCCGCGGCATTCCTCCGCGCATCGTGGGCCGACAAGGCTCCGAGCCTCAAGCCGAGCGGCGAGATGCGTTTTGCTGATGCCGACCTCGGCCCCGACGGCCAGCCATGGGCGGACGTCGAGTGGGCGCGCAACAAGACGATCCTGTTCCTCGGCGACAGTGTCTCGCGCATCACCATCAAGGACTTTTGTGAGGTGCGTACTCCGAGTCGCCAACCAGGGCCGTGTAAAGCTGACGTCCACAGATGGCCGGCGAACAGTTTATCGAGCTCAATTGGAAGCACCCTTGGTCGCCGTCCGAGATCCCAAAGGACTACCGCAGCAGGGATGCCCTGTTCGAGGACGACGCCGAGATGGGAACAATGAAGGCCGACGACGACTCGCCGCCACTGGACCCCTTTGGCTGGCACAACGTTGAGCCCGGCTCGCCGAACAGCCACACGGGCCATTATTGCTATGTCCCTGGCCTCGATTTTTTGTTCGTCCACCTGCACATGTTTGGCCTCGACCAGGATGACTACTGGGCATTCAAGGTAGGTAGTGCCTCAGGCTGCCGGGACCTTCCCGTTCAGAGTCGCAGCGCATGTCGCAGAGGTCCGATCGCCAGCCCCGTTCTAGCTCCTGGCTGACACCACTCAGCACACATATATCCCGCCGTACACGTTCGAGGAGCGCACTCACATGGTCGCCAAGGCGTACATTGACCGGATTCGTGCCACAACTGCCCGCGGCCGGTCCGCTCCCGAGCTCGTGTACGTCAATAGCGGCATGTGGGACGTTGTGCGCTACTCGCGCGAGGACATCGAGGCCGGGTTGGAGGTCGACACCCCGTTGAGCCCGTGAGTGAGCTGCCGAGCTGGCCGAGCTCCGACGGATGCCGGTGCTGGTGCTAACGGTGAAGTGAGCGGTTGAGCGATTACCGCTCACGGGTGCGTGACGTCGTTCTCGACGCGGCCGAGACGTTCCCGCACGCCGACGTCCAGTGGGTCGCGACCCATTACCGTGAGTTCTCCTTCACTCAGTCGCCATGTTACCTTGTCACTTGGGTTAACGCGAACTAGCAATTGCCCCGTCCAACGGCTGGTTTTACGCCGAGGCAAAGGTCAAGCCCAAGACGCGCCCAGACCTCAAGCTCATCCGCCTCACCGAGCTGCACGAGGCGGCCATGTCGGCGCTGCGTGATATGCGGGACGCGAGTAAGGACCAGGCGCGCGTCCTCGCCAAGGTCAAGCTGAACCGCTGGGGCCTGGCGATGCGCGGCATGGAAAAGTTTCAGATTGACGAGTGAGTAGTGGAACAGCTCGTTGGTGGGGCATTGATCGAGTCGCTGACGCGCACTAGCCTGCATCCCAGCTTCATGCCGGGCGGATACCTCTGGGCGGATATGGCGCTATACGATCTGCGCGCGGCCGTCGCATAGGCCCCGGGTCAGCGAGCACGACGTGGTGGGCCACAATGTTGGAAAACGTGTTTTGTCTTGTGTCTATACAATGGGAACGGATATCCCAATGGCGGGAAGGAGCCGAGGACGTGATGCGTACTCCAGTTGTCTGCCCAGAACCGCATGCTGTACTTATTACGGTGCATCATACTATACCTAGATCGTTACTCGGCCTGTTCCTCGTCGACCTCGGCCACTGTTGCTGGTGCCGCCTCGGCCTTCCTCTTCTTCATCCGCTCAGGTAGCGGCAGAAGCTCACCGCTTTCGCCCACGATGCCAACGGGGTCCATCTGTGCAATGATCGCCTGGTTGGCCGGGTTATTCTGCATGAGGTTCCGCACACAGAGCAGGGCGTGCTCGCGGAGGTAGGGGTTGCGGTCGTCCGTCTCGCACATGCTGAGCACGAGTTCGACACCTCCGGCCGCACGCACTGCGTCGCCCACGCTCATGTCCTCGTACGCCAGAGCCCCCACAAGCCGCACAATGTCGCGCTTGATGTTGGCAAACGGCAGCGGGCCGTCGGGAGCCTCCTTTGTCGGCTTCACGCGCGGGAGGAACGTATGGGTGGCTCCCAACAGCGCGATGAGCTGTGGAATGATGGACGTCGCAGGTGCCTTCATCTCAGCCACCATCGCCTCGTCGCCACCAGGTACCAGCGGTGCCGTCCCGCGTCGAGCGGCGTCGATGCGCGTCTGCACTGCAAGGACGACTGCCGACAGCCCCTCGGTTGCGAGTATAAGGCCCGCAAGGACGTTGGGCAGGCGTGCGTCGTCCTTAGCCGCGTTCATCGAACCGGTCGCGTACGTCGCGAGCTGGTGCCACGCGGGCAGGAGGAAGGCGTCAGGCGATGGGCTGGGGTTTGGCCGGTCCCCGCGGCCCAACTGGGCATCGACAAGTTTGAGCAGTGTGACCTGCGAGGGTGTGACGGCCTCGTCGGCGTCGGCGAGGGCGCGGTACAGCTCAGTCTGTGCGCCGGCATCCAGCAGGCCGTTGAGGATGCGGGCCGCGAGGTCGAAACGCCCGTCGTCCTCGGATTCGAGCCAGTCATCCATTCGCCCAAGGATCTGCGAGAGCCACTTGATGCCTTCCGGCTGGAGCAGGGAGAGCCTGTGCGGGTCAGCCAGCTGTTGGAAGTATTGGTGCGTCTGGCTGGCGACTGCAGCCACTCACAGTCGGTCCGAGTTGTTGGTAAGGTTGTTGAGCAGGTGTAACGTTGCAATGTTGACTTTTGGCTGCCGCGAATCAAGCAGGCGACTGCTGATCAGCAAGAAAACAGGTAACAGGGGAGCCGGCCACGTACATGATGACATCGTCCTCACGCTCCCCGGAGAGAAAGAGCTTCAGTTGCTCGTCTGCAGTCTGCTGCCCAGCCTGGCCAACTGGCGATACGAGATTGCACAGCAGCTGCGCGAGGATAGCTTGGAGAGTGAAGACTGCGAGGTTAGCGGCGTTCAGGGCGCGATTACCCACAGTTCTCCTCCTCGATGCGAACAAAAGTGGTGACATGGAAGATGAGGCGGCGGATGTCTGGGTTGTGAAGCCTGGTGGTCAGCGGTGGCTTGTAATCGCCACACTCACGCAGCGGCGGCCTGCAACTCGTGCACGCCGGCAACAAGATTGCGCTCAAGCTTCGCAGCACCGAGCGCGAGCGCAATTTGGGCGTTCTCCGAGACGCCAGTGGCAGTGTTGGCCGTGGGGGACGGGTCGAGGGTGTCCGCGAGCACCGGCCACAACGCTCCGAGGCGGGCCCAGAGCGTGTCGACGCTGTGCTCGGAGAATTCTGCTAGTATGCGATCCCTAGTCGTGTAAGCTGAGCACAGTGACATGGCGCAGAAAGGGTAACAGGATGGGTGTCTCTGGTCATATGACCCCAAGTGGGATCATGGGCTGTTCGACGCCAACCCCAGCCGCTGTCGACGTGGTGACGCCCGAGTCTGTGCGTTCATCGCGCGCACCGGCGGCGACGAACACATTCGAGTCATCGTCTACTCACCGTTCACCCATGTTGCGCGCAATGTAGACTGCCGCACGCTCAAGCTCGGCAGCCGCCGCGCGGCTGGCCGACTCCGAGGCCACTGTACGCTTTGGGTCCACGAGGGCGTGGCGGAGAGTGTCGACGTCCATGGTCAAGAGGTGGATGATGCAAAAGCAAAAAAGGACGCCGTGGATGGCAACTCTGAAAAGCCGGGCAAATGGGGCCCCGCAGAGGCTCATTTCCCCGAAAACGTGATGTTTCTCGTTCGCGGACTAGCCAGTAAAACGTTTATAACATTCGCAGCCTATCTTCGCAGTCTTCATCCCTCTATCTCTCCATCGCGCTACCCAACACCACATCGGCCTGCGCCAGTTCTTGTCATGTCCGCGTCCCGCTCGCCAGGTCGCCCCTTGAGCCGAGTTGGAACACCCGTCTCGGCCGCAAACTCCAACTCGGTGTCGACCAATCCGTCCATCCCCGGCAGCCCCACCAAGGTCCACAGTATTGCAATGGCCGACCGCCCGCAGCCCAAGCTCCCCGTTGTCACGCTCGGCGTGTGTGCTATGGACGTCAAGGCGCGGTCCAAGGCGATGCGCGAGATCCTCACGCGGTTGGTCGAGATTGAGAATGGCGGCGTCGAGGTCAAGATCTTTGGCGACGTCGTGATCCTGGAGGAGGGTGAGTACGGGCAGGCAGCCCGTGAGGAGGCATCGCCCCGAGCAAGAAACCATAATAAAGACATCGGCGTGTCAAGACGCTCGCGACCCCGCGTTTCTCCGCACCCGAGTCCCTGTCTCGAGTGGGGCCACCGCTGATGTGCACAGGCATTGAGCACTGGCCCAAGTGTGACGTCCTGATTTCCTTCTTCTCGACCGACTTTCCGCTGCCCAAGGCACTGGCATACACCCAGATCCCGAACCGCCTGCCGCCGATTTCCATCAATTCTTTGGCTATGCAGAGCCTCCTGTGGGACCGGCGGCTAGTGCTGGCGATCCTGGACCACATTGGCGTGGCGACCCCGAAGCGCGCCGAGGTGAACCGCGACGGCGGGCCACGGGTGCCCCGCTCTCTCCGCCAGCGGGTCCGTAATGATCTCGGCCTCGTGCTACCGGGCCACAAGGCTAAGGACGAGGACTCGTGGGAGCCCGTTGAGATCCCGTCGCGCTGGAAGGGCAAGCGCACCAAGCCCGAGGTGCCGCGTGCCCGCGACGTCATTCTACGTGCCGACGGCGACGCTATCATTGTCGATGGAAAAGTGATTGAGAAGCCGTTTGTGGAGAAGCCAGTCAACGGCGAGGACCACAACGTGTACATTTACTACCGCGGCGGTGGCGGCCGTCGTCTCTTCCGCAAGGTCGGCAACAAGTCAAGCGAGTACGACCCGGGTCTGTACCACCCGAGAACCGTCGGCTCGTTCATTTACGAGGAGTTTATCAATGTGGACAATGGTGAGCCCGGTGCGGGGAAGAATACCCAAACTGACCTTTAGCCGAGGACGTCAAGGTGTACACTGTTGGTCCGCAGTTCTCGCATGCTGAGACCCGCAAGTCGCCGGTCGTCGACGGCCTCGTGCAACGCAACGCCGATGGCAAGGAAACGCGCTTCATCACCAAGCTCTCGTCCAGCGAGGAAGAGTATGCCGGCGACATTGTTGAGGCATTCGGGCAGCGTGTGTGCGGCTTTGACTTGCTCCGCTGCGAGGGCGGCAAGCGGAGCATGGTCATTGACGTGAATGGCTGGAGCTTTGTCAAGGGCAACCAGGCGTACTATGACCGCGCTGCTGAGATTCTGTCGAATGTCTGCCAGACCGCTCGTGAGCGCAAGATTTCACTCCTCCCCAAGATTGGCAACCGGTGCACGCTGCCGGCGTCGGAGAGCACATCTACCAGCACGCTGCGTGCCACTGTGACAGTTCTCCGCCATGCAGACCGCACGCCCAAGATGAAGCTCAAGGTATGTATATGCTCTCAGAAGCAGCCCAAAAGTGGGCTAACGCTCCAGTTCTCGTTCCCCGCGTCCGAACCGTGGGCCAAGCCGTTCATTGCGCTGCTCCGGGGCCACCGCGAGGAGATCATCCTGCGTGACCCCCGCCAGCTCCACCTCATTCTCATGGCAGCCGAAGAGTCAGAGAAGACGCCCGGCGTCACACCCGAGATCATCACCAAGCTCGGGCAACTGCGCGAGGTGCTGACCAAGAAGATGTCACTCCCGGGCACCAAGGCGCAGCTGAAGCCGAGCTTTGCCAAGTCGAAGAAGAAGGGCGAGGACGGCGGCAAGGAGAAGAAGGACAAGAAGGACAAGGAGGAGAAGGGCTCGGACGACGAGGGCGAGCTCACCGAGACGGAGAGCCGCAAGCGCGTCGATGAGTGGCTGCACGGCAAGCCGGCGTCGCCGGCCCCCGCGGCGCTGGCGGCGGGCGGTGTCGCCGTTCCGCACACGCCCGAGATGCGGCCCGTCGTTGGCACCGACATGTGGGACATCCCCGAGGGCCTCGAAAAGATGCAGCTTGTCGTCAAGTGGGGCGGCGAGAGCACGCACTCGGCGCGCTACCAGTCCCGCGACCTTGGCGACGCGTTCAAGAAGGTGCGTACCCTCCATGCACAGCGTCATATCCAGCAGTTTAGGTTCGGTTGCTGACGTTTCCCCAACAGGACATTATGATCATGAGTAAGGAATCCGCCACCGCCACACACCATGTTGCCGGTTACTAACCACTGTTCAGACAAGGACGTCCTGAACAACGTCAAGATCTACACGTCGTCGGAGCGCCGTGTCATCGTGAGCAGCACTTGGCGGCGGCCCATGCGCTGACCGTAGAACACTGCCCAGATTTTCGCCCATGCCCTGCTTGGCGTCGAGGGATCGCAGGGGGCCACGCCGCAAGCGGTCCGCGCGAGCGGCACACCCGCCGAGCCGTCGGGCCCGGTCATCTCGCACCTAATCCAGCGCCGCGACCTGCTCGACGACAACAACGCAGGCAAGGAGATGATGACCGAGGCGAAGAAGAAGCTCAAGAGCCTGCTGCGCTACGGCGAGACGGAGCGGCGCGCCGACCTCGCGTGGCCCAAGAGCTTCAAGAAGGAGCCGGTCGAGGTGGTCAAGGAGGTGATTGCGCAGCTGACCGAGCTACGCGCGATCATGCGGGCAAACTACACGAACGGCAACGTCGAGCGCATCCCGCAGCAGCGCTGGTGCTCGGGTGACTCGCCGTGGCTCTTCCGCGAGCGCTGGGAGAAGATCTTTGAGGACTGGGTCGGCGTCAAGCAGGAGAAGTTTGACCCGTCGCGCGTGTCCGAGCTGTACGACAGCGTGAGTGTGGCCAGGGCCGCGTGCGTCGAGGGTGCTGCTGCTGACCGCCGGCGCAGATAAAATACGACTCGCTGCACAACCGCAATTTCCTGTTCGCCGTATTCGACCCCGAGGGCAAGGGCCTGTCGTCGCGCGCGGGTGCCGAGCATCAGGACCGCCGGCTGCACGAGCTGTACGCGCGTGCCAAGGCGCTGTTTGATCTCGTCGCGCCGCAAGAGTACGGCTACGACGCCGAGACCAAGGAGGAGATTGGGGTGCTCACGTCGCTCCCGCTGCTCCGCAAGGTGTGGCAGGACCTGAACGAGGCCAAGACGACGGGCAAGAGCCTCGCGTGCTTTTACTTTACAAAGGAGTCGCACATTACGACGTTTGTGCACCTCCTCCTGGCGTCGGGCCTGCCGTTCAGCAACGTGCGCATCCCCGAGCTCGACTACTGCTCGCACGTCACGATCGAGCTGTGGGAGAAGGCGTCGACCAAGAACGGGCAGCAGCACAAGGACTTTTCCATCCGGCTCTCCATCTCCGAGGGCGCCCACTCGCCTGCGGTGCTCGACTCGAACGTCGATGCGGTGAGTCCCTCCCTGGCGGGCCGTTCCCAGCCCCGGCCCCGCCCGTTACACACAGCACAGCGCTCACCGTCCCCCCCGCAGCGCCACTCCCTCACGGTGCAGCCGCGCAAGAAGCTCACGTCGCACGTCGACTGGGCCGTCGCAGAAAAGTGCCTGTCCAAGCACTTTGACAAGGGCCTGACCTTTTCGACGACGCCGCTCGAGGTGAGTTGCGAGCTGCTGCGTTTCAGCCACGCCCGCGCCGTGTTTTATGCTGCGCCAGTTTCAGCCCGCTGACACGCGCGCCAGGGCGACGAGGTGTACCTGAAGAAGAACATCCAGGACGAGTCGGTGCTGCCGCTGTCGCTGACGCGCGGCGAGGACACGCCGCGCGGCGTCATGAGCAGCGCGAGCAGCCACCGGAGTGCCGCGAGCGACGCCGGATGGTAGGCGGCGGCGGCGGCGGCGGCGGCGGTGCGCCGCTCCGCCGGCCAGCGCCGTGCGGTAAGCGCCGCGCTCTCGCTTTTCGGAGATTGGGAGCGACGGATGTGAACGGTAAACGGAAAAGACTGTGGCCCGCGGGCACAAGTGACAACCAAGTAACAATGGCGAGTAGAATCATGTATCTGGCAATGGACACGGCAGACGGAGCGCGCGCGCGGCTCCCGTGCACAGCGGACAGAGTAGTCGTTTCCGTGTGGGGGCACATTGCGACGAGGCTTGTCTCGGCCTCTCGGGCCTGTTGGGCAGCCGCCCCGCGGCGTGTTGGTGCGCAGGCGCGGGGACTGGCGAGGCTAGCTGGGCGGGGGGCTCGTGCACTGCAGCGCCGCCGCTGCGCGTGCTCGGTGCTGGCCTCGGGGATGGGACTGGACGCTGGTCGATGACGACGGGGGGGCAGGCAGCCAGTCGGAAACGGCCATACGGCGGACATGGCACCTGGCCGAAACCGCCGCCGGCAGAGGGCGACGTAATGGGTCGGCCCTTTCAGCTCCCCCGGCCTGCTATGTGCGCGGGGAACCATGAGTAAGAGCAGCGGGGACATGGCGCCGCAGCAGGCAGCGTGCTCGGCGGCGTGCATGCGGCAGCGGCGCACAGCACGGGTGTGCTGTGGGCGATGCATGCGGGGGGGGGCCATGCCTGGCGCTCCATGCATGCGGACCGGCGGCGGCAGCGACGGGCGACGTGCCGATGACAGATCCTGCCCGTTTGTTATTTCTCCACCTCCGTCATCGTTTTAAAACGGTCGCCCCACACGAGTCACCCCCGGTGCTTTACGCTTTTTGACTCTTTGCCATCACCGTCGACCAGCTCCATTGCCTGCACACTCGTGTCGAGTCTTGTTCCCTGCTCGGCAAAGACGCCCCCCCCCCCCCCCTACGCACAAACCACCGCACCCACTCGTGGGACACTCGGCGCGAAGCAACACGGCCGCCGATTCCAGGATCGCCCTCCCGTGTCCGCTCCTACGTGCCATTTCGGTGATTGCGATTGCAATCGCTCCATCGTCAAGCAGCAGCGCGGCTACATAGACACCGCGCGTACATCCATCCCCGCCCCCCCTCCCTCTCCCTCTCCCCCACACACTGCACACCGCCGCCAGCCACCATGGGTCTCCTGTCGCAGATGGAGACGCTCACCCTCAACTCGCGCGCGCGGCGCCACACCTCGGCCGGCTCGGGCTCGGTGCGCGACGCCGAAGGCGAGGACGCAGACACATCCACGCTCGACAAGGACGAGGGCAACATTCTCATGGCGCTCATCTCTCAGCGTGAGTCGTGCGTGCCCGGCTGTCCCATGGCGGCAGAGAAAAGCACCAGGCCCGCGGCCTCCGCCGCGCGGCCCATTTGCCTGCGCCTGTGGCGAACGAACGTGGGTGGACATGATGGTGTACCGACACCACGGTCACCGTTGCCAAAGCGTGCCCCCTTGCTTCTCTGCCGCTCTAGGGTTCTTGTTCCGCAGCGTCCTTGCATCGTTGCCCATGTCCGCGGCAGGTACACCGCGGTGGGACACCTCACGGAGCGAGCGTGCGGCCGCCGTGCCGCGTGCCCTGGCCCCACCAGTACCTCCACTTTCGCCCCCCGGTGACAGACCGCCGCCATGTCAAAAACAAAGCAGCAAAAAAACAAGTCATGACCCAGGCTGACATTGTCTCGCAGTCCGCCCCGGCATGGACCTCACCAAGATTGCCCTCCCGACCTTTGTCCTTGAGCCCCGCAGCTTGCTCGAGCGCATCACTGACTTTTTCTCGCACCCTGACCTCATCTTTGGGTGCGTATTTGCGAGTGTTGCATTACCTCGCCGCCGAGGCCAAGCCCCCCTGGCATTCAGGACGGCAGACGCAATGTACAGAGCATGGGAGTCGAGCACAAGGGCTGGGCACCGGTCCTGTTGCCCAGCTGCCGACCGTTTGGCGGCCGCTGGGCGTGGGCTGGTCGCCCGCGAATTTGGGTTGACCAGCGAAGCGCCTGGGTAGGGCCGACCCGACAGGGGACCCCGGAATGCCCGGCTTCGTCCAGCTGACCTCTTATACTTGCTTGAGGGACGAAACGTCACAGTGACATCTACTGACTGCCCAGTGTCGGCGATGACCCCGATGCACGCCAACGGTTCTTACGCGTTATGACCTTTTATCTCTCCGGGTGGCACATCAAACCTCGTGGGTGAGTCCTAAACACCGAGCAAGCCGTGACTGGTAGCGTGCAGCGTCCGTCCCGTGCGGCCGGGATAGCCTACACGGTTCCAGACTCGACGGCCATTGCTGCTGCCGAGCTAGGCCGCAACGTCTGACACCTAAACTAACGGATCAGCGTCAAGAAGCCGTACAACCCTATCCTGAACGAGTTCTTCCGCTGCGCCTACTACTACAAGGACGGATCGCAAGGATACTATGTTGCCGAACAGGTCTCGCACCACCCGCCCATCTCAGCTTTCTTCTACGTTTCGCCCAAGAATGGTATCCTGATCACCGGAGAGCTCAAGCCAAAGGTACGAGAGGGCCGCTTTGGGCATTGCTTAACCCACACCAGTCAAAGTTCCTCGGCAACTCGGCGGCAACCATCATGGAGGGCGAGGACCGTATCCGCCTGTTGAGTCGTCCCGAGGACGGCGACTACTGCATCTCGATGCCCAACACGTACGCACGAGGAATCCTGTTCGGAAAGATGGTCCTCGAGCTTGGAGACCTCTCTGTTATCAGAAACGACCAGACTGGCTTCACTGCCGATGTCGACTTTAAGACTAAGGCACGTTTATAATCCTCAGAGTGTGGCACTAACTCGCAGGGATGGATCTCGGGTGGCTACAACCTGATTGCAGGAAAGGTCAAGGGACCAGAGAAGGCCGACCTCGGCGAGCTTTCAGGCATGTGGAGCGGCGCCATCGAGTTTACCGACAAGGAAACGGGCAAGAAGGAGACGCTCTTCAACGCAGAAGGCGCAACCTCTGTAGCAAAGTCCGTGCTGCCCGAGTCGGAACAAGAGCCAAACGAGAGCCGACGATTGTGGTCCAACCTGACCGAGGCCATCAAGCTATCGGACATGAACGCCGCGCAGGCCGCCAAATCTACCGTCGAGGAGCACCAACGGGAGCTCCGTAGCCAGCGCGAGGCCAAGGGCGAACCTGCCCCCGAGTGCAGGTTCTTCAAGCCCGTTGGCGAAAAGTGGATGCCGCGCCTGGACGTTGACACGTAGGTGCTTGCAGAACGAGGGACGTGCTCACCCCACCCCAGCCTTCCAAAGGACATCAACGAGCTCGAGCGAGAAGTGCGGCAGTTCATCTTCGACGGCCGCGTCCCCGGCCCGTCCACTGCCGGGTCGGGAACGCCAACGCGCCACCAGCCCGCGCCCGTCATCGAGGCGCCGCCCGTGAGCCCTTCACCACAGTAAGCCATGCCATGTGCCCACACGCAGACACTCGGCCGTGCGCGCGCAGACGGAAACGCCGAGGAAAACGGACACCGACATGGACGCCCCTCGTGGGTAAACCGCCTGCGGCGGTCGTCGCGCTGATGATGGCAATGTGACGTCATGATCAAGTGAAATGACGATGGAGCCAGTTTGAGAGACCGACCGTGATATAGCCATACATCAAAGGAATAGAGAGGCAACCCGACCGACCCCCTGTAATGAATGCATCTTGTGCGGAACACTGGGGGACCGATCCGTGCTGTCCCTGTACCGAGTGGCGGGGAGCAGCATGTGCACTGCGAAGGTGCAGGTTACCTGGTGAAGAGTAGGGGTGGAATCGGTGTCTGGGCGGTCATCTCCGATACGGACTGTCTGTCGCTCAGCAAAAGCACATGTTCTCTTGGTTGTCGTCTGGCAGACGCTTTGATGGCTCTTTGGTCGCGAGGCCAGGGCTCGTAAATGAACCACAGCAGGGTATCGCAAAGCTCGGCCATGCAAAGTAGTTGAGATCGCAAGGGAATGAAGGCAACACGACGAGGCGGGAGGTCGTGCTGGCGGGTGCTCTGCTGCGGCACCGAGCTGACGGCATGGTCAGGTGAACATTGTTCTAGTGTCGTGCACGTTTTTCCTAGTCTCTCGGTCGCTGCCAGATCACACGCAGACAACGAACACTCTTCTGATCATCACCCATCGCTGCCCTATCCGCCTCGGTCTCTTCGATCCAGCGCGGCGAGCCCACTGTCGCCACTGCTGTATGCCTGCTTGGGATCTTGCCAGCGGCTGTCGCCTGGCATGCAACCCTCCGGTCTGGGTCCGGCGGTGATCTAGCATTTTATTGTTCACTACAACTCGTCCCTCTCAACGGAGGAGGCGGCGCCCGCTGCAGCATCATCTACCACCAGAGGTACGCCGTCGGCTGTCCTCCCCCCTGCTCCCTCATCTCCCACCACCACACTCTTCTCTCCCTCTCTATCCGCCCCCCTGGTCTCCTCCACACCAACATGTGCGTCCCCATCTTTGTGCTCGACCGCATGTTCTCCCGCTCCGCCCTCTGGCAGCGGTACATGACCGACGAAGACGCGCCCGTCGTCGACACGACCCAGGTCTTCCGCGACCGGCACGGCAACGTGTACCGCTTCGCCGAGGAGGTCAGAGTCGAGGTCGACCCGGGCCTCGTCGGCGAGCCCACTACCAGCGGCAAGACCCCGGCCTTCACCACTGGCGCCTACTACGGCAGCGGCGGCGGCGGCGGCGGCGGCGGAGGCGGCGCTGGCAGCAGCGGCAGCAGCAGCGGCGCCAGTTCCAGCTACGGTTACCCCATCAATCGCTTGTCCTACCGGTCCCGTCGCAAGGCCCGCGACGTCCGCGACGCTCTTGGCTCCACTTCCGCCGCCGCCACCAATCATCTTCAGTAGGCGGTAGCTCCCTCCCACCCACCACACCGCAAAGCCGCCGACGCGGTCTAGCACCCGCCGCTTGACCACATACGCGACACAGAGGAGGAAGAAGCCAAGCGCGCCCATGATCAGCACGCGGTCCCACCAGTCGGCGCGCTCCAGCGCGCGAACGAGCTGCGACGAGGTCGTGAGCAGCGCAGTGTAGTTGTCGTACAGTCCGTGCGTCGTGCGGAGCGTGCGTGTTGATTCGTCTGGGATGAAGTGTTAGCGTCTGTGTGTGTCCCAGCTGGAATGTCTCCGCCATAGGCGCAACGCGTAGCCGTAGACAGAAGTATCGCAGTGACACAGCCAAGCAGTGACACAGCCAGAGCATACAGAAAGGGGATAACGGTCCGAGCACTTACCCAGCATTTGCGTACTCAGCACACTCCGCTCCAGCTCGGCCTGGAGGAGTTGCGTCGTCCGCCGCATCGCGTCTGTCACCTCGTTTGTCTTGGTCTGGAGCGCATCGTCGCCTCTGTGGAATGTCAGCAGATGTCCCTCACTGCAGTGCCGCGGTTCCGGTGTTGCAGAGCAACAGCGAGGACCGCTGGAGCTCATCCGCCGGTGCTCCTACAGCCACAAGGACTCACCCAACGCCGACGGTCGGCTCGGCCCGTGGCACGTCCTCGGGATTGGGGTCCAGCAGCTCATGTCGCTTCGAGGAAGCAGCCGTTGCGCGCTTCGATTGTACGAGGGCGGCGCGGAACTCGTCACGCACACTGTGGAACAGTCAGATGCGGAACTTTTGATGGCCGGCAGGAGGAGAACGAGTTCGCGACGCGAGTCGAACATGAAGCTGCAGTGTTTGTCGTCGACAGAAGGATCTCGCGACCTCGGTCACTTGAAGACACCTCTCCCTCTAGTGACTCTCGCACCGTTGCCTCGCGCACCCGCAACAGCGTTTCTCCATCCCTCGTCGCCACTACTTACGCGAGATATTCCTCCTCCACCCCCTCCCACATGGCCAGGACCGCGGTGCGGGTACGCTCCGGCAGGGCCTCGCAAGTCTCGCGGCTTTCCTCGAGGCCCACACGCACGCCCTCGAGATCTGTGCGTGCCTCGGCTGCAAGGTCGCGCGCAAGGGCTGCGGTGCTGCACCCACGCAAGCGCGGCAGCTGGTACGACCGCACGTCGGCCAGCGTGCGGGACAGGCTGGCGAGGGCAGGCGTCGGGTCTGGCGCTGGGCGGAGCGGGAGTGGTGGCATCGTGCGTTAGACGGGCAAGTCGGAATTCCGCCAGGGGCTGAAGACGATGGCGAGAGGGGAAGCAAAGAATAGCTAGAAAGTTGTTGTTGGTGTATCTCGTCGATGGGTTGTTCAAAGTCGAAAGTGGAATCGTAGTTGTCTGCAGGTTGATGACGTTTCAAAATGTCAACATCCGACTGACCACCACCAGCACAAACCGTCCGATGCCTCCCCGACCAGTGCGCGCGCGGGGCGCCAGCGACAGCACCGCGGAGCATGGGGACGAGCACCACACATCCGCATCCGCGTACCCCGCCTCCTCGCCCAGCGAGAGCCTGCAGTCCGCCGCCGCGCAGGGGCAGCTCGCGTTCCGCACCGCCGCCGACCGGGCAGCCAACTACCTCCAGACGGCGGACCCAGCGACGGTGGCGATCCTCTCGGCGGTGGGCGCGACGGGCCTCACGCTGGCCAGCGTAGGGGGGTATCGCCGGTGGTTTAAGCGGCTGCACAACGCGGATAGCGTCACGACGACACTGCTTGACCGCAAGCCGTTCATTACGGGGATGGTGACAAGGGTTGGCGACGGCGGTGCGTAGAGCCCCTGTGGAACGGGGAACGGGGAGCAGTTCCGGCTAGGAGGGACAGCAAGGCCTCGGACAAGAGCGCTTCATTACCGCTGCTAATATCTATGGCTGCGTCTCTTTCTCGTCCCAGTTGCTTGCTTCCTCTGCCGAACCATGAGGGTCCCGATATGCCGAGCTGCTGCTAACTCGTCCCAGACGGTTTCCGTCTGTATCACACTCCGGGTCCGTTCTGGCGCCCGCCGCTCAAGCTCCGCAAGGTGCCGACCACGGCCAAAGGTGTGTGGCCTGTGTCTCGGAGAGCAGTGGACGGGGACGGAGTATGGGAAATGGCGCTGCGGCTCCTGGCGACGACAGTGACGATGGCAGAGCAGGGCCTCCGGTTCCGATACATCGCCCGCTCCATTCATCCCTGTTATCTGCTGAGGCTCCACTGACACTGCCGCCTGTAACGATATGTGCCTCGCGACTCACACACCCCAGACCTCAAGAACGAGACGCTCTCGATCCGCATCGCCGGAGTAGACGCGCCGGAGCTCGCGCACTTTGGCAACCCCGCGCAGCCGCACGCCAAGGAAGCGCTCGACTGGCTGACCAGAACCGTGCAGGGCCGCCGCGTAAAGGTCCAGCTGCTGCGCAAGGACCAGTACGGGCGTATTGTGAGTTGGCGCGGGCGCGAACCGCGGACGACAGTGCGCCGGTGGGAGCGGTCGCATCGCACACCCGTGCTCAACTCGAACCTTGAGACACGCTGACCCTAGGTCGGCATCCCGTACCTCCCCCGCCGGCTGCTGCCCGACAAGCCGATTCCGCTTATGATGCTCCGCGGCGGCCACGCCGTGGTGTACACCCAGGGCGGGAGCGAGTACGGTCCCTGGGGCGTCGACAAGCTGCGGGCCATCGAGGACGAGGCAAGGTAAGTATCGCCGCGGAGCGCGTGCACGCATGCCAGCGTTGTCTGCGTGCTGCCTTGGAATACCGAGACGGGCTGACATCAGACGCGCGCGCCGCGGCCTGTGGAGTGCAAAGCGCGTCGAGCTACCGGGCGACTTCAAGCAGCGTATCCGCGAAGGTGATACAGGCCCGGCGACGCGGACAGACTTGGGTGCCGCGCCTACAGGGTGGTGGGAGCGCCTTGGACGCTGGCTCGGTCGCAAGACATAGCCGCACTGATGACTCACGAGTACCGCACACTGAGACGACGAGCAACGACACACCATCTGCAACTGGAAACGTTCGAGCCTTTACGCTCGCCCACAGACAGCACACCCTCCCAGACAAACTAATCTGCTAGTTTATGCATATCTCTCTCCGCACTTATGCGCGGGGCTTGACCTTAGGCTCCCAAGCCTGGACCTTGGGGGCCTGGGTGGAGTAGGTGATGAAGCGGCCGCGGGTGCCGGTGCTGACTTGTCAGCGGCAAAGCGAGACACACAAAACGCCAGCCAAGAGAAAGAGGGAAACTCTGACTCACAGGTTCTCAACGAAGGGCACCTGCCAGGGCTGCTTGGAGGCCTGGAAGACCTTGTCCTGGGGAGGGGGGTCGAGGCGGATGTGCGACAGCCACGAGTGCCAGCCGCGGGGCACCTGGGACGCGTTGAAGTCGTCCTGCGCGTAGTCAACCCAGCGCTGGCGGCCGGGGATCTCCTCCCGCGCGTTGTAGTTCTCGTAGTAGCGGTTCTGGGGGGGCTGTCAGTGGGGAGAATCGAGGTAGGGTCGCGTGGGGAACTCACGCCGAACTCGTCAGTGCCGACTGGTGGTGTTAGCATTATGGGTCTTGGATGCATTCGGGCGAGTACCGAAAGGGGGAGGATAAGGCCGTGGAGATAAACCCGACAAGCTCTCAAAGGTGCTCCGGGGACAGAACGAAGTGTAGGTGCGGGTTGTGGCGATAGATGACGCATAGCACTCGCGATCATCCCCTGCCGGTCCCGCTCCCTGATCACTTGGATCCCATAGACTGTCCACGCCTTTCTCGCTCTCTTTCGCTGCCCGCCACATGGTACGCACCGAGCTTGCCCTTCTTCTCGTCACCGATGTACCTGTTGGCGTCAGCACAGGACTTGGTCCCGCAGATCATAACCACAAGCCGCCAGTCGGGTCGCCGTCCAGAGCCGCGAGTCAACTGCGGGTCCGACGAAGACCGCCCGGAAACCGCATCCGACGACACCGGAGAAGACAAGCCGGAGGAGCAGGAGCAGAAATGAGCAGTGCCATGGCTGCGCCTCGAAGATAGCGGAGGCAAGAGGGACGTTCGCACTCGGACTCGCACGAAGCCGGTCACGGCGGATGGTCGCACAGAGCCGGCCCCAGGCAGGCCACAGCAGAGGGAGGTGCCAGCGTGCTGCACCAGTACGGCGGCGGTGTAGCGCAGGTCTCGCGGGTCACGGCACATTGCGCCCCGCAAGCCCACTCGCGCTCCTGCCGTCCGAACGCACGCGCGCGCAACTCCGTTTATCGTCGCCGCTCCGCCGCGATGCTGCGCAGATGCAGCTCGTCTGGCAGACACGCCACGCCACGCCATTCGGGGGCTAGCTCGTCTCGTTTCCAAGCCCGCACTGTCTTGCGCCTGCCGCGGGCCTGTTGTTCCCCGACACTGCGCTTCCGGCTCGGGCATGTCGGGCATGTTATTGCTGCAGGCGCCCCGACGGCGTCCGGCTGGATGCTCACTTCATGGCGCGGAACCACGCCTTGGGGCCCATCGCGCGCGCGTGGTTGATCGTCCGTGAGATCGACGACATGGTGAGGGGTGGTGAGTGGTGGTGTATAGCAAGTATGTCGGCGGCAGCATCGTTGATGTGAGTTGCGGCGAGCGCCAGTGGCCAGGGCCTGGCGGAGGCCGGGGCGGAAGCAAATGGTGCGGCCCGAGAGCCAGGCAGCCCGCGGCCAGCTGCCACTCGTTTTTTCTCCGTCTATCTCCGTCACGTGAAATCTTCGGAACCCCCCAGGATGCATCCATGGGGTCCTTGTTCTCGTCCTCGGCGCAGCAGATAGCGACCGTGGATGAGAACAAGTAGCCGTCCAGTGACGATATCCCAGTGACATTCTCGATGGCCGGTATGGCACGGCTCGTCTATCAAGCAAACATGCGAATCAATACTATAGACATCAAGGCGCCTGCAGAGAAAGCGGGCCAGTATGCGTGTGGGCGAAATGAACGGCAGGGGGGAGGGGACAGATGTGATGTAGTGTCGTGGGCTGAAAGAGAATGAGAGAGATGGATAGAAAGCGAGAAACAGACATGGCAACAGGCCGGAACCGGTGGGAGTACGGACAGTGGGTGAGTCGGGCTGGGTGCCAGAGACCAGAGGTCAGTGGCGGTCATGAAGCGTAACAGACTTGGCAGAAGTGAATGAAGGCGAGACGGTGGTCGGGAACGTGGGAAATAAGAATAAGAAAATGTCGAAAGGAGGGGTGTTGTGCATGCAGAAAGGCGGCTTTCATGGGGAGGCCCAGTGCTGGATTTCCGAGTCGTCGTGTCAGAACCTCAGGTCGTGGTCACAAGAGGCACAATCGTTGAAGGAGTAGTAGTTGTAGTAATTAATGTTGTCAAGGGTATTGGAGCCGATGCTGACGCTGTCGTCTGCAACGGAGGGGTGGTGCGTGTCGATGATACCGCTACAGGGCCGCGGACGGTCTTGGTACGCGTCGCCGTCGTCGTCCGGGCACACCAGGGGAGTGTCATCGCGTAGCCACTGCCGCTGCCGCTGCCACTGCTGGCGCTCGTCTTCTCTGTCCCGCTCGCGGTATCGATATCGGTCCCGATCGCGATTCCCGTCATCTGTGGCACCGAGATAGAACGCCTGCGACACGCACCCCAGCGGACAGGGCGACGCGGCGTCACCGCGCAAAGAGGGCGTCATCCTGGTGCTTGCGTTGGCGGCCAAGCCAGGACGCAGATGTGGGGCGGGCCACAATGGGGCGCCGGAGGCCCGCGGCGCCGACGTGGTCGCGCACGACGCGGGAGCCAATCTCGTGCCAAGCGGAGAGCATGAGCTGTTGTTCGAGACGATATCGGGAGTCCATGGACAGCGCATTGTGCTGAGGCGTCAGCGTCAGCGGTCGGCGGGCAAGGCCAAGTGGCTCGCAGAACTCACCTTGGAGACGGCAAGTTCAGTCTTGAGGGACGCAACCTGCGATTCCAGAGCCTTCTGGGTCTCGGTTGTGGTGGCCGAGAGCTGCCATCAGTGGGAGTCCTTGGTGGCGTTCCCAGGCATAGGCTTACGCGTTTGTGCTCTTCGGCTCGGAACAGGGCGTCTTGGTTCTTGATGAACGCACGCATCTTCTTGCTCTTGTCGGTGAGGAGAGCGACTTCGGTCGTGAGCATGTCGTTGCGCTGCTGCAGGTCGATAATCTGCGCCTGGGCAGTGGGCGAGACGCCAGACTGGTTGAGGCTAGCCCGGAGGTCGTTGAGGTTGCGCTCGCGCTCGAGCGCCTCCTGGCTGCGCTCCATGCCGACCGTCTGCATCTCGATCTTGTCCATCATGAGACTTCCATGTTAGCACATCCCACAGGCTGGATCCAAAATACTCACCGACGGATCTCCTCGAGGTGTAGGCGGTCGCGTTCGCGCAGAGTTGCGATTTCCTCTTGGAGAGAGACGACCTGCTGCCCAAACGTGAGGTTCTCCGTACGCGCCTCGTCGCGCGCTGTGGCAATGATCGCCCGCTTGTCCTTGTCGACAAGGGACATGTCCGCCTTGAGGGCCGCGAGTTGTCGCACCACCTCCTCGTGCGCATCGACCGTCGCCTGCTTGTCCTTGGCGAGCGCGTCGCGCTCCTCGGTCATCTCGTCCAGCTGCTGGCGAAGCGCAAGCGCCGTCTGCGTCTCATTGCCACCACGACCCTTGACAATGCTCTCGAGCTTGGCCTGCGCAAAGAGCATCTCCTTGTGCGCGTCCATGTAGTCGTTCTGGTACCTGTCGCGCGCCTTGTTGGACTCTTGGACGAGCATCTCGAGGGCGGCGACCTTTTCGTGGTCGTCGGTGGGAGCGTTCATCTGCTCGAGCTTCTTTTCAAGGACGCGGATACGCAGGCGGAGTCTATAGTCAGAACTGGTCGCTAGACGGCACCCACTCTCTTCGGCTGGCGCCATCGCCCTCGTCGCCCGACGCTTCGAGCTCAACCTCAAGAGACGCATCAGCGTCGTCGTTAGCCAGGACTGGGCGACGGTTAGGTCCCTGCTCAAGCTCCTTGATGCGCTCGTTATGGATATGGACCTCGTCACGAAGACGGTCGCGGTCGGCCTCCATGTCCACGAGGGCGGCCTGGGCTTCCTCCAGCTGGACGGTGAGCTGCGCGACCTCGCCGGCCTGCTGCTTGGCCTTCTTCTCCAGCTGCTCGACCTGACTGCGGTAGTTGTCCACGAGCGCCTTGGACGCGCTCAGCTTGCGCAGCTCAATCTCCAGGGCGGAATTCTTGTCGATCATGGTCGAGTTCTCTTCCTCGAGCTGGCGCAGCTCCCGGCGCAGCGTCGCGCTCTCCTCGAGCTTCTTTTTATACTTTTCAATGACGTTTTCGCTCTTGTGCAGGCGCTCCTCGACCTGGCTCAGTTCGTCCAGTTGGTCGCGAAGCTTGATCACCTCTGCAGACGATCCACGGAGCTCCTCCACGGTCCTAGTGAGTTCGGCAACTTGAGCTTTCCGCTCCTCAAGCTGCGATTCGACTTCGGCGAGGCCATCTTCGGCCAGGGCGCTGGGAAGTAAGAACACAAAAGTCATCAGACCGCCGGCCGCCTTCGCTCACAGATTGGCGCGAAGCACCTCGACTTCGTTGGTGTTCGCCAGGACCGTGCGCGCAGCCTCAATTGAGGCCCTACGGTCCTCCTCATGCGCCGCGGTGGCCTCGGACACCTGAGTCTTCAACGTCGTCATCTGCTGGGTCATCTGCTCGTAGCGTGCGCGCAGGTCGTCGTTCTCTTGCAGCAGCCGATCACGCTCGTCGCGAATCGCCGACGACGGAGGAGACAGGTCCTGCGGCTCCTTGTGCTCCTCCTCGGGGCCTTTTGGGAGTGTGGCGATGACCTTTGGGGTAAGTTAACGGGCACACCGCGGCCGCACTCACGCCTTCGATGGTCTTCATGAGCTCCATCATGGCCGTCTCGTCAAGGGCCTGTATTTTTGCAATGACTCGCTCGTTGGCGGGACCCATCGCGCCGACGGCGACGCAGATGCGGCATATCTGCACCAGGCCCGCTTCGCCCTCGCCGCTTTTGGGATTGCGCGCAATGGCGTTAAAGTTGGGCTCGCGCAGCGTCGTGACCGCGAGCGTCGGGGCATTGGGCGAGTGCAGCGGGTACGAAAGGAGTAATCGGTACAGACGTTTGCTGCGGGACGCGTGTTAGCGACGAGCGCCGGTGCGAGGGAGCCAAATTTGCAACCCCGCTTGCGACCCACAGAATGTTCATACGCAGCACCCAGTTGTCCTGCGCGGTGCCAGTAGCGGAGCTGCGGTGGTGTGC
Organism: Apiotrichum siamense; assembly: GCA_023653615.1. NCBI lineage: Eukaryota > Fungi > Basidiomycota > Tremellomycetes > Trichosporonales > Trichosporonaceae > Apiotrichum > Apiotrichum siamense. The sequence continues at coordinate 464,142 of JALJEG010000007.1, forward strand.
CTTTGGCCCGCCTTTGAAGTGGATGGGGTCACTGGGGTCCTGTCAGCAGTCCGCTCGATAAACGGCCTGGGGCGGGCGGGGGAGCGTACATTTGGTGCATGACCTGTGGGTGTCAGCGAGAGGGTCAGGGGAAACAATGGGGAGATATCGCGGGCAGATCGACTCGTCTGACCACTCTACGTGTCCCCTGGGAATGCGCAGAGGACCGTTGCCGGCTGTCAACAGAGCACGAACCTCCAGAAGGACCTTTCCGTCGGCGAGCTGGTCAAAGGCCGTCACGCGGCGCGACGGCCGGAAGCTGTTAAACAGCGCCAGCAAGGCTTCCTGCTCGCGGCGCGACATGGCGAGTGGTTAAAAGTATGTGACAGGTGGGGAGTGCGGAGAGGGGAAGCGACGCCGATGAGGGTAACGATGCGGCGGAGGTCGGTACTGCGCTTCGGACGGCGACGGCGGCTAGTACAGTGGCCAACGGTGGTGCCCCGAGAGCGTTGGTCGCATGCAATAGGGTGGCGGGAGAGGGAGAAAATTAAGAAAAGAGCGATGTGAGTTGGGAGGGGCAAGTGGTGGACAAGAGGTGAGATTTCGGGACGAGATGAGACGTGTATAGACCCGACGCAAAGAAGGGAGGATAAGCGATGAGAGAGGAGGCCGGAGATCTGGACAGGGTTCGGCCGGGGCGCGAGGGGGGAGGTTGTAAAACTGCGATGAGACGGGTTGTGGTGGTCGGTGCGTTGTCGGGAGCCCGGACGGTAGCGTCCATGGTGTTAAGGGCAGCAGCAAGACGTGTCCGGAGAACCAAATAGCAAGCGGGGTCCCCACACTCCCGTTTCACATTTGGGTTTCTGGGACACCTGCACATGGCGGGCGTGCGTATCATGTCCTCTTGCATCTCTCTTCTGTGCGTCGCTGCATGTCCCGCGTTCTTCGCGCTCCGCCCGTGCTGCTGTGCTGTCCGCCTGGCTCGCCACCTCTCACCACACCTAAAGGCCCGCGCGCGCACCAATTCACCACGATCCACCGCCGCAGTGCCACGCCCGGGATCACCCGTGGCAGGGCGGGTTCGCTGGCCCCACCTGCTTTCATGGCGAGGCTCCAGAACCTGGTCTCCTTGGCGACAGATGTCAGCCAGGCGGCCAGCCGCTGTCGGCGACGAGTAGCGCCGGCGACAGGTGCTGGCTGGGCTGGGATGAAACGGCTGTTGTCCACTCGACATGCCGCAGAGCTTGAGACGCGCGTCGTCCTAGTAGCTCCACGCCTCGGTTCCATGGGACTGGTTCATCAAGAGGCATCTAGTATGGCGCGCAGAGTGGGTGCCCTTGGTCGATCCTGTATCCTCGGTGTTGGCGAGCAGCAATGTGTCCATGGTCTCTCACCCGGCCACCCATGTTGCCCGCTGCGGACAGCGACTCGCGCGCCCGCCACCGCTATGAGTCATCAGAGCGTCTCCTGGACCCCGGCGAGGCGAGACAACCCGCAGCGGCCACCCGCGGCGGCCCTCACCCGAGTGGACCCGCCCGTCGTGCACGGCGCCGTGTGCTGCAAGGCCGGGGGTTGCCCCATGGGATTGCGGGTTTCGTGTCCTGCTTCGTCCGACGTGCACCGTCCCTGCCGGGCCTGCCACCTGGACCCAGCCCCTGCGCACGGTGCGCGGCCGCCGGAGCGCTGGTGCATGCTACTCGGCAGGAGCCGAGCTCCTGCGGGCTGGTCGAGTGCGACCGCGGATCACGTGAGGCATAAGAGCCACGATCGAGAGTGGTTGCGCTGGAGGCAACCTGGGGAGAGGATGGAGCGCGAGGGTGGAATGGAGGCTGCAGCAGAGGTAGAGGATGCGACTCGCTGCTGGCGCCGATGGCGCGTGTCCCCTCCGAGTAAGGCTGGAGGGCCAGGAACCGCCAGAAGCCGACGCGCCAAAGCAAGAGGCCCCTCGCCAGAAGCGGGAGGAGCGCCAAAGCAAAGAGACCCCGGTCTCTTCCCCTCGGCGCGGCGCTCAGCACTGGCAGCTTCGGCGCGGTCGGTGGATCGCAGTCCGTCTGTCGGCCCGGCGGTCATACTCTCGGGCCGTGCCCAATCGGCAGGGCCACATGGAGTCGTCTTGGTCAGCGACCATGAAGAGTCCTGTGTCCGAATCTCATTCCGGTCGTCATGTCAAACCGGGGATGAATGACTGACGACTCATACCAGCGTAGATGAGCTCGGGATGCTGCCCGGCGTCTGCATGCGTCTCGCCTCTCTAGCGCCGCCTGCCGACTGTCGTGGCAGCATGGCTGTGGATTACCAACGCTCGTGTCTCACATCGGCGTGCAGATTACTCGAGCAGTGTTTTGATCTCGGCAATTGTGCTCACGACGTCAGCACTACGGGCATGCGCCTCGTCGCCACTGGCCCTGTCTCTCGGACGAGGGGAGCGGGTGGTGACTGTGCGCTCTGCGAGCTGCTGCTGCTGCTGCTGCTGCTGCTGCCGCTGCTGCTGCCGCTGCTGCCGCTGTTGCTGCCGGTCGCAGGCGCGTCGGCAACAACAACACCTGGCGCCAGCGCCCATCGAGCGACACGGCTCCGGATATCCATCGCTGTGCCCGCCTGGCTTGACGTACAGGCGGCCACGGCACCAGGGACTCCAGGGATCACCAGGGATCTGGCGGCCAGCTGCCAGATCCGTCCCGACGCGGTGCGCATGGTGTCCTCGGCCTCCGCGACGGTGGCTGTGGAGGCTGTCCTTCGGCCTCGGGCTCGGCCTCGGCAACCAACACGCGAGGCAGTGGTCCCACGCCAGCGCAGCGTCCCCCGCCAGCGCAGCGTCCCCCGCCAGCGCAGCGTCCCCCGCCAGCGCAGCGTCCCCCGCCAGCGCAGCGTCCCACACCAGCGCAGCGTCCCACACCAGCGCAGCGTCTCACGCCTTACGAATCAGCCAGTGCTCGCGGCGATTGCGCCAGTCTGCTCCTCGTCGCAACACATTGGGCCATGCGTGCAGATGAGATGCGAATGGGCAGCAATCGAGCAGGTATGCCACAGCAAGCCCCCGCCCCGCTCCCCCGCCGAGCAGCGCTGCAGCGCGCTAGCAACCGAGTTGGTTGGCTGTTGCTCAAGGTTGCCATGCGAACGCGTCGTCAGCTCGTCGCCTAGTATCTCGCCAGCGGATGCCCCTGGCAGCCCCCGGCAGCCCCCAGCTGCCCCCTGCTCTGCCGTCGGCGGTCACTGGGCGGTCCCCGCTGCCTGTTGTCGCAGCTGACGTATCCCTCTCCCCCCCGTGCCGGCGCCCGTGGGCGACGCCTTCGGTCTGCCAGGCTCGGGGCTGACCAAGGCCGAAGTCGTGTCTAATCCATCTCGTCGTGCTGTCATCGTGCCGCGACCCCGTGGCACGGCCCCTGGCGCGCGCCGCCCTGCCGCTTGCGTCCGCAGAAACACCGGATGCTGCTCGCCCAAACACGGATCCGTCGTGCAGAGCAGGCGATGCATGCCCCGGGCCCCCGGTGAGATCACCGGCGGCGTGTCCTGCTGGCCCGAGACTCGGCACCAAGAGTGCATTAGGATAAAGGCGGGCGGCGGGGGGTGTACACCGACCTGCACACGACCCGTTTCGACCCGTTTCGACCCGTTTCTGTCGTCCTTGCCAGCACCCTCTGTCGTCCTTGGGCACCCCACCACCCCGCTCTCGACAGCGTGTCGTACGATTGCCAGCGCCCCGCATCCGGTCTGCGCGCATTGGGTATCTGGGAGAAGAGTAAGTCGTCGTCGGCGCGCCGCCTTTGTCAGACATGTGTCCGCTAGCGTGCTGCTTTGAGCTTTGGCGTCGGCGGGGGGGGGGGGGGGGGGGGCGCGGGGGGGGGGGGGCGGGGGGGGGGGGGGGGGGGCGGGGGGGGGGGATGCTGCAGTGGTGCCGTGCTGCCGTGCTGCAGCGCTGTCCTCCTGCAGCTCCATCGTCCGCCGCCCGCGCCCCCCGCCCCCCTGCTGTCAGCAACACTAAGCACCCGGCACTAACCCGTCGTGCGCGATAGCCCCCCGCCGGGGCCATTGGTCAGCAGCGCGCTCCCGCGAGCATGGACGCACGGGTCGGCACGCGCGCACTGATAAAGCCCCACCCTGCCGCTGACCTGCAAGTAGCAACCACAGGGACGCGTCCGCGACCGCAGTACGCAAGAGGCAACAGGCTCTGCTCGTCGTGACACTCTGCTGCTGCTGCGTCTATCGAGTGTCACACTGCGGAGGCCAAAAGTTGTGGGGGGATCCCAGTCCCCGAGAGCATTAGTGCCGCATCCGTCTGTCTGCGTCGTGCAGATGCGGCAGCCCGGCGCACACACGCACACACCCGGCCAGCACCTGCTGCGACGACGACCTCGGCTGCGCGCTTCTACTTGAAGCGCCGCGTTTGAGTCTCTCCTCCCGTCTGTCTCCCGCCATACTCGTCTCCCACTCGGATCCACACTCGTCTCCACACTCCGCCATGCGCCGCCTCGATCCCCCGACGCGCCTGCACACCGGCGACCCGCGGCAGGCCGCTGCCATGTCCGCCGCGGCCTATCCCGACGCCGCCCCGTACAGCCACACGAGGAGCAGCAACCTCCTGCAGACACACGCTTCCCACTCTCACCAGCACTCTCACCACCACTCTCACGCACACGCCCACCCCCACGCCCACCACCACCCCGACGCCCACCCCCCCCACCACCCCCACCGGCACCCCTCTCACGCCCCCACCCACTCCCACCTCGGCGCGTCGCCGCCGCCCATGTTCCGCTCCGCGTCCGAGCAGCACCGCCACCACCGCCACACGACCACCACCGTGTGCGAGCCGGGCCCCAAGGGCGTGTCGCGCACCAACAGCACGTCGTCGTGGGACGGCTCCCACGTCCAGGCCGTTGCCCAGGCGCGTCCCTGCGGCGGCACCGTCATGGGCAGCAACGTCAAGGGTGAGTCCCCGCCGGCGCCGCGCCGGTGCGTCCCCGCGTCCACCGACTGACCCCCAGGGCCCTGCAAGCCGATTGGCCGCACGGACGGGCACATTATCTGCTGGTGGTGCAGCCGCTGGCTCGGCACGTTTGAGATCTGGACGCCGCCGACGCCGCCGCCGCACTCTGTCAACGTCTACGACTCGGACGAGGACTGGGAGGACCGCTTCTACGCGTGAGCCTGCCTGCGACACGCGCAGCCGGCGCAGCCCCGCGCAGCGCTGCGCGCTGCGCCGCCTCTGTCAACGGACGTCCGGCTGCGCCCTCTGCGACGCACACGAACCAACCGCCACGACCCTCGCGAAGCATATCCGTCGTGGCGAACCCGCCGCGAGGCGCCAAGCGCGAAGCGCGTTAATCGGCTGGCATTGCCCGTCCCACGACTCTCTGTACACCCATCGACCCGACCACCCCTGCACAGCACAACCAGCCCCCGTTGTATGGCCACCCACGCCGAGCACCACATTCTCCATACTACATTCTATATTACTGCCGCCACCACTATTGTGACCCACTGCTACTCCATACTCCCCACGCACTGCTCTCTCCTGTCCTCGCCCCCGCACTTCCCCACCGCATGCCCTCGGACGCCTGTTGTGTATTTTTAGTTTCCCCGCTGTTCCCCCTCTGCCCAACAAGCATGGTGTTATGGGCATATTATGCAACTGATACCGTTATCCCGTTGTTTCCATCGCCGCTTGTAACTCTGCCGAGGGCTTGGTTTCCCCAAGTCCGCGCGCACCGGGCACCGCGACGAGTGCAAACGCGAAACATGCCAAGCGGCCAGGGCCCAGTGTGACCAGGCTGCTGTGCCTGTTGCGCAATGGCCGGGGACAACAGCGGACGACGTGCGCTGCGTGCAGGCAGCCTCCTGTGCGCGGTGTTTGCTGGCGCGCGGCCTCCTGCGGAAAGCTCCTGCGGAAAGCTCCTGCAGACAGTGCTCTTGGGGACAGCCGAAGGGTGCGCGCTGGGCGGAGCGCCCTGGGCAGCGCTGCTCAGCGCGGAGCACTTCTGTGGCACTGGCACCCGCCACCCACCGGCCGCAAGAGCGATGGGCTCTTGACGCTTGGCATCGCACCGTGCGCTCGCTCAGCCCGCCGCGTGCGCGGTGGAGGCAGCAATGATCGACCAGCGCCTGTGCCACACCTTGTTTCGTGGGGCATCCCAACGTGCGCCGTGACAGCAGCCGTGCAGTGGAGCGGACCTCGGGGAGAGCGGCCGCGGACCTCGCTTCGCGCGCCGCGGCAGGCCCTCCTCGCTCCAGCACACCTGGGGCTATTAGAGTTGATCATCATCCAGGCCCGGCGTCGCTGCGGCCCGCGTCTAGGAGCCGGTGCCCAGCAGCGCCAGCAGCCCGCCCAGCAGCCCGCGGCGCCCATCGGGCCCCGTCCTCCGCCGCCACCTCTATCAGATAATCGTCGCATATCAGCGTGACGACACTGCCCTCATTCCTCGCCACGGATAATCGCTGTGGGGGGCCGTGGGCACATTCGGCATGGCCGATGCCGTCATGGCTCGCGTCACCTGGGCGTTATGCATCGAGATCCACCGCTGCCGAGCTGAGTTGGGTGCAGCTTGGGTTGAGCGCGGCGGTTGGGTTCAGCGTGGCGGGCTGAGGCTCAGAAGCCAGAGTTGTGCGGGGTTGAGCGTCGCGGGCTCAAACTCAGAAGCCAGCCCAGAAGGCCAGGTTGGTCGAGTGGCACGTGAGGCGTCTTGCGCCATTAGCTCGCTGATGGGCAGTGTGCCATGACATGCCGCCTGGGCAGCGTGCCATGACATGCCGCCTGGGCAGTGTGCCACTGGGCAGCGTGCCATGACCTGCCGCCTGACATGCCGCCAGGCCATGGCGGCCGACGCGGCAGCGCCCCCGCGCAGCTGCTTCGGGGCTCGGGGCTCGGGCCCGGGGCCGCACCTCGAGCTCCACCGGCAGCCGCCCTGCCACCGACGCCGGGCGCGTCTCCGGCAGAACAGCGATCGGAAATGGCGGACATGGGCGCGCGCAGCGAATGGAGGCCGCTGCATTGCGCGTGTGGCATTGCGAGTGGCTGGGACGGGCGGGACCAAATAGTGCCCAGGTTGCTGGCTCTCGGACGTGTTCGGCTCGGGTCGGGCTTGTCCACACAGTGGCGGGCACACTAAGCGGCGTGCAGCACTGCTTGGTCACCGTGCTGCAGCTGTGCATAGCTGCTGCCGCGCCGCCTGTCCCGCGCTCTGCCCACCGTCCGCCGCTGTGCACACGGCAGAACAGCACATGGCACCACAGTGCAGCCCGTCCACAGGTCCCGGACGCGCTGGGACACCAAGGGCCGGTTTGCCACCCAGCGGGGGAGTCACCCCATGGCCGCGAGGGAAGCCGGGCCAATCAACAGGGGGAGAATTGAAAAGAGAAACGGCAGCACTGGGCAGACGGAAGCAAATTCCCGTCTCCGTCGACTCGCCGGCCCTGCGCCGCCCCCCATTGTCCGCCTTCTCCCCGCCGCTTTCTTCATCATCACCATCCTCGCTGCCCATCGCCCACCGTAGCTTCTTCTCTCTTCTTCGTCCCTCTTCGTCCCTCTTCGTCCCTTCGTCTCTCTTCATCCCTCTTCGTCTCTCTCCGACCCGCCCCCCCACCATGTCCGCCGCGCCCAGCATGCTCCGCATGGCCCCCCGCATCGCCCGCGCGCTCCCCGCGTCGTCGTCCCGCGCAGTCTACGCCGCGTACCGCGCGAGCTCCACCCTCCCCGCCCGCGCAGAGCACGTCGCCACCCCCATCATCCGCGCCGCCCCGTCCATCCCGCCCATGGCCGGCGCCAAGCCCTCGGTTTCCGCCTCCTCTCCCTCCCCATCGCCCGCCCCCGCCGCCGCCACCGCAGCAGCAGGCGACAAGGCGCCTGCCCCGCGCCGCCGCCAGATAAAGTCGAAGAAGGCCGCATTGACAATGGTGAGCAGCGCGCACAGCACCCAGCACCCAGCACCCCGGCTGACGCTCCGCAGACACCCGAGGCCGTCACGCGGCTGCGCGCCCTCTCCTCCAACCCCACAGAGCCCAAGCTCCTCCGGATCGGCGTCAAGACGCGAGGCTGCGCCGGCATGGCGTACCACCTCGACTATGTCAACCCGCCGGGCGGCAAGTTTGACGAGGTCGTCGAGCAGGACGGCGTAAAGGTCCTCATCGACTCCAAGGCCCTCTTCTCCATTATCGGCTCGACGATGGACTGGCGCGATAACCGTCTCTCGGCCGGCTTTGTCTTTGACAACCCCAACATTGTCGACACGTGCGGCTGCGGAGAGAGCTGTGAGTCTCCTGTGGCGAGCCTGCGACTGGATTTCCTGCTGACGCGCAAAGTCAACATCAAGTTCTAGATCTAGACGTCTAGAGTCTTTTTTTTTCTCTTTCTCTCTCTCTCGTCCCACTACAACACCTGTGTCTTCAAGTCTCATCGTGTCCGTCTCATACATACCACTTGGCATCGTAACATGTACAAATTGCACCCATCCCCGCAGGCGCTTTTCGAAACGGAGCTTGACCTCGATTCTGATGTCGCAGAGCGCTTCAACGTCGACGTCCCCCGAACCCGGAACGACCGGCAGCCCCGCCCCGGCCTTTCGTGTCGATTCCTGCTGACTATGCGAGTGATCCGCTACTGACGATAGTCTGGGACATCGGGCATACCGCAGGGCGTCGTGGCGACCGCCTAACGCGCATGCCACCGCCTAACGCCCATGCCGCCCCCTAACACGCATGCGAGCGCACGACTGACCTACTTTGATGTGCACAGTTCCGGACCGGGGAACGCGCGCCTCGCACTCCAACAGTTCTGAGAGCGTCGAACGGCGCATGTCGATACCATGCGCAGGTACGAACAATGCGACTCGGTCCCTCATCCGACCGCCGCCACCGTGCCCGCGGCTAAAACAGCTGCGGAGGCCACTCCTGGCCACCGGTGACGCCAGGGTGTTGTGCACTACTTACAGAGGCGAGATCCCACAGCCCCATCGGCAGGCCCCGGCGGTCGGCCGTGCGCAGGCGCGTATTAAGCTGCAGATGGCGAGCTGTTCTTGAACTCGGCGAAAGCGAGCTTGGTCTCGATGGACCGGCCAGCCTGAGCACCTTGGTCAGATCGCCAATGGCGTTCGGGCGAGACATTCAAAGGTCGGTTGTACCATGAACCTCGCGTGGTTGTTCACAGCTTGAAAGACAGGAGAGTCTAGAATATGTCCCCAAGGCCAGACGCCACCCTTGTCGCCTGATGACGAGTGGACCTGCTGTGGAAAGCATACAAACGTACGAGGGTCTCCATTATCCCTCCTCTTTCAACATTTCTGCGGCCTCTTCACGGTGCATAATCTTCCTCACCTCATCAACTAGAGCGAGGTGTCGAACACCGAAATGTTGCACGCCTGGTCTCTTGAGGCCCGCGTTAACAACTCCTTGACACCCTGCGTCAAGAGCAGGCCTTAAGCTCACTTCCCTGGTGTTCAACAATCCGGGAGCCCTCCATGTCGCCGTTGCTGGCATACATGCCGCCCAAGTGCCGCTATCGGGATTCCCTTCTCACCCTCGTCGCGAGTTATTCCTTGACCGGCCTCTCTGCAAACCCTGCAGACCTGACTTTGAAAGTGGACCTCACTATTGCTCTCGTCAACTTTCAAACTTCTCGACTGCAGTCAGGGAACAAGTGCTCGTCTACAGCGGCGGCCATGGTCCGCTCCCACCCCCGCTCTGCGCGACCTCCTAGACGCCCCAGTGCACTGCGATCAACATTCAGTCGCTTTCTCTGCACCGACCACGCAGGTACCGGACAGGGCCGGCCGCAGTGACGGAGCACACGTCGAGGGTCGATGACATCGATAACATCGCGCACACGTCGGTGGAGACAAGTGACAGAGCTCACCCTGCCTTGATCCGTTGCACCTGGTAGAGGACTATCGTAAGGCTGTCTGCGCGTCGCCCTCTCCTTGCATAGCGCCTTTCCCGATTCCGCGCTTTGCACTTGCACGTCCTATTGCTTCCAATATTGCACTGACGAACCTCTATAGCTACACCCCTCACAGTCGGGGACAGTGGGAGACATGTCATTAGGTCTGGTACAGCGTTCTGTTGAAGTATCAAGCAATGGAGACAAGGAGCATACCAACTCAATTTCTGCCCCAGAGAAGATGCATATGTGTCTGTGGTGTAAGGCAAGGGTAGTTAAGCTGGGGGAGTCCGTGGGAGGAATAATGGCGACGCCCGTCGCGACACGAGTTGCGACGCGAGAGGGTATCGCCATGAGCGGCGAGAAATAGGGCATGAGTGATGATGTTGATGACTGGAGCAAAACCGGGCAGGCCGCGCTCATCGGACAGACTAGCTTGCAGAACGTTTTGATCCCCCACGCACTGCCGACTGACCCGGCTGCACCTCCCCCCCCCCCTAGCGCTCCCATACAGAGCTGCCGCTGGGCCGCCTCCGCGCCGTACCCGTGTCCTAGCCCACAGGCAGCCAGTGGCGCGACGAACACAACAAACACAGGCCAGGCCCTATCTCTGCTCAGGTTTCGCCTGCCATCGCCACTTGTCGTCTCTTCTAAATCTCAATCTCATGCCATAGGAGGGTACAAATGCTGGGAATGGAGGGGTGATGATACGTTTTAGAGTGTTATTTTATCCCTGGCGATCGTCCAGGACCTCGCGGATGGACGACGATGGCGTAGGGTTGAGGTCCTTGCTGCCGGATGTCAGCGATCCGGTGGCAGGGAGGTAGGGAGGTGCAGCGCCAGAGAGCCAGACCGCCCGGATCCGCTCTCGTCGTCATCTGGTAACAGTTACTCACAGCGCGGCGCCCTTCTTCATCAGCATCCAGCGGATGACCATGGGGTCACGGCGGAGCGAGTCGTTGATGCGGTTGAGGACAATGGGGGAGGTGTCGAAGGTCATTGTGAAATGGCTGACCCGTCAGTCGTGGATATGGACAAGGGGGTGATCTCTTCAGGGCGAGAGGGGACGAGAAACGGCACAGAGCGGCGGAACGGGAACTGAAGGAGCAAGAATGACAAGCATAGCGCCCCATCGGATGACCCACGTCCCATCTCCTTGCCCGCTCCATCTGCCGACGCCTACGCTTGTGTCTCCCAAAACCTCTCGTACTCGTGGAACCACACTCACTCTCCGTGTTCGTGGTACTGCTGGTTTCGCTTCATGCGCGTAGGCAGTGTGAGGTTACGGCCGAGAGCCTTGAAGTCGCGCACCACGCCGCCAGTGACGTGAACCTGGGTCGCGATAGACTTGACCAGCTGACGCAAGTTTGCCTGTGGGTCAGCGCGGCGCTCCTAGAGTCGCGAGGTTGAGAGGGGCCGGGAGGAGGTAGCCTAGCCTGGGGAAGGGTGTGCGACGGCCGATCGGCAACAGGCGGTTGACAGGGGTAGAAGCGGAGTGGGCCTAGAAGAACGGGAAACGGAGGGAAGGGAGAGCGGACGCGCCATCAAGAGCACTGGACGCGACGCAGCAGGTAACACAGGCAGAGCAGCAGGCTGAGATCCAGACCAGTGGCCAGCAATCAGGCTGTGGACTCTGAAGGGCACAGCGTGACTCAGAGAGAGAATCAGGCAGGTAGCCAAGCTGCACCCTCCCTATCCATTGGCTCAAGCTCCACCGAACTCGATGGGAGCAGCCGGGAAAAGGCAGTCTCCACTTCAGCGAGTCTCCTCAATGTGACCCGCAGTATGCGGGGTCTCCGACGAGAATCGCTTGTTTACCCGCTCTCCGTCCTCACTGCCGTCCACGAAGCCAAGGCCGACGCCAAAGCACCACCGAGTCCAGCCGCATCCGAGTCCACGCGGACTGTAACCGAAAGTCGCCGGCGTCTAACCTCGGAAACCGCGAGACGACGAAGCGCAAGTGTCGATCGACCTGGCCCCCTTCCCAGAGGGCAGAACAGCACTTACTGGCGAAGTCGGGTTGTGCGTCGCGATGCAGAAGAGTTCGTACAGGGGCATGGCGAGTGGTGTGGTGTTGTTGTCGAATGGTTCGGGATGGACTTTTGCTGATCTTGTGCAGACACTTGGGATGAGAAAACGGAAGAAAAAGGGTTAAGACAGATTGGAGAGCCCCCAGGAGGTTCCGACAACACCAGGTGGTTCTCGCGTGGAATGTTCCCTTGTCTGATCTCATGCGCGCGTCTGGAACTGAACATCAACATCAACATCACCATCATTGGTCTCCTGCGTCCATCACCAACCAGCGTCATACTGCACGCATCGCCCCCACTTTTCTCGACACTACAACGGAGATGGCAGTACCACGGCCGTCATCCACTGTTCCGTTTACGCCGCGTCCGGCGAAGCGCGCGACCAGCAACCGCTTTGGTCTGACGAACCAAGAGTACACCAAAGTGCGTACCCGCGCAGGCCATAGTGGTGAACGGGGGAGTTATGGCCGAAGGAGTGGGGACATTACGTGTTCGCTGTAAAACTGTCTCAAGCGGTACACGAATGGATGCCGACCCATCGCATCTTGGTGCAACCGATGTTCTGGCGACCGAGTTCACTGGAGTTTGTGCTGACAACACGCAGTATGCAAGCACCCTTGCGTCCGTCCGCCGCGTGCCGCCGGTGGAGATTATGGAGGAACTGGAGATCTCGGGGGACTCGGGGACACTAACTCAGTTTACAATGAGTGGGTGTCGAGCTCGCAAGGGGCTGTCGCGAGTAAACAACCCGGTTAGTAGCTAATGGGACAGCCGCCGAGAAAGCCGAAACCCACCGGCGCGAACCTCAGGACCGCGATCATCACCGACAAGAAGACGGCAGTGTTAGGGACAGGGACCGTGTCGATATAGAGAACCGCCCCCCGTCCTCCGCCCGAGAGCGGCCGCGCTCAGCCTTCCTCCCCTCGGCTCGCACGAAGGACCGCGAGCATCGGGACTCGCGTCCCTCGTCCTCTGCCAGCCGTGTGGCGCGTCCCGAGAGCGTATCGCGCTTGGAAACGGTCCGAACCTCGGACATCCGAACAGACAGTAGGCCAGGAAGCGCCAGGGAGCGTGGCGAGCGGCCAAACAGCATCCGCGACCGCCCTGCGGAGCGCAGCGAGCCGACCCCGAAACCGAAGGCGAACCAGCGGCAGCTGGAAGTGGAGCAGGAATCGTGGGAGCAGCTGGGCGAGAACCCGGATAGCCTACTCGATGGTGTACCTCTCGACGTTCAGGAGGCCTGGATCTGTGAAGACCTCACCTTCGTGCTCCAGGTAAGCCGGTCAATGTGGAATCTTGCTGACAGCAGGGTGTTGAGGGAGCACTCATCCGCTATGCCGTCAACTATGATCCGCAGGACGCCGACCAGCGGCTGCAGGGCGTCCAATGGCGGGTGGATCCCAGTCTTGGTGAGCGCACTGATGGTGGCAGGAACTTACCCTTCAGACCCATCCCTACTGAAGCTCGTCAACCGGTTGCTCCCTCTCGCCACACTGTTCACTTCGGTGGAAGCCAGTATAGAACTTCGGAACGTGCCCGAGTATGGGATGGTCTCACATGCGCTGAATAGCGGGATCCGGAGCATGCTGAAAGTGGGTCAAATCCGCGTACTGTCAACTGACTACGACAGGAATACCGCGTTCTGACAGCCCAACTCGAGAGCTTGTTCCTATACTCCTCCACTTTTACCCTCCAAACGCTCTACTTCCACCTCCACCCGACATTGAGGACAATGTCTCTTCTCTCGTCTCTCTGCCTGTCCCTCGAGACCAATGAAGGCTCGGGAGAGACATCAGACCTCTCGGATGATGATGACGGTCTGGGCGGTATGGCGGAGGAACTAGGACTGGGCGGCGCCGGTCTCAAAGGTTTGATGAAGAATCTCAAGGCCCAGGAAGGATTTGGCGGTGGCGGTCCTGTCCTCGGTGGTGAGGTCCTGGGCATCCTCTGCGAACGCGAGGCAACAATGAGCGGGTGAGTGGGAAATGTCCATAGTGGCCTAACCCTAGTGATCCGACGGCAACTACACTCCACGCTTTGTTGCTCCAGCGCGCCTCGCAGCCATATGCCCGCATGCTCCTTCGTTGGATTACAAAGGGGGATCTCTCCGACCCGTACGAGGAATTCATGGTCAAGGAGAGCGGGCACATCACCAAGGGTGTGATCGAGAGCGACTACACTGACGAGTATTGGGACCGGCGATACACTGTGGGTGCTGTCTTATTATACTGAAACTGACGACCAAGTTGCGCGATGGGTCCTCACTTGCCTCGGGTCCCAAGGTTCACGGCAAACAGACACCATCTTTGACTGCGGTGGTTCCGCCGCCGCGACAAGGCACCACGCGCCTTCCCGGAGGTGCATGCATCCCGACGTTCCTGCAGCCGTGGAAGCACAAAATCCTCCTAGCGGGCAAGTACCTGAACGTGATGCGCGAGTGCGGCATCGAGATCAACAAGGTCGAGGAGATTGAGGATAAGAATGAGGACGTCGTTATGAACGAGCCAAAGTGTGTATCTAATTCGCTGTCGCCGTCCATTTCCTAATGCCCAGGTTCTACAAACGGATAGAGGACGCGTACATTCACGCCAACAAGACGCTGCTCAAGCTGCTCGTGGATGAGCAAGAGCTGATCCCCCATCTCCGGTGAGTGACCCCAGACGATTCCGTAATCTGACAACAGCTCCCTCAAGCACTACTTCTTCGCTGACCAGTCCGACTTCTTGACAAGTTTCCTCGATTTGGCGAGCAATGACCTCACAAGAAAGGCTGCCAAGTCGGTGTCAATTGTCAAGCTCCAGTCGCTTCTGGATCTAGCGGTCCGCAACCCCGCTTCTTCTTCATCCAACGACCCATACAAGGACAACCTGAAGGTCACCATGGCGAGCCAAGGACTGTATGACTGGCTACTGAAGATTGTCATGCATCACGCCACAACAGAAGACGGCGAGCTCGACTTTGGGGCTGGCGAACCGGAGCGGCCCGAGGGCAAAGAGACGCAGCCGTCTTCATCCTCTTCGTCTGTCCTGATGGGCATTGACGCCGTCACATTCGACTACACCGTCAAATTTCCGCTCTCACTCGTCATCTCGCGCAAGGCGGTCACGCGATACCAGCTCATCTTCCGCTTCCTCGTGCACCTGCACCACCTCGAGTCGGGCTTGTCTGCCATGTGGCTCGAGCACAAGACGCCCGCGTGGCGCGAGAGCCTGGGCAACGAGGATATGGACCACTGGAAGGTGCGGCTGTTTGCGCTGCGCGCACGTATGACAGCGTTTGTGCGCCAGATGCGCGC
This sequence comes from Apiotrichum siamense, assembly GCA_023653615.1. Lineage (NCBI taxonomy): Eukaryota > Fungi > Basidiomycota > Tremellomycetes > Trichosporonales > Trichosporonaceae > Apiotrichum > Apiotrichum siamense. The sequence goes on from JALJEG010000007.1 coordinate 479,311, forward strand.
GTACGCGACGGGCGAGGTGCTCGAGTCCAACTGGCGCGCGCTCGAGGCCAAGCTCGCCAACGTCGGCACGGTTGACCAGCTCATGCGCGACCATGTCGACTTTTTGGACACTTGCCTCAAGCAGTGCATGCTAACAAACTCCAAGCTCCTCTCGGTGAGTGTCAGGCAGATTGAGCGGATAACTAACGGGCTACAGGTGTACGCCAAGCTGATGAAGACCATGTCGGCGTTTGTGTCCTACTCCGAGTCGTTCAACAAGGTCATCGCGCGTTTCCGTGCCGACCCGCTGGGCGAGAGCGATGCCGGCAAGGCCAACCACCGTTGGACGGTGCTCAACAAGTTTGAAATCAACTTCAACCACCACACCAATGTAAGTCGCACTGGATTTGGCGCGATTGGCGCCCCACACGTCGGCTGTCGTCAAGCAACGCGCCCGCACGCGTCGAGGCGGTAACCAGCCGCGCCGCGCGGGACGCGTTCTTTCCCTCAATCTTGCCGCTTTCAGGTGTCGTCGCACGTTTGGCCCCACGTTGTGATGCTGACACAATGCCCCCTCCTGTACGGACCCGACACCAACAGCTCCACCTCGACGCCGTAACATAGTGAGTGCCTGCGCGTCGAGATATGGAAATAGGTCTGGCAATGGCGTGACAAACATACCACGTCCCAGATACCAGTGAACCACTTCTGGTCAACGATGCTGACCCGCCCAGTCACGCCGGGTCGGAGAATGTCGCGCTCCTCGCCCTCGTCACACGCCTCCACCAGACGACGCTGAGGATATAGCCAGCGGAGCAGGGACGAGAATAATAAACACCAAGTTGTTGTGAACAAGCGGCGGCGGTGCGTTGTGTAGGATATTTTTATTTGTTTCACCATTCATATCGACTGTGCGTCTTGGCTGCCTGCTTCGTCTCGCGTTTCGTCTTATGATTACCATACATTCGGTATCTACTATGCCACCTGTACAGGCTCTTGGTATCACAGTTTGGTGTTATTCGTGACACGTCCGCCGACGAGCGCGCGCGCGGACTCTTATACCCCAACGACAAAAGATGAAAAGACGCTATAACTACACGGAGCTGTACTGTTACACACGGTGAGGTGTGATGAACAGCACAGCTACACAAAAAATGGAGATTGTAATATCCAGATAGAGGGGGAGGATCTTAGAAGCACTGGGATTTGTCAGTGACTGGTAAATCGAGACGTCACGCCCTACTCACCTTGAGCTTCTGGTCTGACCGTTTTGAGACCTTTGCGTCGACCATGCGATCGAGCTTGGCCTTGTACTGCGCAACCTCTGCACGCGCGCCCTCGAGGCGCTGACGGTCTGCGATGCGCTCGTACTCTGCGTCGGCGAGCTCGTTTTTCATCTCGACCACGTCCCGACGCAGCGCATCGCGCTCGCGCTTGAGCTCGGCGAGCTCACGGTTCGCATCGTCGACGCGCACCTTGAGCTTGCTGTTGTTCTTGCGGTACTCCATGAGGTCCTTTTCAAACTGCGCGTGCTCCTTCTCCTTGGCGGCGAGCTTGGCCTCGAGGTCGTTGAGCGCCTGCGAGAGTGGCCGGACGGCATGGCCGTCGTGCGAGCCAGCCTGGGATGATCGTGGCGACTCGGTCGAACCCTCGCCACGGTGCTGCGACGAGGAGGTCGGTGTGGGGGAGAGGACGGCCTCGCGCCCAGCAGGGAGCGGGGGAAGGGGCGCGGTCGGTGGCGGACCAATGGGCGGGAGCTTGGCGCGAGAGGAGCGGTCGCCCGAGATCTTCGAGTCGCGGTTGCGACTGTCGACAATCTGCTTGAGCTCGGCATTGTCCGTGACAAGGCCAGAGCAGCGCTTCTCGAGCTCGACAATCTTGGTGCTCGCCATGTCGTGCTCGTCGCGGATCTTGGAGAGCTCAAAGTTGTACTGGTCGGCCTTGATCTTGAACTGGCGCTTCTCGTCCTCGGCGACGGTGAGAGCCTTCTCCATCTCCTCCATGGCAGACACCACAATGTTGTGCTCCTCGAGAGGGATCAGATCCTTGGGGTCAGGACGCTCGGCGAGCTCCTTCTCGGCCTTGATCTTGGCCTCGGTAGCAGCCGACACCTCATCGCGAGCCAACTCGAGCTGCGCAGTGGCGGCAGCAAGCTCCGACTGGAGCGAGGTGAGAACGCCAGCGTGGCGCTGCTGCAGCTCGGCGATTTCAGAGTGGTGCGAGTTGATGAGACCGTCCCGCTCGGCCTGGTGGCGCCGTGCGGTGGCGGACAACTCCTCCCAGGCGGCGTCCAGAGCGCTCTTGAGGCCATGCGAGTTCTCAATCTCCTTGGCGTGACGGCCTTCGAGCTCGTTGAGGCTGACCTGGTGCGTGTCCTTGAGCTCGGTGATCTCGGCAGCGTGCATGAGCTTGGTCTGTTCGAGCTGATTACGCAGCACGCCGACCGAGCTGTCGTGCTCGTTGGCCAGAGCGTTCATGCCACGCTGGTGGTCCTCCTGGATTTTCGTAATCTGGTCCGTGTGGTCCTTGCGAAGACGCTCAATGACCTCGTCCGAATTGATCTGGGTTGTTGGGACGTTGGTGGCGTTCTCAAGCGTCTTCTTGAGGTATTTGATCTCCACCTCGCGCTGACGCAGCTGCGAGTCACGGTCGGCGACAGCCTTCTGGAGGAGGCTAATGTCAATCTCGAGGCTCTGAACCGAGCGCAGGGGCTTGGTCTCGAAGGGCATGGACTGGCGCTTGGGAGACGCGCGCTCGTGGGCACCATTCTTCGGCTCGCTCCATGAGTAGCGCGGAGAGCTGTAGGCGAGGTTGGAAAGACCTTGGGAAAGGGAGAGGGGTCGGAGAAGGCGAGGCTCGGAGAGACCACGGGGCGAGGCGCGAGAAATGCTGCCGTATGGTGAGCGCGAGTTGGTCGACTGGGAGAAACGCTCGTCGTGGATGTGGAGCGAGGGCGAGACGGTGCCGCTGGGGAGTTTTGGGGTTTCGAGGACCGTGTCTGATTCGCTTGACTCAGCGGTGCTTCCCCTTTGGCTCGGGGACTGGGTCAGGTCGTGCTCGTCATCAAGCTCCTCGTCCTGCTCAGAAGGAGGGTCGAGCGTAGGGGTTGCAGGGGCAGCCTCTGGTGTCTGTTGCAGCTGCTGATATCGCGACTCGGCCTCGTGCAAGCGGTCGATGAGCGCCTGGTTCTCCTTGCGGAGTTGCTCAATCTCGGACTCGGAGTCCTCGGTGATGGTGCGTAGGCCGGGAGGGGTGTCTGGCGGGGTGGAGGGGTTTGCGTTCTTGGTTGGCTCGACGTTGAGGTCGCGGGTATCCTGGTGCTGCTGAATGCGCGCCTCGAGATCGTCAATTTTGCGGTTGCGGGTGTCGAGCTCCTCGAGAAGCAGCGTGACATTGGGCTGAGCGTCGAACATGGCCAGCCTGTTGTCGAGCTCGCGGACTTGCTTCTCACGCGTCTCGGCGTCAACCTCGTACTGCTCGATAGCGGCGGTGAGCTCTGCGTTACGAGTGTCGACGCTTGTGATGCGCTGCTCGAGCTCGGTAATGTAGGTATTGCTTTTGGAGGCTTCAGTCTTGAGCTGCTGGATTTCCTGGGTGAGGGTGGTGATCACCTCGGTCTGATGATCATCGTTGGTCGTGTAGTCGCGGAACTTGTTTTCGAGGTCGCGAATATAAGCCTCTGAAGAGTCGTTGCGCTGGTTGAGTTTTGCTAGACGGCCCTGCAGTTCCTGAACATAAGACTCGTGCTCTGACAGACGGTCCTTTGTTTTGACGAGCTCGGAGGCCTGGTCGTCGGATTCCTGGGCGGCGGCGGCGGCCTCTGCACGCAGCTCTGCAATCTGGCCGTTTAACGAGGACACAACTTTTTCGTACCTGGGTTTGACGTTAGGGCGGTGCAATATGACGAGTGGTTGTCAAGGAAAACTTACTCGACGACAACGGGCTCAATCGTCTCGTTAAACTGCCGCAGCTTATCATCCTCAAGCAACTCGGGGTCGCTCAGGGCGACAATCTCACGACATTTCCGGAAGTACTGATCCTGGAGCTAAAGGGGTGGGGTCAGCATCACCGCGGATTCTTAATATGAGAGTAATGTGAGAGCACGCGCGTGGGGTGTTTGGATACGAAGGAGGGGCCGGCTTGCCCAGCTTGGACCTTTTTTTTTTCCTTGCCCCTCTTCCCGGGTAGTGCCGGGATGCACCTGAACCTTAAAGGCAGAAGGACTTACATGGCTAAAGTCATCTTCGAGGTCGGCGAGCTTGTCTGTGAGATCGATAATCTGCCTCTGGAGTACATCGTCGTTGCCTGGAGCGTCGGTCCTTTTGGAAATGCCGCGTTGCTCGGTATCGTTGGAGGCGGCAATCTTGGCGCGCAGCTTGATCACCTGGTTGCGGAGGTAGTCAATGTCGTCCCAGCCAACTTCTGTGAGGTTCTTGGATACCGCGTTCTTGATCTTCCTGGCACGCGAGGCGTAGTTGATCGTGTTGATGGTTTCGGAAATGTTGTACTCGAGGGGCGAGATACAGGCGATCATGGTAGTCATGGCGTTGCCACCAATCGAGTCTGGACCATGTCAGCGGTCGTCGCGAGATTGCACGTGTCAGAACAACGCACCTTGGAGCAGACGGGTGAGCTTCGAGTCGCGGTACGGAATGTGGCCCCTGGCTTTTGCGGGCTCGGCGACTGTGGGCAGTTAGCGGCCGCCAGGTCCGGGGAACCAGTGGTCAAAAGTGGGACCATTGGCAGGCACTTACGCGCAGAGATCACGTTACCCAAAGCGAGCAGTCCGCTGTTGATGGAGATGCCCTCCTTCATGCGCTCGCCCTGCGCAGCAGTGCGCTTGAGACGCTCGGAACCGGCGAGGTCGACCATGTTGAACTTTGAGGTCAGAACAACCATGTCGTCATTGCTCGGGAGGCCAAACTGCACGCTCGTCGGACGTCCACCCAGCTTGCCAAAACTGGATGGCGGCGGACGCGCAAACTGGGGAGTGGTGGAGCGCGAGCCGTAGGCAATGGACATGGGCCGCTTTGACGGGGTGGCTGCGCGGTGGTCGTCGGCTGTCGGGTCGGCGCGACGGGACTGGACAAGGGTGAGGGAAAAGATTGCGTGGGAACGCGACGAGGTCTGGTTCATGTTGGTCTCGCCGGTCCGGCGGCGAAGGGAGCCGTCGTGCAGCAGCATCATGACCTCGGACACGTTCTGGACCTTGACCTCGCGGACGCCGCTCCACACGATGCGGCCGTCATTGGTCTCGCGGATGGACACGTTTGTCGGTGCGTTGGTGTTGGCGAGGAGATCGATAAGGTCCTCGTTGTACAGCTCGAGAAAGGAGACGCGGCATTCCCATGTCGCGCTGGGTCCAGAGGCGACGCGAATCTCCTCTGCGCGGCGGAACACGGTCTCCACAGTCCTCGGGATGAGACCGGCGCGCGACGAGTCGGAGAGGTCGAGATAGTCGGCCTCTTCGCCCGTGGTTCCCATGGAATACGACTTGCCCGAGCTGGTCTGTCCATAGCTGCGCACCGTGAGCGGATGACCTGAATTGACGTGACAAGCGCCGAGGGCTAAATGCACTTACGCTAGGAAGGTCACGTTGAAGCCCTTCAAAAACTCTTCGATGCGGTCGCGGGCGGTGGCATTGTAGAGGTCGGCCTGGGACGAGGGCTCGCCCAGCACGCGGTCGAACGCGAACGAGGGGTGGCGCTTGGAGCTCGATGCGAGCGAAGCAGAGCCAGCCAGGGTGGCGGGGTCCACGCTGACGCGCACGTCGGTCTGGGAGATGGGGTGGACGAGGATGGCGCGGTGGCGAGACGGGATGCTGGGGTCCTCGGGCTCGGACGGGCGGATGCGGAGGACTGGGTCGTGGTTAGCACAGGAGCACCGTTCGGGGGCAGCGGCCTCGACTTACCGACGCGAACCTGACCCTTGTCAGAGTCGTGCTCGCTGGGGGAGCCGTCGCCGGCGGCGGCGGCGGCGGGTGCCAACGGCGCAGGGGTCGAAGGGGGCACGGCGGACGAGGTGCTGCTGCTGTAGTTGTGGCTCGGCGTCATGCGCCCGCTCTTGTAGCGGCCGGCTGCGGAGGAGGGCCGGGGGATGCCGGACGAGTTGGGGGTGGGGGTCTGGGGGGTGGGCGAGGCGACGAGGCTTGCCCGGCGCGCGGGGGACGGGGACATCATGGTGCGGACGCTGGCACCGGGGGCAACGACTCGAGTCGCGTTGTGGGGGCCACGGGGGGGGGGGGGGTACGCGGCTGGTGGACTGGAGGGTATGCGGCCAGAGCGAGATGTGATCCAGTCCGAGATGAGATGTGATCCAGTCCGAGATGAGATGTGGTCCAGTCCGAGATGAGATGTGGTCCAGTCCGAGATGAGATGTCGTGTGTGCGATACGGAACGAGATCCGACCACGGCGGCGGCCTTGCGTGCCAGGACGGCCGGAGACGGGTGGGCGGGGGTCGCGGCGGGGAGGGGAGGAGATAGGACCGGATAGCCAGACGAGGATGGCGGTCCCAGGCGTGTCTGTTTGTGCAAGCAATCACCGAGGGGAAAAGAGGCCGACCGTGTCGTCAGTAAATGGTAAGGCAAGGACACGATGGACAGAATGGAAGAGACACGACGAAGGGGCGGGGGGCTCCCTGACCGGCGAGCCCGACACTGGGCTGGACGGGACTGGGATCGAGGCCGACGAGCGACTTACGTGCGATGGGCCGGCGCGACAAAGGGATGGATTGGGCAAGAAAGGGGGTGGATGGGCTGTTTTTTTTTCTCCTTGCTCTTGTCGCGGTGGCGAAGGCGCTGAGAGAGAGAGAGAGCGGTCGACGCGTCGGGGACGGAGCAGCAGTGCACGACGTGCTCGGGAGGTGGTGGGAGCGCACGCAACAGGTCGCGCGTGTCACAGCGAGGGCCCCAGCAGGGACGCACTGGCACGGCCAGGAGCATTTGTCTCACATCTGGTCCGCGAGCCGGCGTCAAGGGTGGGTTCCCTGTGGTGGTGGTGGTCCTGGGGTGGGGGTGGGTTGGTGTTGGTGTTGGTGTTGTTGCTGCTGCTGCTGCCGCTGCTGCTGCTGCTGTCGCTGCTGCTGATGCTGCCGCCGCCGCCGCCGTCGCCGCCGTCACCGCCGTCGCCGCTGCCGCGGTCGCATCTCCCACCCCGTGCAGGTGCCACATGGGCCAGTGGTCCGTGCTGCTGAATCTAGGGTTCCGGCCGAGGGTCCAAGTCCTAGCGCGCTGCTGGCCAGCTCGGGTGCATCTGAACAGGTGCATCTGCACGCTGTCGCGGTGGGAGGTATGCATGCAGCCCTCGCAGACGTCGCAGCCTCGCAGCCTCGCAGACCTCGCAGACACCTCGCGCGGCAGGCGCCCCGGCGACCCCCGAGCGGACCACAGTGTGAACACGGCGGAGCCCAGGTTACGGCACCGCCAGGAGACGTACGCCGCCGCCGCCAGCGCGCAGTCGCTGCCGCCTGGCAGCCGCGGGGAGGACGCTGCGGGCATGGCTGGCGCGGCTGGGGGAGGCACTGCGCTGGTGCTGCCGCTGCCGCCGCGCTCCCTCCGCCGCCGCTCCCTCCGCCCAGCGCGCTGGGAACCGCGGGCCAGCGCCTCTCGGCATCCCTGGCTCCCTCCCCTCCCCGTCGGAAGTTTAGTCTCATGTACGGGAACGCATCCCCACGGCATCCTCAGACGAGGAGCGCAACAAGGTTCGCGCTCGGGCCTCGTGCGCTGCGCGGCAGAGCCCGTAGCGCGAGGGTTGTTCTCGAGGGACGTCCCAGGCAGGGTGGAGCCGGCGGGCTCGTTGTCTCGTCGCTGGCCGCCATCCCCGACTGCCATGCGCCGCTGCCAGCGCGGCGCCATGCGAGGCAGCCCGGGCTAGGAACCCGCCCTGCAACCGAGGACATGGCCTGGGGGCCATCTGCAAGGATGTTGGGCCACTGGTGCCAGGCCGCCAAAGCCGGCACGCGTCCAGGACACGATCCCAAACGCAAAACACGCCGACGGCCGCGCGATCGATCACGCAAGGCGGCCGTGTCGGTCGCAAGCGCGCAGGCTGGCCATGAGCACCTTATGCGACGAGCCCGGCACGCGCTGCCGACTGCCGTGGTCCGGGTGCTCGTTTCAGAGCGTGTTCTGTTCGGAGCGCGAGCGAGACGTCTCGCTCGCGCGTCGCGACACGTCGGGCGTCTTGCAGCTGCCGCGGCGACGCGCAGCACGCGGCCCGTCTGCCTCGGCGCGATACGGCACGCCCACGGCAGCGCGCATGCGGACTGGCGCTCCGCAGAGCGGAAGCGGCACGAGCCCTGGGCCCCTGTGATGGCCATGTCGCTCCCCACGCGCACGCAAGGCGACACCGCGCGTGTTGCTCCCACCGTCCTCCCCGTTCTCCCAGGCCGCGTCGGTTGTCAACCGTGGCAGCGCGTGGAGCGCGTCGCCGCGCGTCTTGCGCGTCCGCGCGTCCGCGCGTCTCTGGCCGTCTACATCCCCCACGCCTGCGCCGGCTCCGACCCGCCTGTGCGTGCCAGGGTACGCGGCGCGGCACGGCACGGAGCGTGTTCGGCCCCGCACAGGGGGGCCGCTGCACACTCTGGCCTGCGTCTGCGGCGGGCGGCCGCGGCATCTCGGCAGAGGCAGCCGGCGTCTCGGCAGAGGCAGCCGGCGTCTCGGCAGCCGGCGTCTTGTGGTCAGTCCGAGGTCAGTCCGAGATCAGTCCGAGACCGCGTGCCTCCCTTCGCGGTAGCCCCCGGCTGGTCATTACGGGCGGGTTACTCTCTGCCACCCGCGCAAAGCGACCAGGGCTGTCACCTGCGATTCCAGTTGGCCATGGTCTGCAGCCACGGCGGCTGGCGTCGGCAGGGGACTGTAGCGGCGCCGGCAGGGGATGCTACGGCGCCGGCAGGGCGACCCCGGCGAACGAGATGCCGCCAACGCAATCCGTGCGACACGAAACCCCCGACGCGCAGCTCGCCTGGCGGGGCAGGCCAATGAGACGCCAGCCGCGCCGGGCGCCGCGGTGGCCTCCGGGTGCCGCGCGAGACGCCGAACGTCGCCACGCAGGGCAGCGCGCTCAGTGCGGCGTGATTGGCCGCGCAGACGCGAGCTCAATTGCCTCAGATTGTGCCGGCGGCCCCCGAGGTGTGGTGTTTCGACGCGGCAGAGGGCGGTGGCCTATGGCGTTGTGGTCTGCGGCAGAGGGCGGTGGCCTCTGCCATTATGGTCGACCGCGGCAGAGGACGCGGTGGCCTCTGCCTTGTGGCACTCGCACTTGCCGACATTGACGTCCATCGCGCCGCCCCGCTGTCTCGTGCCGCTGTCCGGCAGCGCGACCTGCGCGAAGCCTGTGCGCAGGCCAGTGACTCACGTCGGTGCGCAGGCCGGTGCGCAGGCCGGTGCGCAAGGCACAGCGAGTGCAGCACGGCCGCAAGGTTTGGCGGAGGGAGGGGTAGGTTTACAGACCCCGCTGGCTCTCGCGGACACCAGCAGGCACACCCAGGAGCAGCGTTCCAGCGCAGCGGCGCACCCCCGCACCTCCGAAGCCGGCCTCGGCGGCGACCAGCGGCAAGCTGCCGCCGCCGAGTGAACGCTGCCCCCCGCAGTGCACGCGCGGTGCCGACGACGGCGCCGGCCTCGGTCCTGCGCGGCCGCGGACATCCGTAGACCGCATCCCAGCCTGATCGCGCGGCCCAGCCGGTGCAGACGCGCAATAGACGCAACCAACTCGCGCAACCGCGCACGCCCAGTCTCCGGTCATCGCTAATCTTAATCTTACTGCCCGTCTCCCCCCCAGCGCGCCGCGCACTGCGGCCGTGCACCGCAAGGGCGAGCTCGCGATCGCGTCGTGCCGGCCTCGGATGCATTCGGAACCCTCGGACGCGTCGGCTCTGCCGCGAGTGGCATGTGGCATGTGGCACGGCCGCAGCGTTCCAAGCTCTCGTCAGATCAAGAGACCAAGAGGGAGGGGACACCGGCGCACTCGGACTCCCCTGCAGGCAAGGCATGGCCCGTGCAAGGACCGCAAACCCCTAATTATCAGAGCCCATATCGCGGACGCGATGCATGGAGAATAATATACTGCATCTCCTCATAGTCCCCCGCTCTAGTCGAGGCTGATCTCGTCATCCGACGGCTGCCGCTCAGGCGACGGCTGCCCCGTCTGCAGCTGGAAGAGGCGCGGCGGCATCGCCGTCCCCTTGAGCGGCGACGGCGGCAGCGAGCGCAGCGGCGACGGGACCCCACCGCGCGAGACCCGCCGCTCCGTCTCATGCACAATCGGCGGCGGGACGACCGCAAGGTCCTCCGCCAGTTCGACCTCTACCTGCACCGCCGCTGGCGGCGGCGTCCGTGGCACATCGACCACCAGGGCCAAGGTCTCCGGGTCCGCCTCTAATGGCGCCTCCCCGGGCTCGGGGGAAAGCTGCGCAAGCCGTAGCCCATCGTCCCCCGCGTCGTGGTATTCACTTGCCAGAAGCTCTGCGGTCAGGTCTGCCGAACCGCGAGGCAAGGACCCGCCAGCTCCAGCATGGCTGCTCGGCTCCGGCTCCTCCCTCTCTCGCCCCTTGTCCCGCTCGCGCTGCTCGGCCTCCCACCGCGCAATAATGCCGCTCCCAGCCCCAAGCCGCAGCCGGAGCAGCAGCTCGCGCAGGTCGGTGCTCCGCCCCGCGCCTCTCCCGTCGCCGAGCAGGATCTGCAGGTCGCGCTCGTCGCCCGAGTCTTCTTCCTCCTCGCTCGCCGCGCGCTCGGGGCAACTGCGCGCGAGCCGCTCAAGAGCCTTTATCTGGGCTAGTCAGCGCGGGAGAATCAGATTACAGGGACTCACAAACTGCGTGTACTGCTCGGCCCAGCGCTCGCGCGTGGCAGCTATGGCCGCCGCACCATCATCAGCCGACACCCGTTGGTGCGCAACGTCCTTGACCGTCTTGCCAAGGTCGAGCACGAGGCAGAGCAGCGCGGATAGCGTGCCGAACGCACCCGCGCTCCCTGGGCTTAGGAGGCACGCACGCAGCACGCGGTTCAGGATGATGTGGTGGTAGAGCACGAGTGAGTGTGCATTTTGCAATTGCGAGATAGCCTCGAGCTGCGCCTGCGAGTCGTCGGACCCGGCAACCTCGTCCTCGAACGACATTTCGAGCTCAAGCTCGTCATCCTCGAGAATCATCCACGAAGGCGTGGCGGGGCGCGACGGCTCGCGAGACGTCGCCGCGGTCGCCACACCAAAGCCTCCCCGCTGCAGCGACGCAAGGCGGCGGTTCATCGTCTCGCAGTTGTGACCAGCTGTATCCAGCACATACCGGCTAAAGGCGGTGACAAACCAGCTCATCACGAAGCGCATGTAGCGCAGCGACTTGGCTGTTTCCGAAGCCGGAGGATACACGCCAAGCACAGCCGCAAGCACCGTCGGCTGGTTAATCCTTGACCCTGGACGAGAGTGGTGCGCGTCGACGCCCCGCTTACTGCTCTCCCGCCGCACATGGTCCGGTCGGAGAATGTCAAAGTACATCCCCCGGAGCACGGCGTCCACGCGTGCGAGTCGGAGGAGCACGTTGTGCACCACCTGGTATTTGTCCATTATTGCTGGTGGAAGGAGCGGGGCGATGCCTGTGGGAGGCGAGTAGGCAAGGTACAAAAAGTCGAGCGCCTCAAGAGCTGGCGTAAGTGTAGTTCGCAGATACACCACCTACCCTGCGGGTCCAGCCACTTCTCCCTCCTGTCATCGCCCTCGTCCGGGAGCGCGCGGAGCGCAAAGCTTACGCGGTCCTCAATCCCGCGCCACACGGGGCCGCGCGAGGCCAAGAGTTCCATTTCGTGGTCGAACAGCGTCGTGCGCAAGGCATATGTCAATTCTGCACCGCCGGGGGGCCACTGCCTGCGGTTGCTCAGGCCCACGCCGAGGCCGATGCCACACTCGCCCGGGACGGCATCGGCCGTGGACAAGCTGTTGACCGAAGGCGTCTCGAGGACGCTTGGGGCGGGGGTCTGCAGCAGGCTGGGGTTGCTCCCCGATTCTGCCTTCGACGTTGGGATGCCGAGTCGTGCTCGTGTTCGCGCACGGCGGCCGGCACCGACGTCCTCATCTTGGTCGGCGTCACCGTCCTTGCCGAATAGCGCTGCACTGACTCGTTCGGTGAAGCCCGCGTCACCGCCAAGCCAGAAGGCATGCAGGACATTCAGGTGGTCGAGGAAGTGCAGGTCGTCCATGTAATGGCTTACGAGCGCGCGGGAAATGAGGGTGGCGTGGGCGAGCGGTGACACCAGCAGATGCCTCGAGATGTAGTCCTCGAGGGATGGAGAGCTATGGGGCAGTAGGGGATGTGCCGGATCAGAGTGGTAGGCGAGGAACGCCTCGAGGTCGTCTGGCGTTGGTGCCACGAGGGCAACAGTCTTGGGATCTAGATGGAGGTCCACCACAGGGGCCTGCGGTACAGGCTCTGCCGCTGTCTGCCACATATCTGTCGGCACGATGGGCGCGGGCACCGGCATTTCTGGTTGGGAAAGCAGCACGGAAAACCCTCGTGGCCGGCTCTGACGCGCTCCGCTTCGCATTGACGATATGGACATTGTCCGCGAGCGCGGCAGGCGGGCGGTAGTGGACGCTCGCCATTTATCAATCTCCCGCTGCACTCGCCGGGCATGGAAGCGGAGATCATACTCGGGTCTGGCGTCAGTGTCCCATAAAGCGTGATCTGCTCACTGAGCCCTCTCCTCCTGAACACCCCATCCCCAGTCAGCCCTGATGGGCCAATCAGTCCAGCACAGAGGGTGCAAGCCGCTAGAGGCTTCTCGGAGCGCGCGCAGCGAGCGACCAGCTTCGAAGAAAGTTCGCCGTATATCCGGGGTAATGAACATGGGCATTCGTCGCGGGGCGAAAGCATACTCCCACCGTGGCTCGCCATCGACTGGTCGGAGCGGCGTGCGCGTGATGCCGAGGTCCGCCCACGGTTGTGCGCTTGGGTCGGTGTTGCCGTCTGTGCGGGACGAGTCGGCAACGCCAATCCACTGATGAAGGAGGTCGAGCCATGGCTGCGTCGCGCGCTGCAGTATGTAGGCAAGGCAGAGCGTTACGTGTTGTTCGGACGGGGCACTGTGCTGCTGCAACTGGTCGTAGACATGGGTGAGCATCGAGGACGGTCGTGCTGGGAGGCCGACCGACTGGACCTCGGCGAGCGGCTGGGAGGTTAGGGGCAAGCAAATTGTCGCGCGACGTACCCAACAGATCACGTCACACAGCACTCGACTAAGCCGCGCGACGTCCTCGAGCGCATGATCGCGGGAGAGCCATGATGAGGCATCACTCGTGCCCTCCATGTCTGATAGTCGTTGCCGCATATACGCCAGCATGGTCGCGATAGCACACAACAGTGCACGATGTGTTGGAGTGAGCAACCTAGGCAGATTCAGCTTCTGGGCCTCGTAGTCCCACCCACGAGCTATCCTCATTGACCACAATCTCCAATCGGCGCATGGCGGTCGCAATTGCAAGTATCTCGTCAGTGAACCTGAGTGAAGTCAGCTCTGCCATTTCGGCGGACACTCACCCAGCAGCACTCCTCTCTCCGCGCTTGGAGTCGTATACAAACCGAGCCTTGCTGCGGCTCCACCGCAGGCCCGGCGGGGGTGCCATCATGGTCGTGCGCACGAGATGGTCCAGCAGGCCGACGGCGTCTGTTGGCGGCACAGCTAGCGGCGTAGTGAGACGGGGAAGCTCGATCAGTGGCTCCGGCCTGAAGAGTGAGAAAATGAAGAGCGAGGACACCTTACTGGATTGTCAGACCGTCGAACGCGAGAACGGGCGCCGGTGGAAGTTTGAAAGGCGACGGGGTCGTTGGTGCCTCCCAGCTGTGGAGCTGTTGTGAGTGAAGGTCAAAGCCGCAACACACCTCAAAGCCAGACAAGCTTGATTCTGAACTCTCCTGTGCTGCCCTTTCCCAGATATTATCCACGCTCGGAGTGTCGTGCACGGACTTGTAGTCAGAGCCCAGCGGTTGCGGGAACACGAAGGACTCGGGTTTGGGAGGCTCGACAGTCTTCCCGCTTTCCCTCCGTTCGAGTGCGTTGATAAGCCGCCCCCGCTCGCTTTCGTCCCCGTCGCCATCAATATCGCGCAGGAGGAACGAGGGCACCGGCGTCTCGAGCTCGGGCACCGTGAAGCTCGGCGGTGCGATGCCAGCGTGCTCAGCGGTTGAGCGACCAGTGATCGCCTCACGCGTCTGGAGGTCGAGGATGGGCGGGAAGAGCGCGCTGAAGGTCGAGCCGTGCGGCATCGAGAGCGGGGGGAGCGTCGCCATCGTGCCGCGGACCGTAGTTGGAGTGGTTCCAAGTTGAGCGCGCAATGCATCGTTCGTGATGGCCACTCGGAACATTGTTGTTGTCGGTTGTCCATAGTCGCGTCGACATCACGTGATCTTGGAGTCCCCGCGCGGGACAATATTTTGGGTGGCCAAGATTTCGAGACTGGCAAGACGTTGTCTTCAACGTCGCGTTGCCCCTTCCCACTCAACCACAACAACACTGTCGACAGATCGAGCAGCAACGGGCGTGCATATCAGACGACAGAAGACGTAAATAGCTACAGCGCTGCGAAAGAACCGCTTTCCAACCCCGCAAGACTCGCAACATGTCCCGTCCTGAGGAGCTTGCTCCCCCCGAGATTGTAAGTGCAGCGGGAACTCTGTGTGGACCACAAGCTCACAGCAGTTCTACGGCGATGACGAGGCTAGGAAGTACACCGGCAAGTACGTATGCCCAGGGGACCTGGTTCTTGGTGACGAGGAGCGGCAGCCGCCTCGGCTCAGCCCTCAACTCTGTTCGAACGATGCTGATACCATGCAGCACCCGCGTGCAAAACATCCAGGCGCAGATGACGGACCGTTGCCTCGAACTCCTACAGCTTCCCGAGGGCGAGAGCGCATTCCTCCTCGACATTGGCTGCGGTAGCGGACTGTCGGGAGAGATCCTGGACGAGGACGGACACATCTGGTGCGGCGTCGACATCTCGCCAAGTATGCTCGGTGCGTGGAAGCCTCCAAAGTGGGGAGAGGGCGACAGCGGGGTAGCAAAAGTGTTATTCTGCTGTTGCTGCACTTATATCCCCAGTCTCACCATCACGCGTCGGTTGCTAACCCTGCAGAGGTCGCGCTTGAGCGCGAGGTTGAGGGCGACCTCTTTCTGCAGGACATTGGGCAGGGCTTCGGCTTCCGGCCAGGCACGTTCGACGGCGCCATCTCCGTCTCGGTGCTGCAATGGCTGATGAACGCGGACTCGTCGACCCACTCGCCGCCTCAACGCCTGACCCGCTTCTTTACGACACTCCACTCTGCCCTCAAGAACCCGTCTCGCGCCGTCTTCCAGTTCTATCCATCGAGCGATGACCAGGTGCAGCTCATCACGCAGTGCGCGCAGCGGGCTGGGTTTGGCGGTGGCTTGGTGGTCGACTACCCCAACTCCCGCAAGGCGCGTAAGATGTACCTGTGTCTCATGGTCGGCCAGCAGGAGATTCCCGCCGCGCTGGATGGCGACGAGGCGGCAGACAGTGCGACGGCCAAGGCCAAGCGGCGCGAGCAGATCCAGAACGAGCGCAGGCGGAGAAAGGAGCGCGGCACGCACAAGAAGAAGAACAAGAACAACAAGGAACTTGCGGGCAAGGACTGGGTGCTCAAGAAGAAGGAGCTGTACCGCACGCGCGGCAAGGAGGGGTGCGTACCGCCGACGAACCGGAGAGGTCTTACCATTTGCTCACACGCTCAGCGTCCCACGAGACTCCAAGTACACAGCGCGCAAGCGTCGCGTCCAATTCTAGGCGACGAGCCATCCCGAGGAGAGGCGAGAGGGGATGGGCGCAGCCCGTACCCGCGCCTCGGCAGCGACGCGCAACGCGCGCTCTCATGTTCACGATGTGTACTACTATACCCCACAGGTCCTGACACCGATGCATTGGATTCCACGAGTCGTGGTGACTCTGCGGGCGCTTATCTACGGTCAAGCGTGTAGTACGGTGCCGCTGTCACACAGGTCAGAACCGCTGAACGTATGGGTCGCGCCAGAGGCGGTCCCAGCCCTCATGGGCCCCGTACGCGGATAACGACTCGCCGGGTGGCGGGTACACGGATAACTGTATCTCCCACTTACCGTCCTCGTGAGCAGCCCCGTTGTGCCGCCAAAGCCTCCCTGTGGTGGTGCTGCACCGGCGCCTTTAGCCCAGCCAAGGGGCCGCCAGTGTCGTGGGCACTGGCTGGCCCGCCAGGACCGGTTGTGGGTCCCAAACAATCGCTGCCTGTGTATACCCACGGTTCCCTCCCGCACGTTCGTGGCCGCTGGAACGATTGCTGTCGCGCGCCGCTCCGTGCGCGCTCATACCTTGTGCGCAGGGACGCACTGCGCGTTGCTGCCATTGCAGGGGGCTTGTGCTTGTTGAGAAAGTGAGCATGTCCGCATCCTCACGAGCGCGGCAGGAGCGTAAGCTTTCCGGCCCTTGTGGCCTCAGCGCTGCGCTGCGCCATTGCTGCGCGCCGTTGCTGCCTTCCGTTGCGGCCGCTGGTTATGCTCTGTTCGGTGCTTCACAGCTTTGAGGCATAGCTATGCACATGGATGGCTCAGGTGTCTCTCTTCTATGTTGCGTTTGCCATTGCTGCCGCGTGCCACCCGTGCTCGGCACCGGCAGGGCAGATGATGATGATGTACTAGTATTGAAAGGTGGGATGGAAAAAAGCTGCTGCTGCGGTGCTGTGCCCGGCGGCCCTTGCTTCTATGGCCTCTGGCCTTTGGAGATGCGCCCTTGCGGCGCCGGCGCCGACGCATGGATCTTGCAATCTTGTGAGCGGGGAGACGTAACATATTGGCATATTTTGGAGCTTGGGGGTTGCTGCTGCACTGATGCTCTGCGACTTGCGTACACGGGTAACGGATGAGGGTGGGGATGGCTTTGGAAGTTTTGATGACATGACTCTTGCACAGACATTACTTGAAGAACTGCTCGACCGTTCGCGGGTAGAATGGAGGAACTTTTCAGAACCTGCGGGAAAGAGGGAGGGTGCAGAAGGAGGGAGCGAAAGAAACAAGAAAAAGGTGCTTGGCGAGCTTGGAACGACCGCTCTAGAAGGGACGGGGCTCGGAGCGACGCTCGGGGGACTGCGAGTAGCGGCGGCGGGGAGGAGAGGGAGAGCGGCGGCGGTCACGGCCCTCGGAGCCACGGTCGTCGTCGCGGCGGCGGTCACGGCCATCGGAGCCACGGTCGTCGTCGCGACGGCTGCGGCCGCCGTAGGGGTCGTCGACGTCGCGGCGGGAGGGGCCACTAGGTCCATCACTAAGAAAGTCAGTGGGCTGTCACAGCAAAAGCACTTCTCACCGGTCACGCCACGAGCCGTTGCGGTCGCTGGGTCCCCAGCGGTCGCCGCCACGGTCGCCACCGGACCAGCGGTCGCCGCCGCGGTCAAAGCCACGGCGGTCATCGTAGCGGTCACCACGGTATCGGTCGCCGCCGCGTCCGCCGCCGTAGAAGCGGTCGTCAAAGGGGCGCTTCTCGCCGCGGTACTCGCCGGGGGTGGGGGCGTGCGCCTTGTTGGTGGCCGAGTAGTCGACGCGGATGGCACGGCCGTGGAGCATAATGCCGTTCAGGTTGTCAATGCACTTGCTGGCGTCCTCGACGCTGCGCATCGTGATGAAGCCAAAGCCGCGCGAGCGGTCGGTCTGCGGCATGTCAGGGTTGTCCAGGGGAGGGCCGCAGGGGCCTGCAGGCAGGGTTGTGTCGACTCACACGCTGATCGTAAACGATTGTGACCTTGTCGACCTCGCCAAAGCGGCTGAACTCGTCCTCGAGGTCGCGCTCGCGCGTGCGGATCGAGAGACCAAACACGCCGAGCACGGGGTTGGGATCCACGCGGGGCGCGTTCGAGGGGCGGGGCGGCGGCTGCATGGGCGCGTCGCTGCGGAAGGTTAGGCCATGACAGGGTGGACCTGGCTGGGACAGCAGCAGTTGCGGAAGGAGGGGTGTGGTGGTGAGATGGAGAGAGACGACGTCGTCTTGCTCCCGCTCGCTGCCAGGGCGGCATGAGTGGTACCTCGACTGCGCCCATAGCAGCGGGACCTGCATCCACGCCTTCTGAGATGCGGCGGGCGCGAACGGCCGCGGTGATAGCAGTTGTTACCGCGAGCGCGAACGGTCGCGGTGATAGCAGGTGTCGCCACCCGGGGTGTCAGAGGCGCCGAGTCCGGACGTCGTCAAGAGACCACCATTGGTGACCGGCAAGAAGGAGTATAAAGGGAGCGAGTAAAGGGATGAGACGCTCGCTGGGGCAGGCACGCGGTGTGAAAAGCACAGAAGCGCAGTGGCAACCGCGGTTGGTGTTCGCGCCGCCGAGTATCCGTGTCCCCGGCGCCTTATCATGCACCATGGCCCCACCCGCGGCGAGCCACACTCCGGTCCGCGCTTGCGGCTCATCGCCGCGCCGGCTCCATTGGACGATCAGAAGCACAACTATCAAAACTTACCGGCGCTCAAAGCCCTGGCCGCCGTAGGGGGCCCGCTCGTCGCGGTCGCGGTCGCGGCGGTCGTCGCGGTCCCGCGGGTCATCGCGGTCGCGCGGGTCGTCGCGGTCACGGGGGTCGCGCGAGAGGTCGCGATCGCGGTGGTCGCGCCCGTTGTCGCGGGGGTCGCGCTCGCGGCCGCGGTCGCCGGCGTCGCGGTCGCTGCCGTGCGGGAGTGGGGGGCGCTCGGCGTACCTGTCCTCTGCGTCGCGGTCGCGGTCACGGCGGACAGGCGAGCGGGGGGCCCACGTCTCGCGGGAGACGGGGGCGTCGTTTCCGGATCCCGAGTAGTCCTGTTTGTGTGAGTCCCACATCTCGACTGCTTGTGTGCGTGCTGCGGGAGATGGGAGAGAGGATGGATACTTGCCATTGCGGTTGGGGGAGGTGGGGGGATGGATGCGGCGGCGCTGGCTGGCGCGATCTCAACGGGTCGTGGTGCTTGGACTCGCAACACGCGCACTGATCGCTTTGCAACGACTGCAAAAACGACACGGACGGGGGCTCTGATGACACTGCGCACATTTTATATCGCACCCCGTTAAGAGTGGCAATTGGAGAGGATGTACACGTAATTTTTATCGTCTGACCGAGGTTGAGTTTAGTTGGCCCCCTCCTTTAGCTTATCACTCCCAACGCCTCCGCTTCCGCTGATCAGCTATGCAGACTCTTGCATTGTACTGCGGCTCAGAGCCAGCTATCAGGGAACTAGTATGGCGAGGTAGGTGGGCAGGTTGGACGCCGAGGCCAAGCATGTCATGTTCGTACACACTGCCTGGGGGGTTCCTGGGTAGGCCATCGGGCTGCAGGCCTGGCTGCGGTGCTTGCTGCGGTGCTGGCGGGGGCCTGGCGGGGGCGTGGCTGCGGCGCCTGGCTGTGGCGCCTCGGTGTGGCCCCTGGCTGTGGCCCCTGGCTGTGGCGCTCTGGCTCCAGCCTTGTTCGTGTCGAGCGACTAGACTGCCCTTCTATATTGTTGATAGCATCCCGTGGTCATCGGTCCTTCCAATGAGACCGGTTGGCTGACATTCACGCACCCGTCCGTGGACATGGAAGAGGATGCCGAGTCGCTGGGAGACGTTTGTCGACCCAGGGGTCTAGTACATGGCCGCGGCATCGCGGCATGCGAGCAGGGGGAGACGGCCTTGGGCGGGCTTCCGGGAGGGGTAGATACACAGCTGACGATACACTGCAGCGACGAGGCCCGTCGGGTGCGATCGCCCGGGACGGCGGCCGGCGCCATGCCAGGCTTGTCCGCGGCCCAAGACCCACCAGCTGCGCGGCCGTGTAGCTGTATCGCAATGAACACTGGGCGCTGGGGATGCGAGCGGCGTCGGTGGTAGACATGAGCAACGGCACTGGGCAGCGGTTTTTGCTGTCCACGCAGGTCAGGCTCAGGTCAGAGGCTCAGGTCAAGCTCAGGTCAGAGGCTCCCAGTGGTCAGCCCGCACACACCCCGAGTGCGCACGCGGGCGGTAGAGCTGGGGCAAGTCATTGGGACGGCGAGCAGAGGCGCGGCTTTGGGACGGCGAGCAGCGGCACGGCATTGGGACGGCGAACATCGGGCGCGTTGTGGGCCGTTGCCACGGCTGCTACATGACGGTGCTGGGGCTGTGACAGGCGAGCCAGGAAGAGAAAGCTGCAGCCTCACTGCTTATAACAGCAATCAAAAGCCAAAGCAGTGCGTCCAGTGTCTCTCTCAGCCCCCAAAATGACGTCGTCGTCGGCCGCCGCCCTGCGGGACCACGACTCGCGCGGGGTTCCTGGCGGCCTGCGTCTTCCCGACGTCTCTGCGGCCTCGAGCTGGCGCGGGCGCCTGATTCGGCATTCGCTGCACGAGATCGGGCCCACGGCAAATAGGCTCGTCGTTTCTGGTTTCGCTAGTCGCCCTCGCGTGTCGGCTGCGCAGCAAGGCTGCGGCCGCCCGGGGCTGTGAGATAAGCCATCTTGGGTAACGGACCGAGGCCGGGAGCGTGCATGTGGCGGGTGGGACTGTAGTACGACCCGGCGCAGGCGGCATGGCTGCCTTTGTCCGGGCGAGGTGCGGCATCGCCGGGCGGGGTGCGCGGCATTGCCTGGGCGGGGTGCGCGGCATCGCCTGGGCGGGGTGCGCAGCATGGCTGCCTGTGTCCGGGCGGATTGCCCAGATGGTTGCCTTTGCCAGCTTGGCTGCTGCATTCGTCCCGACGCCGTCTTGCTCCTCCATCCGGATGCCGTGCGGCCCGTGGCACGCTCGACAAATGCCCCGCAGATTGCGCACCATGCCTCCATCCAGCGCATATGCAGATGGACAGTGTGGGCGGGGACGAGGGGATGCCCGGGCGGCGGAGCGGCTCCGCTTGCCCAGGGGCAGCCGGCGCCAGGACGGACGTGCCGCGACCGTCGCCGCTGCTGCGCGTGTCGCAAAGCCCGCTAGCACGCTAACACGCGCTTCGGCGTGATGGCCGGGATGGTCGACATGTCCTACAGGAACGGGCGTGCCGCACCCGTGGGCTAGTGGGCGCGGCCCCGCTGCGGCATCGGCGGGCGGTGGTGCGCGCGCAGATGCATGGCTGGTGTGCAGATGCATGGCAGTGCGCGACTGCATGCATGGTGTGCAACTGCTGGCAGTGCGCGATGCTCTCCCGCACCACAGACCTCCCCACGGCAATGCACGGCATGCACCGCACGCACGGCACACACCCGCTCCGAGGGGTCCGAGCCAGGTGACAAGAAACCGCGGCGTCGATCACGCCCGTGCGATCGCACACCGGGACGCGCCCTGAAGCGCGCGCGTCCCTTTCGCGCCCTGGCGGGTGCTGGCAGCAGCAGCTGCTGGCCGACGCGCCCGCCGCGCCGCGCCGCGCGCCCCGTCGCCACCGCACCCCCGCCGCCGACCATGTAAACAAGCGGGGCCACTGGCGCGCCGCACTGCGCGCTGCGCAACCAACTCTATGCCTGGCGGCATCGGTGCAAATGTGAATGCCCGTGGAGTGGCGTGCTGCTGCGGAGGGGGTCGAAGGGCGGTTGGGGGGTTGTCTCAGGGTGGGTTACATCATGGTGTGCCGTTTTAGAGTTGGACACGTCGCTGTTCCAGGGTTGCGCCAGTGGGCTTTTTTTTCTTTTTTTTTTCTTTTTCTTTTTTTTCTTCTTTCTACTCGTCGTCTCGCGTCGTCCATTTGCAGCCGCACGACGCACAGCAGCAGTCGAGGCCAGCCGCCGCTGCAGCCAGCGGCAGCCGCATCTCCAGAAGCGGAACGCACACGGCATGGAGCTCGTGGCCGCGCGCTCCCCCATGGATGCAATATGCAATGCCAAATCGCCCCCAGTCCAAACAAGAAAGCCGTCGCCCAACTCTAAAGAGTGTGACATGGGGACGGGCCCCGAGAGCCGCCGATGCCGAAGGGGAGGTGCACATGCTCGGCGCACGTTCCCCCCTGCCCCGGCGCCAGCAGGTGGTCGCCGGGCCCTGACCGGTGCGCAACAGACGAGAGCAACGCGTCAACGCCCGCCCGCGCGGGTGGCAGCCGGCCGGTCGCCACTGCGGCGGCCACACTATCTGCTCGTATTGGAATAAACGACCCTTAGGACCATTGTATTGAACCCCTGGGCGAGATAGAGTAACCGAGCCGCTGGCGCCCGCCGACGCGCGTGGTTGCTGGCGCGCGCCAGAAGGGTGCCCAAAGGGGCCGCAAAAATCCGCAGTCGCTGTGCTCCCATGCGCCTGGCCCCTTCCCCCCATGCGCCTGGCCCCCCGTCTTCCTCCCCCGCCGCCAGACACACCACCGCGCCCGCCATATAACCCCCTGCCCTCGTGGAGCCGTCGTTTTTCTCTTCTCCCCATCTCTCTCTGCTTCTCGTCGACCGCCTTTTCTTTCGCCAACACCTCCCCCGTTTTGCTGTCCCAGCACCCCAACACTCGTTGATCGCATTTAAACCACCCCAACACAATGTACGCCGCCCTCGCCCTCACCCTCCTCGCCTCTGGTGCCGCTGCCCAGGCCGCCGGTGGTGTCAAGCCCAACTCGCCCCCCGCCTTCACCCTGGTCAGTAGCGCGCAGCACGGGACCGCCGCAGCATGCTGACCCCCGCTAGTGCCAGCCCATCCAGCTCTCGTGGTCGGGTGGCAGCGCTCCTTACTACGTCTCGCTCATCCCCGGCTCGCAGTCGGGCGCCGCTCCTCTGTGAGTTGACTGGCGGTTTTTCTCCTTGTCCTTGTCTTAGTCCTTCTCTTTTGTCCTTGTCTTTTGTCCTTTCCTTCTTCTCCTTCTCCTTCTTCTCTCCTTCCCTCTTTCTCTCCTTCTTCTCTCCTTCTCTCCTTCTCTCCTTCTCCTCTCCTTATTCTCGTTCTTCCTCCTCTTCCTCCTCTTCTTCCTCTTCTTCCTCTTCCCCCGTCCCTCCTCCCCTCCCCGCATCAGCACTAACCCCCCAGCAAGGACTTTGGCAAGCTCGACGGCACCTCGGTCACCTGGGTCGTCAACCAGCCCGTAGGCACCTCGCTCACCCTCAAGGTCACCGACTCCACAGGTGAAACCAACTACGCCGCCGCCGTCACCGTCCAGGGGGGCAACGACTCGTCGTGCCTCAACGCCGACCCCTCGGCCTCTGCCGCCGCCGGCGACGCCGGTGCCTCGGCCGCTGCCCCCGCTGACGCCGGCGCCTCGGCTGCTGCCACCTCTGACGCCGGTGCCTCGGCTGCCGGCGCTGACTCTGGCGCCTCGGCTGCTGGCACTGACGCCGCTTCCGCTACCGGCGACGCCGCCGCTGCCTCCACCTCGGCCGGCGCTGTCGGCGCCGCTGCCACCTCGGGCGCTTCGGCCGCCTCGGGCGCTTCGGCCGCCTCGGCCGCTGCCACCTCGGCCTCGCACGCCGCTGCTTCGGCCTCGTCTGCCGCTGCTTCGCCCGCTGCCACCGGCGGTGCCGGCCGCGTCGTCGCCTCGTCGGGCGTCCTCGCCCTCGCCGTCGCCCTCGGTGTCTCCCTCTTCTAAGCGAGCCATCCCTCCCTTTTTTTTAATGCTCGCTCGCCCGAGCTAGCATCCCACCCTCATTACCAGCCTCTTACTACCATTCTTCCATACGCAATGCTATACTAGACACGACCCCCCATAACTTCCGTACAATGGCCGTGTGCGCACGTCCCTACGCCGCACTTATGTGTCCGCACCTCGGTCTAGTGAAGCTTGTGACTGTTTTCCATGCTGATGCTGAAGCCGAAGCACGCAACTGACTTTTTTTTTCCTTTTGACGCGCAAAAATGCCGGCACTTGACTGCGGGCACTATAGTGCCGTTTCGTGTTGGACTGGTTTCGCCCACTTAGCCTGCGACCCGCCGACCCGCTAACACCAACCGTGCAGTCCTCAACGGCGACACACCCCGCAATGTGCCGCACAGTCTCTACCACTAGCCCTGCTCCTGCAGTCGATCCTTGATTCACCATGTCGTGGACAGGTCTGGCCCAGGTATCGCGCGCCACCTTGCGCACAGTGCACGCGCACCGCGCACCTGACGATTCCGACGTTCCCACCAACCGGGACCGCATGCCTCCCCCACCCTTGTCCCTCCCCATGGGCCGCAGCCAACGCGGGGCCGGCGGCAGGTACCTGTGCGAGGACCCCGGACATCGACGTGCACCCTCACAGCCCGGCGCCCTTGGCACTGCTGCGCTGTATGACGCGTGCTACTGGCTGTGCAGACATTGTCCCCGGCCCCGGTTGCAGATGACGGCGACCCCCCTCCCTTTCTAAGGAGCATAGGCGCTGGTGCGGCACTCCCTCGCAGATCGGACCCGTCAAGCTGCCGCCCGCCGCCGGCCTCCGCTTGTCAGCATACAGCGTCAGATTGCCAGAGCCCAGAGATTGCCAGAGCCCAGGGCTGCGGGCCTGCCGACGCGAGCGTCTGTGGTGCCGCGCTGCGCCAATCTGCGTTTATGTGGGCGGTTACCTGGCACCTGTGTATCGCGACAGTCGCGGTGGGACGCGAGAAGTGCCCAACATAGGCTAGAATTCTTCCCTCTTTCCTTTGTGCGGTCGTCGCGGCGTGCTGGCGATGTGCGATCTGTGGCAACAGTAGAGGCATCCATCCTCCGCGCGGCTCCACAATGGGGTGGGTGCTGGATGATGACGGAAGAGAGGCGTGGCGGGTTTGACTGCCCTCCGTCCGTCAGGAGATCAGCTCGCTGCAGCCGGCTTTGGCCTCAGGTGGGTGGCGCCAGCGGTGAGCAGGCTCCAGCCTCGGACCAGCTCTGCAGCAGCTATTTGACTCTACGCCGACGCCCCTGCTTCATCCCCGTGGCAAGCAAGTCGGCGTATCATTGTCCGACATTGGCGGAGCCTCCAGATCAGACAGGGATATATCTGCACTGCGCCTGCGGTGTTGGTGCACTTGCCAACGCCATGGAGCTGTGAGTAGCCCGAGGAGGGTGGTCTAGGTATGGGTATCAGCCTGCTGGTGCGGAC
Organism: Apiotrichum siamense; assembly: GCA_023653615.1. Taxonomy (NCBI): domain Eukaryota; kingdom Fungi; phylum Basidiomycota; class Tremellomycetes; order Trichosporonales; family Trichosporonaceae; genus Apiotrichum; species Apiotrichum siamense. The sequence goes on from JALJEG010000007.1 coordinate 504,228, forward strand.
TTCTCCACATGTGAGATGCCCGAGGATGGGCGCCGCCTTCTTACAGCTACATGAGAATTGCTCGGGGAACAAGCGAGGAAAGCTGCGCTGCTGGCAGTCGAGTTGCACGAGTCTTTGGGAGCGATATAGGGGGGGTCACTCGGTTGGGCCGGGCATCGTGTGGGAGGCCCGGGTCACAGCTATTGGTATCCTCCTTCGCCGGGCGACAACAGGGATATCGACGTACTGCCTTTGCAGGTTAGCGGATGAAGATATGGGGAACCGGCTGTACAAGCTTCGCGGTCTTTGCTCCTGGGATAATGCGGTCTCTGTCCCGCTTTGCAGGCCCGACTGTGCCATGTCGGGTGTCGTTGCTGCTCCCAATCCTGACAGCTCGTTGCTGGAGCTCGCTACTGAAGCTCACTACTGAAGCTCACTACTGGAGCTCGCCGCTGGAGCTCACCACTGAAGCTCACTGCTGGTGCAACCGATGTCGTCCCCCCGTCACGAGACTGCTGCGAGGTCCCACAGTAGCCCTCTCCCGTCAACGACGCAGATGGCGGCCATCTCAGGTGGCAAATACGTCGGATATGCAGCAGGTCGTCCCAGTCGACGTTTCCTTGCCATGAGGATGCCACGTCGCGACTGCTGGCTAGCGCCGCTCCTGTTAACACTGTCCGTTCATTTCCGTTGATGGTGGCGAAGGTGTTGCATAGTCTGTGGCACCGGCAGGACTGCCACTGCCTGTCGGGTTTCCCACCTGCTTAGACGACAGCAGGCAGAGCCCCAGGGAGTACGACCAACGAGACATGCCAGAGAGCACCGATGAGCGAGTGCGTCTGTAAGAGAGGAAGGTCTGGCGATCGTGAGAGGTTGAGATCAGGAAAGAAAAGAAAGAAAAGAAAAAAAAAGAAAAAAGAAAAAAAAAGAAAAAAAAGAAAAAGAAAAACGCTGGAGAAACCGCAAAAACAAATGCCCCGTAGCCGACTTGAACGACTGACCTTGTCATTACTAGTGACACGCTCTACCACTGAGCTAACGGGGCGGGATGTCTGAGAGAGGTAAGGGTTGTATACGGGAAAGGAGGACGAAGGGCGTGCAGAGGCGAAGACCGATAAATACATATGACGCGCAAAACAGAGGCGACGGCGGTGGAGCCCCTCTCGTGGAACCTCTCCCAGGTATGAAGTCGGGAGTGGCTCCGAGCGGGCGACACGTGTACGGCGGGGCAAAGGTGCAAGCTGACAGGAAGAACAATGGTTGGAAGCGAGATTCCTGTGGAACGGCGAATCGCCGGGTCGTAGCGCAACGCGACGCCGACCCGGCTCGAGGCGAGATGTGGCGACAGACAGACTGCAGCCAACAGGTGCAGCTGCCAGAGCAGAAGGAACAGCAATGGAACAGCAGATGGGCGGTCCGCGTCGCGACCGGGCCCTATGTCTACCAGGACGCCTCGGAGAGAGCGAGGAATCGAGGCGATAGGTGTCGACACCCGACGCGGGTGGAGTAGTAGTGCCACCACATCCGGACCCCCGGACTGGCCCTCGCGACCGCCTTTCGAGTCACAGGCAGCGGCCGACCCCTGCCATGCCCGAAGCAGGGCCACTGTGGGCCCGCCAGTCAGCACTCTGGTCAGTGTGGATCGAGTGGAGATGGAGGAGACGCCAGTCGCCTGGCCAAGTCTGTCACTCGGGCCAAACGGGAGGGACAGGCGGGCAGAGTGCAGATGCGGAGAGGAGCATATTAACAAGAAGGGAGGGAGAGAGGGGGCTACTGGGAGATCGCAAGGCACCCGGCGAGCTGGCGAACCAACCAGCAGCTCGTGCTGACGATCGAACCTTGGGAAACAATAAACCAGCAGAGGACAGATGAAGGCACAGTAGCGAGACGCGTCCGTTCGTCTGACGCGTGAGGTCAAATCACAGCGCGTGAGGTCAAATCACAGCGCGTAGGGCAGGAGCCCGCGGCACGGCCCACGGCACGCGGCGCAGGAGCGGCTCGCTCCAGAGCCATGTCTCGCAGGCTCCCAGAGGAAGAGGTCACGGCATGACGCGTCGCAGAGCGCGTGGGGAGCACGACGTCCCGGAGGGGGCTGCCGTCGACTGGATGCCGGGCATGGCCGGCTCGCCGCCGAGGGTCCGCCGCCGAGGGCCCGCCGCCGGCGTCACGGCTGTACTCCCCCACCAGCAGAGCACGCGTGCTGCCGCACCGCAGGGGGGCCTTGCGCCGGGCGACACGGGGGGGGGCATCTGCAGATGGTGCACGTCGCACCTTGCCGTTGCGGACGGCGGGTCCCTTCTGTTTCGCGTGGCGGCCAGCCCGCGCCTGGACCGCGCGCGGACCGGAGGGCTCCTGGCTGCTCCTGACGGCGGTCCTGAGCGAGATGTGCGCGGCAGTGCGCAGGGGTGCCGCCGACGGGCTGACCGAGCGGGGACAGGGGAACATGTTCCAAGGGCCGGTCCAGAAAGGCTCCTGCTCCTGAGGGTCCTGAAGCAGCCATGTGCGCCGAGCCAGGAGGGTGTAGACCGGGGCGCGAGGAGTCGGCTGGGGTGCGGGACTGCTGCAGGGGGACATTTGTCGCAGAGCGGTGACGACTGTTTGTTTGCGCGGGGTGCGGGGGGGGGGTGCGGCTCGGGGTGCGCGCGGGGGGCGACGCCGAGGACGCTGTAGAGCATTTGGCGCGAGGCGGACGGCGGCCGGCCGTCGGGACGCGCTCTGCCGCGTCCACGAGAGCCTGCGGCAGTGACCATGAGCGCCGGCCGCGTCTCGACGCGTCTCGGGATGCTCATGTGCCAGTGCCTGCATGGCGAGTGCCTGCACGACCAAGGACGCAAGAACGCGCCCGGCGGGTCATATCCGCTGGCGACATGCCCGTTGGCTCGCCGGCAGTCATTGCGTTTCCCCTTAATTTCCACTCTTTGCGTTCAAACTGCCCCCAAAGTGGATGGATGCCGCGAGAGGCACTGGCGAAAGCTTGTCAGCGCGAGCGACGGGGCGGTCGTCTGGTGCGCGCGCGGCGCTGCCGCGCCAAGGGCTCGCCGTCGCCGTCGTAAAGGCGGCAGGTAGAGCAGCATGCTGGAATCGAGGAACGGGGGTGTGCCTCGTAGGCCAGTAGGATGCGGTCGCTGGGCGGCTGGCGGCTGTGCCGCTGCCTGCGGCCTCGCTCGCTGCCTCCAGCCCTCCCATCGCTGCCTCCAGCCCTCCCATCGCTGCTGCTCGCTGCTCCCACCGCTGCATCCATCGCTGTCGTCCCATCTCTCCACCCGCCGCCCGCCGCCCACAACACCCCAGCACGCGCTCGCGCCGTGGCGTGCGAATCCCTCGGTGCCGTCCGCCAGACGCCAGGGGTCGCGGGTTCTGGCCGCAGGGCCGGGGGCGCGCATGCCGCGGCTGGAACGCCAGGGGAAGCTGGCACTCAGGGCCTGGCGTTTCTCCGCGCCGGGCCTGCTGGGCGCGCGCTGTGATATCGCTGGGCTGCGGCTGGGCTGCGCTGTGCTGGGCTTCTACCCGCCGCTGGGCTTCTCTGCCGCCGCTGGGCTTCTCTGCCGCCGCTGGGCTTCTCTGCCGCCGCCCGCATCTGTGCGTGCAACTGCCGCCCAACGGGCACCGCCCAGCGTACACCGCCCAGCGCACACCGCTCCCCCCGCTCCCCCGCTCCCCCCGCTCCGACGTCGACACCCAGCGCGCCTCAAATCATGCCCATCCCCCACCGTCGATTGTCCCTTCCTCGCCATCGTTTTGGGGTTGCGAGCCGTCCGCCCACCCTTCCTCGGCGCCTGTTTCACCCCGCGCCCCGACGCCACGGCGCCCCCCGGCCCGCCCTGCTTCTCCGCGCCCCCACGCGCTCCGACTCGTCTTCCTTTTTCCATCTGACGGCGCTTTGCGTTGCTCTGCGTTGCTCTGCGTTGTTTGCTTCTGCCTGCCTCCCGCATCCCGCCAGCCTCCTCGCAGCACACCGCCATGGGCCTCCTCCGCAAGATCACCTCCAAGCCCAACCTCAAGGCAAAGGACGAGCCGCGCGTCCCGACGCCGCCGCCGCAGCTGCCCCCCCTCCCGTCCCACATCCGGCGCTCCGAGAGCCCCGCGCCGGGGACAGCTGCGCTGCTCAGCGAGGCCAGGCCCCTCGGCCCCGCAGACGGCGGGGCAAAGCCCGCGGTCGGCAGCCGGCGCCGCAGCAGATCGCTGTGGGGCACGTCCGACGAGCGGACGTCGAGCAGGGGCGAGCCGATGCCCGCAATGCCTTCGCGCCGCCGCGACTCGTTTGGCAGTCCGGCCGCCGCTGCCTCGCAGCCGTGGCGGAGCCGCGAGGCGTGGGCCGCGCTGCACACCCCCGCCGCCGCCCCGGCCATCCTGTCGGAGCTGACTCTCCCCTGCGCGCCCGGCGCGGCGACGCCTGGGTGGCGCGGCCGCGGGGCGGGTGGATTCTTTGGCGCCGAGAGCGCAGACTTTGCGGACAGGCCGCGTGCACCGAGTCGCGCCGAGTCGCGTCTTGGATCGCGCCGGGAGCCTAACGATCCGTTCCCCACCTCCCCAGACGGGCCACGCGCCGAGTCGCGTCTTGGATCGCGCCGGGAGCCCATCCCCCCGCTCTCCGCCTCCCCGGACAGGTCTCGCGCCGAGTCGCGTCTTGGATCCCGCAAGGACCCCCTCCCCCCGCTCCCCACCTCCCCGCCCATGGCCGCCACCAAGCCCACTTTCGCATCCCCCACACCGGTCCCATCCAAACAGCGCGTCGTCGATGGCCCCAACGACGGCGCCGTCAGAGAGCGCGTGTCGACTCCCATTCCCGATCTCGCAAAGTCGCCATCCCCGTCGCCCGAGACCGTATCCTCCGTCAAGTCGATCCCCGACTCGGACCCCGCACCCGGCTACGCAATCGCGCACGGCAGCCCCCCTGTGTTCGCGTCCGACGACCCGCAGGCAAGCGCAAAGGCCACCCTCTCGTCCTCTCCGGTCCCGGTCGTTTCCGGCTTCCAGGCCCTCGACCACTCACCTGGTCACCCCGTCCCCACCCCGTCCCCAGCCCTGACAAGCAACTCGACTGCTTCAGCCGCTCCCAGCCTCCCGCTGACGCCCCACAACGCGGCCGCGCGCCGCATGCCGTCCAGCGACAGCCTCCCTCATGCCCCCCCGGGGCGCACCACCGCCGTCGGAGTCACAGCGCTGGCCGAGTCGCGCTCCACCCCGTGGGGCGCGGCGAGCCGCAGTGCCACCCCAGTCCGCGAGCGTTCCAACAGCGTCGCGTCCCATGTGTCCTCTGCCGGCTGCGGTCACGTTTCCGTCTCGTCGGCGGCCGCTCCTCCCGTCCAAAATGGCGCTCGCGGTGGGCCCGGGCGTCTTCCCCCCACCTCGTACACCCAGAGCGAGGATGGCCATCGCCAGCAACAGGTCGAGCACTTTCTCGTGCACCGCGCCTCGCTGCCAGATTCCCACTCGCAGTCGCGTGGCGCCAAGAACCCCTCTCCTGCTCCAGTCCCCGAAGTCGCCGACGGACCCGTTATCGACTTTTCCCGGCCGCCAGGGCATCCAGAGGCAGAACATCTTCTCGTCACCGCCGCCGCCTCCGGCATGGGCAACGAGCTCTCCCCGGCCCCCCCCGCCTACAGCCAGTCGCCGTCGTGCACCCCATCGGCCGCGTCGTCCCAGCATTCCGCTGGCCATGTGCGTTCGCGCATCCCCGTGGCTACCGACCGAGCGCCGTCGCGCTCCGCACGCCGCGACAGCATCGACCGGCCTCCGTCGCGCGCGGCGTCGTCGTCGCAGGGCCACTCGGCGTCCGAGCACGTGCCATTCACCCCCATGGGCATTGCCAACGCCGTCAACGCGTGGAGATCGAAGAACGGCGTCGGAGCTCCCAACTTTAGCCCCTCGCATGTGACTGGCATTCCCAACCGCAGCCGTTCCACGGCATCGTCGTCTGAGAGCCACGGAAGGGCACCCCGTCAGCACAACACCAAGAAGTACGACCGCGTCGAGCCTCCAACCGCGACCATTGACGTTGACGACGACCCGTTCGCCGCCCCGCAGCACCCGTGGGAGGCCGCCTACGACACATCCGACTACTTTTACGAAGACCCAGAGTCGATCGAGGACGACCCCAGCAGCGAGTCAGCCACGCGCGAGTCGGCCACACGCGAATCGGCCACCCTGCCGCCCCCCGAGGCCGCTCCCATGCGGCTCCCGCCCGTTTCCAGCCTCATCGAGCCGCCCGTGCAGATGGTGGCCCCGGGCATTGACGTCGTGCAGGCGCACCAGCAGATGAATGCGCGCATTCATTCGGGGCCCGCTACGCTTCCACGCTCCGCCCATCACTACCAGTCCGTGCAGCAGCGAGGCCAGACCACGCAGCAGGTGCCCATGTCGCCGCCCCTCAACGCCCGCTCGCCGCCACCCGCTGCGCGTGTGCTCTCCCCGACACCCCTCGACAGCCGCGGACCGCCCCCGCAGTACCGCGCCGTGCAGCCGCAGCCGATGAACAGCCATGCCGTGCGCCCCGCAAAGGCCCACGGTCCGGCCCAACCTGGGCAGATGTACCGCCCCGTCCCCGGGGCGCCGCACTCGCACCAGCTGCCCCCGCAGCAGCCGCACCATGTCCCGGCTGGGATCCGATACCCGCCGCCCGGCGGCCACCAGGCCCCGCACGCCCAGCATGGCCGTCCCAACCCCCCACAACGGCAGGGCAGCCAGGACGCATACCACGTCCACCACCAGCAGGCGCGCTCCCCGCCACAGCGCCAAGGCAGCCGCGACCCGTACCCTGACGCGTACCCCGCTGGCGCGCCGCAGCAGCACGTCTACCACCCGGCCCCGCCGCAGGCGCAGCCGCGCCGTGCTCCCGAGCCACACTACCACGGCAAGCAGCTGAGCGTCAGCAGCTCGGGGCACCATTCGTACGGCCACGGCTCGCAGCAGCAACACCAGTACCAGCACCAGCACCAGTACCAGCACCAGCACCAGCACCAGCACCAGTCCCAGCACCAGCACCAGCACCAGCACCAGCCCCAGCACCAGCACCAGCACCAGCACCAGCACCAGCACCAGCACCCGCATACCCAGCAGCCCCAGCAGCACCAACACCAGCACTACGCGGACCACCACCATAGCGTGAGCATCTCAAACGTGTCGTCGCAGGTGCCGCAGGTCCACAAGCCCCCGCGGGTGCAGCAGAGCGTGGCACAGGGCGGGTGGATCTAGAGACAGCTGGTGTGGGGGGGGGGACGACTCCTCGATTTGCTGTGCGGCAGTGTTGTGTGTAGTGTATTTTCATACCCAGGACGCGAGGACGGCGCTGGCTTAGACAGATACCCGGACCTCCCGCGTGCCTCCCCCATCTCTCTCGAACACTGTAACGACTTTGTCAAAAGGCGAGGAACGGCGCGGCGTCGGCGTCGGGCACGTCGCGGCGCGGTCCTCCCTGCTTTGATTCCTCGTGATATGCTAGTTGGTTTGATGAGTTTGAACTCGTTCTTTCATATATCTCTCCTTCATTAGTGACGATCCTCTTCCATGTCCTCTTCGATGTGCCTATTATGTCGGTTTTGCCATGCATTACATGAAACGCCGGCTTATGCTCTATGGATCGCCTGATGGAAATATGCGTAGTGTGCCTCGTCTCTGTGGTTTATCAGTCGGGTCCGCGGTCGGTCCAAGGGTGGTACAACAGTTCTGATCATCGCGGTGGTTGGTATGTTAGGTTGTGTCTCTGGGTGTGGTTGGCAGGCGCGCCGGCCGGCCATGGGTCATTGTCGTGTTCAAGAATGAGGGTCCTAGTCCTCCTCCATGGCGCTCGTATCGAGTCTGCGCTTACTGGTAGGGGCCTCGCTGCTGGCGTGAGACACACAACCTTGGGAGGCGGGTGAAGCCACAAGCACCAAAACACTAAACTCACCCGTCACCGTCCCACGCCCGCTTGTGCTCGGCTCTGCCGTGGCCTGGTCCCGGGAACGTCGACTGCGCGGCGACAATTGCGCCGTACTCTCTCAACTGGTTCTCGAACTGCCGTCAGCGGGTGTTGTTAGAATCCCAGGGACTCACGCTGTTCGGGCTGACGCAGTAGCGTTTGCTCTGCACATAGGTGAGGGCGGTCTGGTAGTCCCAGCCAAACCTGTCCATCAGATAGCCCATGACGATTGCGGGTGCGGTGGCGATGCCGCCTGGGGTCAGCGGGGGCTGCGGGCACGGGAGCCACTCACTGTTGCAGTGGACCAGGACCGCACCGCCACACGACATGGCTTCGTCGATGAACTGCCGGACGCGGGGCAAGAAGGAGATGATATTCTGGGTCTGGACGGTCAGCAAGAGGGGTACGAGCGACCAGGGACGACATCGCATGGGAGAGCTCCTGGCGGCTGCAGCGCACGGCATCTACCATCTGACGTGAACGCCGCCTGGCCAAGGAACGCCACTCACCCCGGAATCGCTGACATCCAGCGTCAGATATCGGAACTCGGTCGGGAAGCGGGGGTAGATGAAGCGGGCTTCCACGCTGTCGCGCAGACAGACGCTGCTCGTTAGTATAAGCGCATTGGCGCCATGTCGGGCAGTGCAGCCATACTGGCAGTGGGCAAAATAGAGGTGCGTCTCCAAGCCCACTCGCTGGGCTTACCACAGAGGAGGTGCAGATCGGACGCGCGTCTTGGATCCCCGGGGGGCATCGCTCCTCGCAGAGAAACTCACATGTGGGTCACGCCCTGGTCGCGCAGTCTCATGTCGCTCGTGCTTGCCTGGAACGGGCCGAGATACAGGCAGGGCAGGATCTCCTGAGCTTCGCGACGCATTTCGTATCTGGGGAATTAGAGCTGGCTAACCTGTGGTGCAGCGGGCTGGGCTCGTCGTCTGGAGACCGTCTGGCAGGTGTGCACGTTTCCACATGCCCGGTGGCATGTGGTGCGCACCGCCGCGGCCATCCGAGCGATCCGAGCGAGGGACCCGGGACAGAGGTCGACCCACTTCCACTCCTGGAGCAGCATGTTTGCCGGCGGCTGCGCGGGCGGCCATGGCGGGACGGGCGTAGGCAGCGCGAGATGCGCCGTCATGATGGGGGTGGGGGTCCGGCGATGGTGTTGGCCGCTGCGTCGGGGGTGTGGGTGCCGAGGCTAAGACTGGTGGTGCGGGCGTCGGGTGCGATGTCGTCGGAGGCCGGGGCGCGCAAGTGTGCGGAGCGGCGTGTGGGTGCGATGGCGACAGGAGCGACGAGCGCGAGTAACAAGCGCAAGAGAGACCGAGAGAGAGCAAGAGAGAGAGAGAGAGTAACGGAGAGAGAGCGAGAGAGAGAGCAAAGAGTCGACTGCGCGCCCGGCTGGTGGCGATCGCCAACTAGTACGCGCCTAATGCAGCTAGCGAGGACCAGGAGCATCCCGACGGGCCTGGGCCCGAAACATCCTAATGGCAGTGCACCCCGTTTTGTAATCCGGCTATTGCCCGCGGCGGCGGCCATTAGGATGACGTCGCCGGCGCGTGGGGGGTGCAGGTGGTCGTTGCAGCGGTCGACCCGGCGACATGTCCATGTCTGTCTCGTCGTTCTTGCCCCTTCGAGCACGATGAGCGAGCACGTCGCCATCCTCACCGAGCGGGCATACGACATTGTGCGCTGCATCCCGTTCGGGCGGGTCACGACCTATGGTGCGTGGCCGGCGGCTGATGTGGGTCGAGCCGTGGCCTGCTGCCGCAACGCGCGCGCCGCAGACTGACGCCCAGGCCACATTGCCAAACTCGCCGGCTATCCCAACTACTCGAGGTGAGCGCCGTCTGTCGCTGGGCGCGTCCGCAAGAGGAGCGGGTGGAGGAACGCGACGCTGGTTGTTGTGTGCGCTGCCTCGGCCACATGTCTGGTCCGGCGGGCTGGCCCCTTGCGCGCTGGGTGCCCGAGGTTGGGGCCGCGCTGGACCACCATCTGGTCGACCCGTGCGGGGCTGCGGTCAGCACACCTGTGCGATGGCGGAGCCGTACCGCACCGGCATCATGGACCATATGCTCACACGTTCGGACACGGGGGCAGCAAACGGCGTTGTGGCGATGAGGACACGGGGGTTGCTCAAAGGATCTCAAGACGCGAATGGACGGGACACCGTGGCCCATATACTGCGCGGCTCAGAGCTGACAGACAGGCATGTCGGAAATGCCCTCCGGGATCTTCCACCAGGCTCGCCCATCCCGTGGCAGGTAGGTAGAGCGTCCAACCGCTCGTGCAGACTCTTGTCGTCTGCTTGGCTGTCTCTCTGCGCCGACTGTCGCTGTGCGGCTGCGGCACAGCGCGTTGGATCAGTCGGACGCCGTGTGCTCCGTCTATCAGCTGCGTCTGTTTGCTCTTCTCCTTGCTCTGTCCATGTTCCCGTTCACGCTCCCCCCCTCTCTCCCCCTCCCTCCCCTCCCTCCCCTCTCACCCTGACACCTCCCAGCGCGTAATCTCCTCCAAGGGCATCATCTCCCCGCGCGGCGACGCGGGCCTCGGCGTCGCCCGCCAAAAGGACCGGCTCGAGGCCGAGGGCGTCGAGGTCACCCCCGTCAGCGGCCTCGGCGAGCGTGTCAGTCTCGCGCACTACGGGTGGTTTCCCGAGCGTGGAGACCAGACGCTCGACGCATGGCTCGAGGCGAATGCCGGGCCGGGGCCCGCAGAGGGTGGCCACGAGGAGGACGACGACCGCGACTAGCCCGTGAGAGGTCCCGGACGTGGGATCGGGAGGCACGTTTGGTTGCTCGCACACAGTATGCATGTACAAATATCACCCGGGCTACATGGTCAATCCTCGACGCACTGTGCAACACTTGCTCGATCCTACACATCCGCCTCGACTCCTACCCGCTTCCGCTCGGCTCTGCGCTGCGTGCGGAATCCGCCGCCGCCTCGCGGTCCTTGTCCGCTCTGCCATTGGCGTTGGCGCCGGTCCCATCCTCGTCGTCCGTCTTCTTCTTGATCGCACTGGCCGAGAGCTCGGCAAAGGACACGCCGCACTGACACAGCTTATGGGTGTCAAAGTCGGTGCCGTCGGGTATGATCGACGTCGGGCCGATGGCGCACTCGTCTGGCAGTCAGCGGTTAGCTCGTAACGGGGGACTCGTGGAGCCTCTGCACTCACAGGTCGGCAGGTTCAGAGTGGCGACGCCGCACGAGCAGCTGGGCACTGTGACGGGCAGGCGCACCTGGCACATGCGCACCTCGCCGGGCCCCTGTTTCTTGCGGCCGGCGACAGTCTCGCCCTCGATCGAGTAGAAGATGCGGATGAGAATTTCGTGGCTCACACGGATAGGTGTGATAGTCCTGGGGTCAGTCAGTACAAATCAAAGTCTGGTTTCTGTTGCTCACCCCGGGTTCGTGCTGGGGCGGATCTTTTCGTGGTTTGGTAGCCGCGCGATCGCACGCGTTCGCCAACCGGCACTCGGCCCCTGCGACGGCTTGCCACCCGCGACGGGGCCGCGCCAGAGACTGTCGACCGTATGGCCCAGCACGGACTCGCCGTGGCGGTGCGGCCTGCCGACCTGATAGATGAGAAAGTTTTTCGGTTCCTCGGGCTTGAACGGCGGGTCGTTTGGCGTGCGCGGCGAGTAGATTGCATAGTCCTGGGACAAGATAAGGCGCACAAAGAAGATGGTGCACTCGGGCGTCGGCGCCGGGATTGTGAGGTTGATGAGCATGACTGAGGCAACTGTAAAGTTGTCGCTCGAGGCGGAGAAGCGCCATGGGCCAAGGCCCTGGACGTAGCCTTCCTTGCGAATGTCGAGCTGGAACACGCCGGCGGTCGGGGACGGGTTGGCGTCGACCTTGAGCGTGCGGATGGCGCAGATGTCGCCAACGAGCCACTCGGAGCGGGACTGCCCGTCTGTGCTGCTCTGACGGGACATGACGGGCGCGTCGTCCGTGTCGTTGCGCAGCGGCGACGGCCGCACGGAGCCAACGTTGGGCTTGTTCATCACGAGGTCCGCGCTGGAACGGCGGTGGTAGAGGCCGCGGATTTGCGGAGGAGGCAAGTCGCCAGCGGCGCCTGGGAAGGCAATCGCGCCCTCGTCCATCGGGGAGGGCAAGTCGGAGCCGGGTAACGGCGGGCTCCCCAGAGGGGACAGCGAGGGAGAGTACTGCCGTGGCGAGGCTGTCTGCTCCGCCAGCTTGTCAGACCGCGAGACGACCGAGATAAAGTCGGAATAGAACGGGCAGTCGCCCTGGATCGGGATCTCGCGAGACTTGAAAATGGAGCCCAACCGGCCACCAGAGTCGGCGATGCCCTCGACGCGTGCGGTGATAATGTACGACACGCGGCCAAAGTTGTGGGAGTCAAACGTTGCGGCCGTCGCGGGGATCAGAATGGAGAAGGAGAATCTGCCGTCAGCGGGATATACACGGAGCGCGGCGGCCGTGGTGCTCACGTCTGGCTGCCCTTCTCGAGCCAGATACCCTCGGGGTCTGACGCGTCGCCGAGGATCTCCACTCCGCGCTCAAAGATGCCGTCGTCCTCCCACCCGCGCACCTGTCCCATGTTCAACCGCGCGACGCCTTGGACGCCGACGCTGATGGCCTGGACACGCTTGCGCTCACGCATCACCACCTCGATGGCTCCCGACAGGACAGTGTCCTCGGCCGGGGGCTCGCGGCCCGACGAGCCTGCTTCGAGCGGGTGGAGGTCAAAGGGACGCGGCGGGCGGACAAGGGCGACCCCCCTGGGTTGTCAGCAAAGGCGACGGGTACGGCGACCGGCACGGCGAGGGCCTCAGCGTGCGGTGAGCAAGACTCACCATCCAGGCACATGGATTGTCAGATTGCCCGATTTAGACTGGGGCTGGTTGGTCGAGGCGCGGAGATAGATTGGTGGCGGGACGCGCGGTCGGTCGTCGAGGACGAGCGGGTTCGGCAGCGGCGAGCGGTCGAGCGAGTGGTGAGCATACGGCGGCGGGGTGGACGAGCGGTTGTGCAGTGCGGCGGGGGCGGACGATGTCTGCAGCGCCTCGCGCAGGCGGCGGTCGCGGAGGGCTTCATCGGCTGTGGCGGCGGTGGTTGCCCTCGCGCGTGTCGATGTGCCGCTGCGCGACTGGGAGTGCGCGACGGCCGCCGGCGACGAGGGGGTCGCCGCAATGGAGCTGGAGCGGACACGGCCGCGCAACGCGTCTAGGGCGGTGTTGCCCCTGCTCCCGCGCCGAAAGGACGACGTCGCGCTCGGCGCGGGAGACGCGGCGCGCGAACTGGACGGCGAGGGATCGCCGAGGGCCGGGGCGTCTGATTGCGAGAGACGTGAAGCGGCGCTGTTACGGCGTTGGCCCCATTTCAGCATGATGCGCGGCGTCGGCGGGCCGCGTGTGCGTCCAGATCTGGGCGTCGCCGGGGGTCGTCGGGGTCGCGATGTAGCGAGCTTTTTTTTCCTGTTCTAATATAGCAAACTCGGAAACGAGTCGCGAGGTTTCTGCTCTGCTGGGACAGACGGGGTCGAGTCGCAGAGGACTTGTCGGGGCCGCAGGCAAGGGAAAGGATAATACGATAATACCGCTGCTCAGTCTGCGGCGGTCCGAGAGATGTGCCAAGCGTTCTCGAGGCGGGCGAGAAGCACCACGGGGGATGGGGGTGTTCGGGTCCTTGTGACTCGTTCGCTGCGCGCGTCCAACGCGCAAACACGTTTCCAGAGGCCGACTCGCAAGCAAAGTCGACGGACGGCGTACACGGCCGTGTTGCGTGGGTGAGCTGCGGCGGGCGCGCGGGCAAGACGCACACCAGGGCCGGTATTGACTCGTTTGCGGGGCCGCGGAGTGGGGAGCGGGGCGGGGGTCGAGAGGATGTGGTTGGTCCGCGGTCGCCGGGGGCTCTCCAGGGCCGGCTTGCACACCGAGTCCGAGATGATATATAAAGCGGGAGCGATGGAGAGGAGTCGAGAGCGGCGAGCCGCGATCACGCCCAGTGTCCTTTGAGGGCAGCGGGGGTCGTAGCGACGGGAATCAGGTGTGGATTGCCGGGATCGAGTCGAGTGTGCCACGCGGTGGAGCCGTTCTCTTGCGCGTTCGGGCCGCAACAGATACGAGGAGAGAGCGAGCGCGCGCGCAAGTAAGGCGAACAGTACGGTCGCGACATGGTGCAGCAGCAGCACTGGGGGATGCTTGTCGTGTGCGTACCGCAGCGGCGAGTGTCTCGCAGCAAATGGCCAGCGTGGACCGCTTTTTCCCGGCGGAGACGAGCCACCGCCCAGCCGCCAGGCGGGCGACGCCGACGCCATCCCGGTGGGCATGGCTTCACGTGCGCGGCGCCTCAATCGTATACAGCATCCCCTCCTCGTTCGTGCGGCGAGGCTCATACTGCAACTGCAACACGGTCAAGGGAACGCCTAATGCATCAACACGCTGCTCGCCCCAGACATCTCTCCAACCCTAGACTCGCGCGAAAGCGGCTCCCCTCGGCCTCCGATATCCCAGTGAAGGGGTCAGACAAGACTTGGGTATAAGCGTGCGAGTTGCTCCGGTTGCCACATGGATTCACGCGAATCGTCGGGAAGACAAAGTAGGTCGGGGGAGGCAGGCAAAAGTAAAAAAGACCGGTCGATGCTGTGTGCCCATAGGCGCTTAGAACAGACGCTGAGGCTTGCCCATGGTCGACTTGAGGTGGAGCGAGCCAATGTTCTGCCACTGCTTCTTGAGAAGCGAGATGAGGAAGTTGATCGAGAGCATGGTGTTCTGCATGATCTGGTCCTCGGTCATGTCAACGTGGCCGACAGCGACACCGAGGCAGAGGACCTTCTTGAGCTGGAACTTGATGGTCGAGCGGACGTCGTTGACCTTGCGGGCGAGGTCCTCCGAGTGCGAGACGGGGGTGGGGAACTTGCCCGCCTTGGAGAGACCGGGGCCGAGGAGACGGGGGATCTGCTTGATGAGGGCCTCCGAGGCAAGGAACGCGTCGTACTTGGCGGCGAGCTTCTTGACGAGCTTCTTGTTCTTGTTGAGCTTCTTGAGGTCCTCAACGGTCATGAACGCGAGCTCCTCGTCGAGCTGCTTGGCACGGTCAACGTCGGCAGCGTCGGCGAGAATGCAGAGCTGCATGCGGGGACGGGGAACGTGGGGGAGCTTGATGGTGCCCGAGAACTGGAGAGGTCAGCCGAGGTTCATGTCCGGGTGTGTTGGGAGAACGGCTGGTGGAGATCAGGCGACGGGAATGGTGGGATGGTGGGATGGTTCGAGCACCGACTGGACATCCCAGGTTAGCACCGAGCTGCCTCGCAGTAGCCCCGACGCCCGGCAGTCTTGTCCAAGCGTCACGTCCGTCTCCAAGCGGTACTGGCCACCAAATGAGACCACGCCCCACAATGCCATCCGTCCCACCTGCATCATTCCCGAGTCGCCAAGCACGTCCGCTTTCCCATACAATACGCACACGCTTGTCACGAGCAGTGTCGTAGGCCTTGAGGCCGATCGAGAGCTCGACGGTCTCGACAAAGTTGCGCTTCTTGCCGGCACCCTCACGCTGGCCCTCGAGGGACGACTGGTAGAGGACCTCACGGATGGAGGATCGCACGCTTGAGGCCTGGAGCTTCGACACTGGGCCGGTCAGCACACCTGTTCTCTCCCTGCCGCTTCCGCCGGGCTACACGGTCTCTCCATCGCCTGCGGCACGACGTCTGGCGGCTGCACTGGACATACTTTTGGGCTTTTTGGTTGATGGTTGAGGGGTGGAGAGCAACCGTCGACGTCGAGCAAGACTTTTGCTGGCGCATGCACGCAGCGAGCCCAATGGCGACCGCAAATTCGCGGCAGCAAATTTCTTCCTGTGCTTGACCACGGGTCCCGGGGATATGATTTGATATTCCGACATGTGGCACTTTGGGGGTGGCAGGCCGGCGGCGACAGCTCCCGGCTCCGCAGATTTCCCGGTTTTCACCGATCTTCGCTGGTGCATCGGTAAGCATATGTGTCTTTCAGTAGAATCACACAAGAGCCGGGTTCGATTCCCGGGCGGAGAAGATCACGAGTGATCGATTGTTTTTGCACCCCCCTCTGGGTGTCTTGCTGGGGTGCATGCGGTGATGCGCATGCACGCGCAGCCGAGAGCGCCGCGCGGCTGCAGAGCCGTGCGGCTCCCAGTGGCTCATGCATATCATCCCGATTCTGATATACAGGGAGCCACTGGAATCGCGCGGCTCGCACGTCGTTTAAATACGGGCGCGATCTTTGGCGTAACCGGCTCCCCCCCGTCAGCCAGGAGCGTTTACACACTGAATGGCAATCGCGTATGATGCCCACGACTGCAGGGGCAGGCCGCACCGCGCCTCACCTTCTTGGCCGCTACCCGCACGGGATCACGCCCTCTCTCCATCCCACAGCCGCTCCGCTGGAATATATCGGTCAGTATAGGCCCCCTCAAGACCGAGATAGCGCTCCGACAGGAGGTAGCACCGGTATGGAAGGAGACTCAACCCCCTGGCGGAGAAACGGCGCTCCAGAGGATCCCCGCGCGTTCTTCTGGATGGCGCCGCGAACGAGGGGCCAAGAGTGACGCCAGGCGATTCGTCATTCAACAAGCACTAGCAACGGAGCACGCAGCAGCATGCAACTCGTTAGAGGCAGGAGGATGCACGTTCAGAAGCGCTGTCATGCTTGTTGAGCCCCTCACAGCCTCACAGCTCTGATTAGCAGAAACCATGACACTGTTCGTGCACGAGTGAGAGCGATGACCACCACCAAAGGGCATCGGGATGCGGTTGATCAAATGACGTCATTCCCCTCCTTCCCCCACATGGTAACCACGCGAGCGGGGAAAAGGGCATTTCCGAGTGTGGCACTTTGGCCTCGCCCGAGATTTCAGGCATCGGCGCCGAGCGGAGGTCGTCTCGGTGAGCAAAAGTCGAGCCGACCACTTGTCACAACAACCACTGCGACCGCCTTCGCCTACAATGTCCCGCCGCGCACCCCAGGGCTGGGAGAAGCTCTCCCCGCTGCTCGCGCGCCAGTCGCACCCGCCCATCGTCCCCCTCCCGCGCGTCAACTTTGGCAACAACGTGCCGCACTCGATGAAGAAGACGCGCCGGACATGGCACCCCAACGTCAAGCGCTACAACCTGCCGGTCAATGTGCTGGGCAACTCGTTCGGATGGGAGCCCGAGTCAGCCCCGACGGGGAAGAAGCTGGTGCGCTACCCCGAGCTCAAGCAGGTCCAGATGGGCGTGCGCGACATCAAGCAGCTGGACAGGAAGGGCGGCCTCGAGGGCTATCTGGTGAGTGCCGGCGGCGGCGAGCGTGGTACGTGGTCACGGTGCTGACGCGGTTCCTTCTGTGCTGCTCCTCTGGTCTGTCTTGTGATCTGTTTCCCGTGGCATTGCCGCTTTGGATGCCGACCTGCCAACGCGTAAACTCCACCTCCGACGACTCCCCCTCGACTCGTCTACTCTCTACCCGTCTAACCGGCCCTGTCTCCCTCTTATCAACGGCTGCAACTGATTATTGTCCTCTCTTGGTCCGAATCGACCTCGTTGCCTGGACCGCGACGGCCGTCGCTTTCCCATTTCTCCTTGCGCCTTGGGCCCTCCTCGTTCGACCCCTTCGACTGGCCTGCCCACACCCCCTTTACCCTTCCCCTTTCCCCTTCCCCTCTGTGGCCATCCCCGCGCTCCAACCTCCGACTCTTTCGTTCCTGGACAACAGCTGAGCGCCAAGGCCGACGAGCTCACCCCCTACGGCCGCAAGCTCCGCACCCGTCTCTTTGACGAACTCCACCACCTCAAGAAGCTCTACAGCGATCACATCGCCGCCGAGGCTGCCGGCGCTGCAAAGGCCGCCCCCGCTGAGGAGACCCCGCTGGGCACCGAGCCCCCGACCCCGTCCAAGGCGTAGAGGAGAGGCGCACCCACCACTCAGTAGTTTGCATATTTAGCATGTAGATTGTACACGACCGGGAGGGGAAAGGTGAGCGATAGCAGCGGTCGGGCGTTGCTGGAGAGGAGCAAGCGGAGCTGCAACCGTGGTCCTGCGCGTGTATCCCGATAGCCTGGTGTCGGCGAACGGGTCAACTGGGTGAGTACGTGTTAATGGCCTGGCCATCCGCCAGCCGCCCGTATCGCAGAATCCCAAGCCGGTGCCGGTGGACTCCCCACACGGAAATCAACTCGAGCACCAGCCGTCTTGTCAGACCGCAACATGACGCCTCGGCACCTCGGCTGCGCGGAGGGGGAGAGCACCGCGGCCCCATGCGACGAGGGGGTGTACGGTGGGAAACAGCGTGCACGGAGCAACTGCAATGACGCCTCAAGTCAAAATGCAAGTCTAGTCTACAACACCCCAGTCGCAGCCTCCATGCGGCTATGGTACAGGAACGGCTACGGTATCCCAGCTCGTTAGGACCCTGCTGCCCGGGTCTCTCTCCAGTCGACGTCCACAATCTGTCGTCCCCTACGGCTCACTCTGTCCGCGGTCGGTCCTCGCCCGCGGCTGACTTCCTCCGCGAGTTGGCCGCGTGCCACACTCAGTCCCGTTCGCGGAGGGGCCGCTTGCGACGCCGCCTCACGAGCTCAGCAAGCTCGTCCTCGACCTCGTCAAAGCTCTTCGCCATCCACCAGTCGACATCGACGCCGAGGCCGCGAAGCATGCGCGCTGTTTCGGCCCACTCCTGCGCGGGGTCGGCGGACGCCGGGACCGCTGACGACGCGCTGTCGGGGGTGTGGGTTGGTGGCGGTTGGGGCAGGTGGGACCGTTGGGGCTCGTGGGCTGTGGCGTCGCGGTGCGCGGCAGGCATCGGAACCGAGCCTGGTGCGGGTGCGGCTGCGGGTCTGGGGCGAGTGGGGCCGGGTTGCGGCGGGCGACGGCTGGAGACGTGCTGCGCTGCGTCCCCGCGGACCAGCAGGCTGGCGCGGCATCCGATAGCGGCGACGAGGTACGGGAGGCTGAGGACCGCGGTGATCGTGAGCTGCGCACAACCTAGCGCAGCCAGCTCTGGAGTCGCGGCCGGCGTGCCTGCGGAGACGATCCCAACGGCGACCATGGCGAGTTGTGGTCGGACAGAGAGCGCGAGTGGAAACTTGCCAGTCGACGCGCTACGTGCGCGCTGCTGGTCCACGCTAGTCCAGTGGCCCGTCCACCTGGGCAGGACATGCCCGTCCACAAGCGGGTCTCCGTACGCCGTCGTCAGAGCCGCCGTCGCCACAGCCGCCTGAATAGACATTGAAGGGTGAGGCCGGCAGAATTCAACGTCGGGGCAAGACGCTGTTGCGACGACTGGCAGTGAGAACGGTATCATGCGCACGCTGCCAAGCCACGGCAACCGCGGCTCTTGTCGTCATCTGCAGTGCTCGCCCTCAGTGGTGTTGGGCTTGTGGGCGGCATCCCGCAGGCATCGCAGTGCGCTCCGGCGCCCCTGCCACCCGGCCAACCGGCCGCGGCGCACAGCTTGCCCATGGAGCGGCCACCCATTTGCGACTGTGTGTGGGAGCTGAAACGCGACACCCACTAACCGCGGCCGGTGGACCTACACCTTTGGGGGGCGGTATCGGGGTCAAGGGAACTCCCCAGGATCCAAGGACCTTGGTCAAGACGCGCCGGGCAAGCGAGGCGCCGTGCTCGGCGACGTGCTGTGCGACACTCAAGTCGCCACGAGACGCCGCCGGCGACATTGACGCCACGGATTCACCACGTTGTCTGCTGTTCTTGTATGTACGTTGTCTGCTTTTCTCGTATCGACGCGGTATCCACTGCACCGACAGCTTGGGTCCTCGCATCTGTCGCGTGAGGGCAGCTGCTGGGTGCGGAGACCTTGCTCTGGAGACTGACAGCCCAATCCCCCAGATCAGTGGAACCAGGCCTCACTCCTGACCCCAAGGATGTCGGCGATTCCGCGCGCAGGACCCATGGACCCGACCTCCAGGAATGGGGCCGCACGGGCCTCGTGCAGGCATGTTGCGTACTCCAGCCCCTTAGTGGCCTGGTCGGCTCCAGCGCACCCAGAGGCCCGAGGAGAGGCTCTCCGCGATTCTCCAATGCCGTCCAAGGATGCCGTCCAAGGCGGCGGGGAACTGGTGCAAGACAGGCTCTGTCGGGCCATCCGTAGGGACGTTTGGTCGGTGGCCCTGCCAAGGCTCTGGGTCAAGACTGTCGGAATGAGTTCACTACGCTGGTGGTGGTCGGCGTGCCGGCCCTGCTTGGGGCTCAGCGCGCGTCGCTACTGTGGACAAGCGAGGCGTGGATCATCCGAAGCGCCAGCAGCGCGCGCCCTTGGGTCACCTGTGGATAGGGGAGCGCGATTGATGCGTTCCAGGACAGCTGACAGGAGGCCGTGTCGGCGGTCGTGGTCGGCGGCCAGAACTCTCGCCTGCGGTCCAGCACTGACGGACCCCCGAACGGGGCCACCGGAATCGCCGCACGCGATAGCGATGCGCGATGCGATGCGCTAGCTGGGCGTCAAGGGGTGCGCGCTGCAGCTACCCGCGTCCCTGCACAGCGGTGCACCGCGGTGCGCGTCACGACAGCAACTGGAAGAGCCTGCCGAGCTGCCGGGTGCGGGGGCCCGGTGATCGTCGCTTTATGCATTTAAGCTTAGAGTGGTTACGGCATCCGGAGGGGGATGACACTATGCGGTGCTCTCACAAGACGTGCCGGCTGCCATCTCTCGCTCCACCTCCTATCTGTCGCCGCCCGCGGGCTCCAGCGTGGGCGCGGCGGGAGCCCAACAGCCTTCTGGTTAATGTCTCACGGAGACGACATTGCCCTATCTTATCGACCTGTGGAGGCCACATACCGCGCGCTTGGTCCTGGTCATGGCTGGCGGCGTGGCGGTCCCCGCGTTGGTTCTAGCAGCACTGCATCGTCTCGAAGGGGATAGGCACACTCCTCCCTCGCAACTGGCTTTGACCGTCGGTGCTGGGCACAAATATACAAAAGAGGAGGCCCCCTCTCCTAACGGTCCCCGTCTCCTAACGACTTCCTACACCATTCCTCACCATGCTGTTGTCCGCTTTGACACTCCCCCTCGCCCTCGCGGCGCCCGCTCCCCCAGCCGTCTGCGCGGCCGTCGTCGCCCGGGTGGCCCAGATCCATCGCGACGCACATCTTCCAGGACCTTTCGGCGACGCCCTGGTTGCTGCCGCCGCCGGGTGCCCCCCCGAGCTGGAGTTCCTGGCCGACCCCAGCGAGGGGGTGACCATCTTCGCACCTCTCGCAGGCTCCCATAGCCTCGGGTGGCCCGTCACCAGCGATGATGCCGTCGAGCCCGCTGACATTATCCATTACGTGAGTAGTTGGAGACTCTGCTAGACCCAGACTGACGCTGCAGATCACCCGTGGCCAAGTGAACCTACCGATCTCGACGAGCAGAGAACTCGGTCCGCTCCAGCCTCCCCCCGACGTGCCTCTGATGACTATGATATCCGGTGCCACGGCCACAGCCTGGTGCCATGGCAATTGCAAGGCGGTCCTCGGCGGTCGCGCGTGGGAGATATACTTCCAGACACGGGGTAGCGACTCCGACAACGTCCTGGTTCATTTCATGTCCCCTCCTCGCGGCTTAACCCACACAGCTTACGACCAGGGGCACTCAAAGGCGGCGCCCCAGCTTGTTGTGCAGGCCCGCGGCGACACCGACACCGAAGACGGCTCAGACGCTCAGGGAGACGTCAAGTCCATCGTGCGTGACGGCGACCGCACCGTCTTCAAGCGCGGCGGCGGCGGCGGCGGTGGTGGTGGTGGCGGCGGCGGCAGGGGAGGTGGCTCGGTAAGCGGAGGCAGCTCGTCCAAGGGAGGTAGCTCGGCCAGCGGAGGCAGCTCGTCCAAGGGAGGCAGCTCATCAAACAGCGGCAGTTCCAAAAGCAAGGGGACCACGGGCAACGGCGGCGCTGCCGCGGGTGGCGCGGCGGCAGGTGGTGCTGTTGGCGCCGGCGCGGTCATCGCTGGCGGCGGCTCCGGCAGCTCTGGTGGCAGCGGCTCCAGCAGCGCAAAGTACAGCGGTACCACTGGGACATGCAGGGCGCGGCCAACGGACAACTCGACCTTGCAGGATGGCGTCAAGTACTGCAACGTCGGCGCGCAGGCTGCACCGGTTCTTGGCTGGATGTCGATGCTCGTCCTGATGTTTGCGCCCCTGCTCGTGATGGCCATGTAGTGTAAACCGCGTGAGGACGGGCGGGCGATAATAGTCTGAGAGACGTCTGTACGTAGTATCCTCTCATTCATCTGCTCTTTGTCTTATAGTTGGGATATATATGGTGCCCGCCATCTCTCGGGCACAGCGAAGAGCGTCTCACCCAGGCCTGCTTCCACCCTTGTCTCAAGTCCCAGTCAACTGAGAGGTCATACTTGCCCAAGTCGAGGGCACCGTCGCCGGCTGTGAGCATTCAAATCGTGATTCGATTGTACTCATCGAGCAAGCCGGCGACAAAGCCGTGGCCAAACATCTGCCGCCCAGCTGCCACGGCGGCATGCGCTGCCCTCCTGGCCGTCCCGCGCACCTGCGCAACCAGAATCTCTTGCCTTACCTCAACCTCTGCCTCATCTCAATTCTCGGATTGTGGCAGAGAAAGAGGCTACAAGACTGGACTGCGGGGCGTCAGCGAAACGTTCCAGAAACGCAAGCTCTCTGGGTACTTGTCGCCGTGAAACGTATTGGACCTTATGGCTTCACCAGCACCGTCATTTTACCTCTTCTGATAAGTAAATACATCAAAGGGCTACGAGATGACAGACCCGGCAATGCACATTCTCAGCTCCGGTCCAGAAGAAGACAGACGCGAAGGTTCGGGGGGAGGGGGATATCGAGTCCCAGCACAGGACAGGCATGAAAGTGGCAGGTGGGCACATGTGGCGGGGATGCCACAGTGGATAACCCGTCTTGAAGGATCCACAAACTCACACCGCCGGGGATACCCCGCAAACTCCAGGAGACACCGCAGGCGCTCTGGGTCTCTCAGATAGCAAACCAGGCCGGAGCGGGCTGCGGGATCCCCCTCCAGCCCTGGTCAGCTCCTAGCATGCCTTGATGGTTCGGTCGGGAGACCGGGCATGAGGGCGACAAATCGCGACGCTATCCAGTAGCTGTCGTAGGAGCAGCCATACTGCGATCATTAACCAACATGAATAACGTGCAGCGCATACAACTGCTACAGAACAGGCTACAGAATTTGAAGACAACGGGTGTGAGCGGTGGTGGTTGTGCGGAGTGGTGTTCAACAGTGAGCGATGATGTGGTTGAGTGGTGATATAACAGAATGGCAGTACGGTTCATCCACAGGCCTGGTTGGTCTCGCGCAGCAGCCGTTGCCTACCGCGGCCATCCGCCATCAAAGCTGCGCCGGCCACCATCGACGCTCCGCCGGCCCATGATGCCCGGCAGCCCCATGCCGCCGCCAAAGCTCGCGCGGCCCCGCTCGAGTACCGGCGCTGTCGCGCCCTCCTGGTCGCGCAGCTCGACCCCGCGCCGCGCAAGCCATACACCCCACTGGCGCATCATGCCCGAGTCGCCCGACTCGGCGGCCCAGCGGCCCAGCGCGGGCGCGACCCATGTGAAGCCGTCGACGGCGACGGTTGTGACCTTGCTGTTCGCACACAGGGCGGCGAGAAAGGCGTTGCCGGACGGCGCGGCGGGGCCGCCGCCCGGCGGAGGCGGCGGGAAGATGGGAGCTGGCGACGTGTCGGCGCCGGCCACGACTCTGGGCCAGCGCGGGAGGGTGACGACTGCGAGGCGGTGGTGGGGCGAGCCGAGCGCGGCGCCGAGCTCCGGATGCGCATCGAGCAGCGCATGCGGGAGGCCAAGGTGCAGGTGGACGAGGTTGGGGTGCAGGGCGAGCGTGTCCATGGGCGGGAGTAGGTTGCGGCGCGGCCAGTCAGGCGTCGAGACAAAGGTGAGGGAGAGGACCGAGTGTCCATGGGCGACCTGGAGCGCGCGGGGTCCGCCGAGGTCTGGGTCGTCGTCAAACGCGGTAAGAGCTGCTTCATACGGGGAAGTGACGAGACGGGTCAGTGACGGCAGCACGGCGCGGGTGAGCGCCGCGAGCAGGGGTCCGGGACGCCCTTCGCCCAGCGTCAGCGTGTGGAGAGTGTCCAGGACCAGCTCGCCAGTGGTCGGGGTATCGTCCTCGACACGGAACGGCTCGCCGTCGAGACGGGCGACAGTGGTCACATACCCGACCCAGACGAGTCCCAGGACCTCGAGGCCCTTTGTCATGCGCAGCAGCCGGATGGCCTGCTCCTCGTCGTCGGCCGAGCACAGCAGGAGGCCCTCGAGCGCGCGCAGCTTGCGGACACAGGCGGCGAGATGGAGGTTGCCGAGCTGCACGGGCGGCAGGCGGAGATGAGTGACGCTCGGGGCCAGCTCGAGGATGGTGGCGCACGCGCGGCCGACGGCGAACGAGCCGGTGCTGCTAAAGCCAAACTCGACGTTGGAGAGGTCGAGCACGGTGATCCACCGGCCGGGCGTCGAGTGCGGGTGCAGGTTGATGTCGGACCACTTGCGGTCGCCGAGAACGACAGCGCGCGCCATGGCCGAGAGGTTGTCGCCGGTGAGGTGCGGCTCGGCGTACATGTATCGAGGGACGAGGTGCTGGGGGCGTCAGCTCGCTCGCTGGGCGGCTGGCAGGGCCGTGGTGCGCTCCGCTCCGCGGTGGCCGCGGTGGTCCGAGCGGAGCGCGGCGTCGCGCACAGGCCGGGCTACGATCGCGCCGACGTGCTGGTCTCGGATGGCACGATGACATACGTGCGTTTGCGCGTTGTGCGCGGCGCGTTGCGCGTCGCGCGTCGAGCGCCGCGCAATCATTCCCACTCGAGATGTCACAGGCTCCCAGCAGTCCTCTGCGCCGACGCGGCGCTCGACACTCCCGCCGACACTCCCGCCGACACTCCTCTCACGGACTCACCTTCCAAGCCCTGCAGACGGCCATGAGGCTGCGGGCGGTGCGCATGATGCTTGCGCGGGCAGCAGCGCGCTGGTGTGCCGCCCTGCGCGCGCCGCGCGCGGCATACACGTCCCACGCCGGGTCGTACCGCGGCGCGGCGGCGCGGGGGCCGTCCGCGTCCGCCGAGCGGGGGAACGGAGCGGGGCGGCTGGGTCCCGCGTCGAGTGCGTGGTGGATGATCTTGCGCAGGATCTCGGGCGGGAGGAGCGGGAGGTCGGCCGGCGGCGGCGGGGACGCGGCCATGCGTGCGTGCAGGATCCAGCTGCGGTCGAACGACTGTGGGCTGACGGCCGCCGTGGGGCTGGCGGTGGCGGCGGCGGCGGCGACGGCGGCGGCGACGGCGGCGGACTTGGAGGGCGAGCGGGAGAGCGGGGAGAGCGACAGCGGCGGGGTGCGCGGCGAGCTGGTGCCCGGGTGCGGCGCCGGCCAGGCGTCCCAGGCGGAAGTCATGGCGGGTCGCGATGGGCAAGAAGAGATGGTGAGACGCCAAGCTCGCGAGGTGGATTTATGCCGACTGTTGTGCGAGGTCGGCCGATGACGCAACAGGGCCCCCACCGTACGGAGCACAGTGCCGACGGCGCTGCCAGCATCCACATGCGTGGGCTCCTGCTTGGCGCCGCACGACGGCCGACCCTCCTGCAGCGATGAGCTGATAGCAGAACGATCCGTGTAGACCAGCGAGCACGGCGCGGGGCCAGGGCATCCGGCCCGTGGACCGTAGTCGTCGACAGCAACCACAATCTCAGGCCTCGCATATCGTCGGCCATTTTACGCCTCGCCCTAGGCCACGCACGCTCGCTCGCTACAAAAACACTACTCGTTTCGCGGCCGCGCTACATGGCCGAGCGCACAAATGCCGTCGCCTTGAGCCTGCACACTCAGCGGCTGAACGACGTCTGCGCGTACTGTGTCTTGCCGGCGGCGGCCTTGTCGACAAACCAGTAGACGCTGCCCGATCTGCGCGCGCCACGCCGCGTCGGGAGCGGCCCATGCACACGGTGCCACCGCACAGGGCGAGCGCGTGGGGGACAATAGCGAGATAAGAGCGCCGACAATGTATGCGAACGCGGGGGACACGACGGACAGACATCCGGGGGAGCACGGTCAGCAACGCGCTCGCGTCCCACACACCACGGCACTTACGTCGGCGCGACGCGCGAGCAGGGGAGGCCGAGCTCGGGCTGGTCGAGGATCTTGGACAGCATGTCCTGCTTGCCCTCGCCGGTCGCGACAAACGCGCAGCGCGCCGCGTTGTCGAGGACCTTGTACCTGGGCGGGTGAGCGCTGAGCGGAGTTTTCATGTCCGCTTTGCCGCGAACGTCTGGAAATGGACGGCGGTGACAACCACGACCCCCCGCAAAGAGGTCGAGTACGCACGTAAAGGTGATGCGCCGGGGAGGAGGCTTCGGCGAGTCGACAATGTACTCGATAAGCTTGGACTTTTCCTCGAGGAGCTGGCTGCCGGGGAAGAGGGAGCACGTGTGGCCGTCGGGGCCCATGCCGAGGAGGATGAGGTCGAAGCGGGGGTTCTCGGCGCCAAACGTCTCGACGAGCTGCTTGGTGTAGTCGGCGGCGACGGCCTGCGCCTCCTTCTCCGCGGCGGCGGCGTCGGGCGCGGGGCCCGCGGGGTCGGCGGCCGTCGCGGTAATCAGCGCCTCGGCAATGGTGTGGATCTGCTCGCGCTTGATGGGCACGAGGTCGAGGAACGCCTTTGCGCACGCGAGGTAGTTGCTGTCGGCATGGTCGAGCGGCACGATGCGCTCGTCGGCGAAGAAGACCTGCCACTTGTCCCACTGGATGCCGGGGACGTTGCCGAGGGGCACGAGCTGGTTGGGGAGCGAGCCGCCGGAGAGGGCGACGGTGAACTGGCCGCGCTTGGCGATGGCCTCGGTCTGCGCCGCGAGAATGAACTGCGCGAGCGAGTCGCGGAGCTGCGGGACGGTGTCGAAGGCGTACAGGACGGGTGCCATGATGGTCGCGGCGAGGGGGAGTGGGTTGTTGACAAGAGGAGATGCGACCGAGGGGGGATAAAGTGTTTGTCAGCGCGACGATGACGTCAGGGGAGGGGAGGGGAGGGGGGAAATAGGCGTTCAGAAGGGGAACCACGCCTAATTGTCAGTTAGGCGCGCCGGCCCCGAAGGATATCCGGAGGTAGCCGGTTGAGCCCACGGCGGCCACCGTAGCGTCGTCGCGGCCGCAGCAGCCAAGATGCAATTGCAGCGCATGTCCGCAATGCAGACGCGCAGCAGACCGCGTATGCGGCGGTGTGGCGAGACGGTAGTCTGTTGGGGGGACAGGCGGCCAGTGCGTGGTGGTGATGCCTCGCCGCGGTGGGAACGGCTGGGGGGGTGGGAAGGGGCGGGGGGTTGGAGCTGCCGCTGTTGCTGTTGCTGTTGCGGCGTTGCCGTAGGCGCTGCCGCCGCTGCCGCCGCTGCCGCCGCTGCCGCCGCTGCCGCCGCTGCCGCCGCTGCCGCCGCTGCCGCCGCTGCCGCCGTTGCCGCCGCCGCCGCCGCCGTTGGCACCACCGTGGCCACCCACCGTGGCCAGTGTGCCTGTATGGAGCGCGGGTGCGGCGGGACAAGTTCCCCCCGAGTGACCGACGTGACATGTGCTGCCACGGCACCGTATTGCCCGCGGCCCCGGCGGCGCGTCGCCGGCGAGGCCGGCGAGGCCGAGGACGAGTGCGGTGAAGCCCAGGACGACTGCGGTGAGCCCACGACGAGTCCGGCGAGTCGCCGCGATGGCGAGCCCAGGACGAGCCCGGTGGCCGCAGACCTGCCGCGCCGGCCCATCGGACGCCCGGCAGTCGGCCCGTGGCTGGCGACCCACTCCGCCTGATGGTCCCAGCCTGCCCGCGACTAGCGGCTAGTGCGTCCATCGCCCGCCACTACCAGCAGTGCACGCATGCACCGCAGACAGGCAGCGCAGTGTCCACGGACGATGCGGGGTGGTGGCGGGGATGCTGGGGGCGAGTTCGGAGCAGGTCGTGTCGTGGACGTTTTCGTGTCAACAGCGTGTTCGCCGTCGGCGGCGGCCATCGACGACCACCACATTGCCGACATTTCTCTTGCGCACCGCTTCATCGCTCTCTCTGCTTTGCTCCATCTCTCTCCGCTTTGCTCCATCTCTCTCTCCGCTTTACCCCATCTCTCTCTCCGCTGCGCTCCCTCTCCACCCCGCCGCGGCCATTTGCCGCTTCCCCTCCGCATCACACGACCCACCCTCCCGTTGGCTTCACCCGGCGAGCACGGGCGCCCCTGTGTCCCGTCCCACCCTTGCTGCTGAGCGAACGGCTTGGCACCCGGCGCACGCGCTCGTCCCGTCGCCAGCACCCTCTCTCTCGTGTCCATTCTTTCTTCGCATCAGGCCACAGCACATCCCCGCGTCGCTGCCGCGATCGATCGATCGAACTCTGGGCAGCAGCAGTCTCGTCCACCCCCCCGCCGCCGCACATTGCGCGCCTGGCCTCCCTCTGCCTGCCGTGCAACAACCCCCTCGCCACCTGGCACCATGCCGCGCACTTCCCATCGCGAGCACGCGCCTGCGCACGAACAGCGTCGCGCAGCCCGAACCGCCAGCATCTCGTCCATCAACACCGTCTCCACATCAGCGACGTCGCGCGGGCGGGCCCAGTCCGTCGTCTCCTCCCGCCGTGTCACCACCACCAACCCCCTGCATTCCCGCGGGCCCTCGAGCGACGAGCCAAGGTGAGTCGTCGCTGCTGTCCCCGCCTTGACCCCCTGGACCCCCCGCTGACTTGCCAGTCAGCCGCCGTCGCCAATGACCTACTTTCCCAACCCGTCCTCGTTCACCCACGAGCCGGTGCCCCTCGCCGGACCCCTCGCCGGGCCCCTCGCCGGACCCCTCGCCGGGCCCCTCGCCGGCGCGTCGGCAGCGGTCCAGCCGTCCCCGTCCATCTCCTCTGTGCGCATCGGGTCCGTCTCCCACTCGTCTCTCTCGTCGGACACGGACTTGGAGGGCGGCGTCACGCCGCGCGTGGTCGCTGCCGACGTTGGGGGCCGCCAGGCGTCCATGCCGTCCCTGCACCAGCTGTACCACGCCTCGACACAGTCGCACGCGATGCCGCTGCCCTCCCCAACCGCAATGTCCACCACGTCGTTGCCGCGTATCGAGCCGAGCACGCTGTCGCCCCGCACGCTGTCGCCCCGCACCGGTCCCCGCCAACCGGGGGGCACGGCCGCCTCGCGCTCCGCATATGGCGCAACGGCGCACCTGAACAACCCCGTCGGCAGCCTCGACCTCCCCCCTGCTGCAGCAGCAGCCGCCGCGGCCACTTCTGGCCTGGGACTCGTCCCCGGACCAGCAATCGACACCCGGCGCATCGCGAGTACGTCGCAGGCCAACCCCCCGGTCCCTAGCCCGACGGGCCGAAAGCCACAGACCACCGGAACGAGTTTCACCTCGCGTCCCGCGCTTCACCACAGCCACTCTCACAGCCACTCTGCAGGCCACCTCGTCACTGCGTCCCACACGCCGAGACAGTCGCGTCATAGACGCGACGAGCAGACGCCGACGTTCTCCATTGCCGTCGGCAGCTCGAGGCGCAGCCATTCGCACGGCGGACACCGCCATCGCCCGAGCCACTCGAGCACGCTCGCGCCGCCGCATAGCGCCCACGCCATGCCTCCGCCGCCGTCGCCCACCGGCTCTGTCTTCCAGCGGCTGCGGCGCCAGGCCTCGCACATTGGCTTTGCCCGCCCCCACACGTACGACGACGAGAGCGACTATGAATATGACGACCGCGAGGACGAGGGCAAGCGCGCCAACGGCACCCGCGTGTGGTACTCGTCCTACGTGACCATTGACTGGCTGCACGACGCCATCAAGGACAGCTCGCGCGTCCGCCGCGTCCGCCATCTCGCCCGCCGCTCCTTTCGTGGAGCCATCATCAACGCGTGGGACCGCTTCCAGGGCTGGCTCGTCGTGTCGCTCGTCGGCGTGCTCACTGCCATGGTCGCATTCTTCATCATCCGATCCGAAATGAGCTTTTTCGATGCCAAGGAGGGCTTCTGCGGCAGCTCGTGGGGCAAGCCCAAGCGCTTCTGCTGCCCGCCGCCGGAGGGCGGCCTGCGCGCCGGCCAGACCCACGAGTGCGAGGACTGGATCGAGTGGGGCCAGTACTTTGGCGGCGACGGGGCCGACCCCGAGGCGTCCTTCTGGAGCGAGCCCGAGTTCATCTCATACTTTTGCATTGCCCTCGCCCTCGCCTGTACCGCCTCGGCCCTCACCTACTACATTACCTCGTCCGCGACGCACGTCACGAGCAAGGACTCGGCCTTCCTTGGCCCGGCGCCGCGGGACCAGATCGCGCCCCGCCAGGTGTCGCCTGTCAAGTCCGACAACGAACGCCTGCCGCTGTTGCAGAACGGGCACGCGAGCGACCAGGAGACGGACAGCGGCGACCTCCCGGTCGAGCCCGCCCGCCCCGTCATCTACATGGCCGCAGGCAGTGGTATCCCCGAGATCAAGACGATTCTCTCCGGCTTTGTCATCCACGGCTACCTCGGCATGTCGACCCTGCTCGTCAAGAGCATTGGCCTCGCGCTGTCTGTTGGCTCGGGCTTGTCGCTCGGCAAGGAGGGGCCGTTTGTGCACATTGCGTCGTGCATTGCGAATATCGTCTCGCGTGCGTTTACAAAGTACGAGCAAAACGAGGGCAAGCGACGCGAGATCCTTTCTGCCGCGTGCGCTGCTGGTGTCGCCGTCTCGTTTGGTGCCCCCATCGGCGGCGTGCTATTCTCACTCGAGGAGGCCTCGACCTACTTCCCGCCCAAGGTCATGTGGCGCTCGTTCTGGTGCGCCGCCGTGGCCGCCATCACGCTCAAGGCGCTCAACCCGTACGGCAACGGCTCGCTCGTGCTCTTTGCCGTCACCTACACCAAGGAGTACCACTACTGGGAGTTTGGCGTCTTCATTCTCCTGGGCGTCTTTGGCGGTCTGTACGGCGCGCTCTTTTCGCGCCTCAACATTGTGTGGAGCCGCGAGGTGCGCAAGAAGACGTGGCTCGCGCGCCACCCCATTACCGAGGTCGCGCTCGTTACCGCGCTCACAACCGTCGTCTCGTTTATGAATCCGTACACACGCCTGGGCGGCACCGAGCTCATCGCCAAGCTCTTCGCCGACTGCAAGGTCGACACCAACTCGCCGCTGTGCATCGACCGCACGTTTGCTATCTGGCCCATCATCTCGGCCGTCGGCGGCGCGCTCGTCATCAAGGCCGTCCTGACGATTATCACATTTGGCGTTGTGCTGCCCGCGGGCATCTTCATCCCGTCACTCGTCATTGGCGCGTGCTTTGGACGCATCGTCGGCGTCGTCCTCGAATACTGCGAGTTCCACTACCCCTTCCCGATCTTTGACAGCTGCGGCAACGAGTCGTGCGTTGTCGCAGGCATCTACGCCATGGTCGGCGCGGCGGCAACGCTCGCGGGCGTCACGCGCACGACCGTCTCGCTCGCCGTCATCATGTTTGAGCTCACGGGCACGCTCAACTATGTGCCCCCGGTCATGCTGGCCGTGCTCATTGCCAAGACGGTCGCGGACGGCCTCGAGAAGCGCGGCATCTACGAGCTGGTCATTGAGCTCAAGAAGCTGCCGTACCTGAGCAACAAGGAGGAGTACCTCTGGGGCGGGCGCCTTGTGTCTGAAGTCGTGAGTGCTAGAGACGACGTGCGTGTGGCGCGCGCGCGCTAACGTCCAGATGGACCGCGACGCACCGACGCTCCGCGCTGACAAGCCGCACACGGTGCGCGAGCTGACCGGCCGCCTCCTTGAGCTCGTGCGCCTCGGCTACTCGGACGCGGGCTTTCCGGTGCTCGTCCGGGAACCCACTGCGGACCGCGAGGGCCGCAGCTCGTCGTGCCTCCGCGTCCTCGGCTTCCTAGGCATCAACGAGCTCGAGCACGCGCTCACCGAGCTGCAGGATGACCCGGACGGGGTGCTCAACCTCATGCCGGACGAGCTGCAGTCGTCGCGCATGAGCATATTCTCGTTTACCGAGAGCCACGAGGGGCGGCACAACCCGTACGACCTGAGCCAGTACATTGACAGAGTGAGTGGGGGCATGACGGGCCACACGAGGGCTAGGCTGACAGCAGGCGCCGATTACCGTGCAGGTGCACTCGCCGCTCGAGCTGGTGCAGCAGCTGTTTGTCAAGCTCGGCGCGCGCCAGATTCTCGTGACCGACTCGCGCGGGACGTACCGCGGCTCGCTGTACAAGAAGCAGTGGATTGCGTTCCTGGACGACCTCGAGCACGACCGCATGGAGTGGTATGGTCCGCGGCTGTACCACTCGTGAGGGGGGGGGGGGGGGGGGGGGGAAGACGGGGGTGTAGAGGCGTAGATATAGAAGGGGGGGGGGTGGGAGGGGGCGGGGGGGAGGCCGCGCCGTGTCGGGCATGCCGTGTCCGCCGCGGCGACGGCGTCGAGACGCCGTTAGACGGTCTGTCGTCTCGCCTTGTCGTTTATCTGTCCGCCTGCGACGTTGGGAACGGGCTGGGAGGCGGGTACTGCTCATGCATAATGCTTTACGACTCTGGCTGCGTCACAGACGGGCGGCTATTGGTGTGCTGGCGCCGCGCGCGCCGAGCCACGCCAGAGCGACACCATCTGCGCTCGCTGCGCGCGGCGGCGTGTCTAGCTGGCACACGCCGCACAAGTGCGCCGCGCTCGACGTGCGCCGGGCTTGACCTGCGCCGTGCTTGACATGCCCCGCGCTTGGCATGCGCCGCGCTCGACATGCCCGCCTCGACGGCAGCGGGCAGCGCGCAGGCGATCGGGCGGCGACGCGGCTGCGACTGGTTGCGGCAACGGGCCTGCCTCCCGCGTCACCCTCCTCCCGCTCGACCCCCTCGTCTCGGCGTGCATGCACCGAGGTCGTAAGCGAGTCCCCAGTGACATCACGGCAGAGGGCACGACGCGGCGGCGGAGGCGGCGGCGGCAGCAGCAGCAGCAGCAGCTGATGTTTGAGAGCTAAGAGCCCACGCGTGCTCCATACGTGGGCCGTCCGGGATGCCTCGCGGGGATGTCCCGGGCTGCCGCTCGGGCTCTGCTAGCCCTGCAGCTCTGCATGCCCTGCTTGCTCTGCTAGCTCTGCTTGCTCTGCATGCTCTCGCAGGATAGCCTCGCTCTCTCCTCGCGTCTCCCTCTCTCCCAGACGCGCGCTGCGATAGCCCGACACCAACACGACGCGCTGGCTGCGTTTTCGCCACCGCGCCCCGGATAACGCCCGCGCTGTTGCCGCAACTCGACATCGGCATTGCTCTTCCACCCTCGCGACCCGTCTCCACGGCCGTGCTCGACCTCGCCGTCCCCGCCGGCCCCACTGCACGACCAGCACGCCCCGCGACGCGCAGCGCGCTCAGCCCTTGCGCGGCAGACCTCGACACGTCTCTGACTCTGACCGGCCCCGGCTCGACGCGGCCACACCCAGGTGCCTTGTCCGACCAGCACATCTTTGGGCATCGCGGAGCGTATCTCGTTGTCCTGTCGCGTCGACTGACAAGATCGACCTCCCTTTCTCCTCCCCCCCGCATGCGTTGAGCCCGTGCACAATGCCCCCCGCCTCGGACCCCCGCATGACGCGCCCCCCAGACGCGGCCGCGCTGGCTGCGAGGCTGCGTGAACAGCGCGACGCGCGCGCACGGAGCTCGACCATGGTCGCCCTCACGCCGCTCGTGCCGCCGCTGCCGCCGCCGCCGGAGGCAGCGCCGGCAGCAGCGCCGGCCGCGGCGTCCCCAGGACCGAGCCCCTCGGCCCTCGGGCCGCCGGCAGTGCTCGTCACCCCGCGCGCCGTGTCCGACAGCAGCGCGCTCGTGCCCGCCGCACAAGAACAACACGCCGAGACGCTCCTCTCCGCCCCGGTCGCCAACCTCGTCACAACGCTCGCCACCTCGGCGCGCCTCAGCCTGCGCGTCACCGCCTTCTTCATCGAGGCCATCCTCGAGACGTCCCAGTACAGCACGCGCGTGTCCCTGGGCTACACGCGCCGGCTCCTCATCACCGCCATCTCGTCCGCGCGCAGGGTGTACCTCGCGAGCAACGCCGCGATGGACCGCGACATTCTGCGCGCCATCGGGCTCGGCGGCGAGGGCGACGCCGACAAGTACCTGACCAGCACGAGCACCGACGCCTTTCTCAACGTCCTCGACCGCTGGACCAACCTCGGCATCTACGTGATCCACCACACGTTCACCATGGCCGAGCTCTTCGCCATGAGCGGCTTCTACCTCACCGCCAGCACCGTCAACAGCGCGACCGTCGCCGCCCACGAGAGCGTCACCCTCTTCGACTCGCTGTTCGGCTCCAACGAGACGAGCCGTGCCCTCGCCAGCATCATCACCCTCG
Organism: Apiotrichum siamense; assembly: GCA_023653615.1. Classification (NCBI taxonomy): domain Eukaryota; kingdom Fungi; phylum Basidiomycota; class Tremellomycetes; order Trichosporonales; family Trichosporonaceae; genus Apiotrichum; species Apiotrichum siamense. Next base: position 538,398 of record JALJEG010000007.1, read on the forward strand.
TCCGCAAGGAGATCCTCGAAGACGAGCGCTTCAAGGCCGCCGAACGCGGCAAGGTCGCCTGCCTCACCGCCCTCACCCGCGCTCTGACCGCCTTTGCCGTCCTCCAGAATGCCACTTGGTCGAGGACCTCGCGCCGGCTCAACATGAGCGTGTGAGTCGCTGACCCGCCGCTGCGCACCGCGCATCGCGGACGCTGACATGCCAGCCTGTACGACTGCACAGTCGTCACATCCAGTGACGACACCTTCTCGACGAAGCTCGCGGCGCAGGCCCTCCCGATAGAGGACGCGATCCCCGCCGCCGGTCCTGGGCCGAACACCATCGCGGGCAGGCAGCACCGACATATCCCCAGCATATCCACGACCGACGCCGATGGCGACGTCCAGATGGGCCCACCGCTCGCCATAACAGCTGCCCCTGATCCGTCGGCCTCCAGCACCGACACCTTCTGTCCCGCGGTTCCTCCCCGTCCGCCGCATCCTTCGCGTGCAAACTCGTGCACGCACGTTCCGACGCACCCGTCCCCTGACCTCGAGCTTCTCTGGCGGCTCGAGGAGCTCGTTGGCGAGTCTGGGGATGCGCAGCTCGATGCCGCCGAGGCGACGCCCGATGGACATCGCCAACGGCTGCTCAAGCGCGTCCGCGACGACATGTACGAGATCACCGACGAGCTGAGCGAGAGCACCATTGTGACCCAGACGCTGGAGAGGGTGGCGACTGGTGGTACCTATCGCGACCGCGACCGCGACCGCCAGCGGCGCCTTTCTACCGCGGCTGCAGATGTCGTCGTGGAACCCATGGACGACAACGGCCCCTCCTCCATCGCCCCCGCCACCGCCGCCACCGCTGCCACTTCGGTGTGCGACCCCGACGAGGAGAACGACTGGATCGAGGTGGACCACATCCTGGACGACGACGAGGCGGACCCCATGTACGCCGCCTCGACGTCGCCACAGGCCCAGTCGCCGCAGCCGCAGGACAGCACGGAGCGCATCCAGGTGGTTCTCCACACCATGACCAACAAACTGCTCCAGCGCAAACGCACCGTCCGCAGGGTGCACGGCGTGGGCCTTGGTGTGCAGATTGCCAAGACATCCCAGTCGCCACCGCCTGAGAGGACGCGAAGCAGCAGCAGCCGAAGCAGCACCCCGGTGGCCGACCGCGATCGCCTCGCTATCGAGTCTGGTCCTGGCAATGCTGCATCTAGCTCTGCCGCAGCTGCATCGTCCCGAGCCAACTCGATACGGAACCCGACCCCGCCCTCGAGTGGCCGCTCGACCCCACTGTCCAAGGGCAAGGGGAAGCGGCCGCCACCGCTGTCCGACGGGACGCGGCGCACCTCGTCCATCGTCAACGCTGCCGGCAATGTCATCCGTTCTCTGCGGTCCTCCAGCAATCTCCGTTCAGCGAGTGGCAAGGCGACCCCCGTTCAAGGCGAAAGCTTCCCGCGTTCCCCAGACTCCCCCGTCGACGTCCCGCGTCCCCCGCCTCCCACGCCCTACCTCGCGACCGCAAGCCTGCCGCCCTCGACCCCGTCGCGCCAGCTCTCCCCGCCGTCGACACCCTACTCTCCGCCCTCTGCCAGCATCCCCTACTCGTCCCCCTCGCGCCGCGGCGGGAGCCGCACCCTCTCCATCTCCGAGTCGGTGCGCACGCGCTCGAACCGCATCCACGCCTCGAGCTCGCAGATCTTCTGCCCCACCACCGAGGCCGCCGACAGCCTCTTCCCCCACGAGGGCCTCATCAAGAACATCCACCGTTTCTGCAGGTACTCGTCTGCGGCCTACGGTCAGAACTTTCTGCGCATCCTCGGCCTCGGCAACTCGGACATTCACTTTTCGAACACGGGCCGGCACCACGCAAACTCGTGGGCGTTTGCGCAGCACACGCGCATCCCCATCGAGTCGCTGCTGCTGTCGTCGTACACTGAGAACTCGCCCACCATCGGGTCAGACAAGGCCCCGCCACTGGTCCACTACATTGCGGTTGAGCACCATCTCAAGGCCGTTGTGTTGACTTGCCGTGGCACGCTCGGTCTCTCCGACGTGCTGGTCGACCTCACCTGCGACTATAGCCACATTACGGTCGACGGCGGTGACCCCAATGGGTCGTACTTTGTGCACTCGGGAATGTACACCTCGGCCTTGAAGTTGACGGAAAAGTGCAGCCGCGTGCACCAGACGCTGGTGGATGCCCTGCTAAAGTATCCCGACTACGGTCTTGTGCTCTGCGGCCACTCACTGGGTGGTGGAGTCGCCGCCCTGCTCGCAATCATGAGCGCGACCAAGGCCGACGTCTTCCGCGCGCAGAACGCTGCGCGCTCGAACCCCGTCCGCCACCCGCCCATCTCGACGCCGTTTGTCACCTCGTTCGACTCGGGCCTCCCCCCTGGCCGCCCCATCCACTGCTACGCATACGGTATCCCGGCCGTCGCCTCGATCGACCTCGCAAAGTACGCGTCGGGTCTTATCTCGAGCATTGTGCAGAACGCCGACGTCGTACCGACCCTGTCCCTCGGCCTCCTGCGTGACCTCAAGAACATTGCCGTTACCCTGTACGAGGAGGCCGGCGTCGCCGAGGAGATTGTCGGGCGCGCCGTGGGGCTGTTCCGCAAAAAGTTTGCGTTCCAGACCGGCCTCGCAGCCGAGGAACCGCACTCAGGCGTGTCAGACGACCAGATGCTCGCCGACTGGATGATGAGCCTTATCAAGACGATGCGCGCTGACATGGACAACGACAAGCTGTACCCACCTGGTGTGGTTTACATTATGGTGAGCAACCTGCGAAGCGCGCGGGGTAGCCGAGCTAATGCGGCAGGAGTACTTTGATGTTGCGCTCACCGCCGATGCGGTGCGCGTCGGCAACGGCGCGGCCGTGTCGAACCCGCACGCGCAGCGCGTCATTCTGCGCCAGTGCAACTCGGTCGAGGAGCGTTTCCGCGAGCGTGAGTGGTGTGGTGGTGGAACCTTGGGCTGTTGTGACTGACGCGCCACAGCGCTCTTCTCAAAGACGATGCTCAACGACCACCTCCCGAGCCACTACGAGCGCTCGACGCATCTGCTGTACGAGGGCCTGGGGCAGGGCCTGCTCTAGCCGCGAGAGGGAGCCGAGCTGAGCCGATGAGTCCACCAAGCTGTGCATACCCTGGTTGTACGCACCCCGACCTTTCGAGATCTGTTGTCGTCCTTGTCGTCGTCGTTGTCGCGGCATCTTCGAGTCCCGAGTGCACCCCCCCATCCGCGTTGCGCTGCTCTACTGCTGTGCATCCGCGTTGCGCTGCTCTACTGCTGTGCCACGGCATGCATTCGAGCACCACTCGCATCCTATTCTGTATTGGTTCTTATTCCGCGTTTTCTAGTTGTACCCCGTGCATGCAATTCACTGTCCTGCTGCAGACGGGCATGGTCTGCCGCTGGTGATCAAGGAGATATATGCGACGCGTCTGGCTTATAGGGCAGCAGTGCCGTTAGAGGACAGCAGTCGTCTACGCGACGTCTCACACCTGGCAGCCGGCTTATGTTGACAAACGCGCGTTGTTTATCTCCGTGGCCAGCTCGCGCGGGGCAGCAGCAGCCGGCGACGACGTGGGCCGGCGGCTTATGCAGCCATGGGATTCATGATCGGGATTCATCATCGACTGCAAAAGCTTGGAATGCTAACAATAACTACATGGCCAGAGAACGGTCGACTGCTGCTGTGCGCGAGCGCAACGCGCGCAAAGGTTGACGCCACGGCGGCGCCTAGGCGGCGCCGTAGTGGTCGCCCTTGCCCAGGTCCACCATCATGGGGGGGCAGCGCTCCTTCTTGCGCAGGATATAGCGGCGGAACCACCACGGCAGCACGGTTCCCGTCTGGTAGTGGATGTACGTCGCCGTGGGCACCGACTGGGGAGGCCGTCAGCACAGGAGCGGGCGGGTGGGGGGCCGAGGCGCGGCCACTTACGAAGATCATGTCGAGCTCCTCGAGCGTGAGCTGCTTGGTCTCCGGGACGAACAGGTAGATGAGCACGAATGCCACCGCGTTCAGGCCCGCGTAGAAGCCGAACGCGCCGGTCGGCGTGAAGGCACGGAGGAGACGGGGGAACTGTGAGCGATGGTCAGCCCCGGTCCTGGTGCGCGCGCTGCCGAGTTGCGACGAGGTCCCGACGCGGACGCAGCCGCGTGCGACATGGAGACTGTCCCTGCAGACTATGCCCGCGTGCCCGCGCGGCGACGCACGCGAACGCGCAGCCCTGCGATGCTCCGAGCGAGGCGGCCCACAACGAAGCGCACAACCTCATGTGCACGTGCTGGAGAGGGAGCGCGCTCGAGGAACATGTGGGCAGCACTGCCACGGCCCCGCGTCGTCCCGCGCAAGCGTCTCCCCCGTAGCGAATGGAAGCGCGAGGAACCCAGCTAAGGTACTGGGGTGCTGGCGCTCGCGGGCCTTGTCCGCCTCTTCCCACGGCGACCGCGCGCCGTCTGCGGGACACAACAATCCAACAACGACTCACAGTCAGAGAGAGGACGGCACCCCAGAAGTTGTTGAAGGCAACCGCCCACGCCATGCCCTGCTCACGCTGCACGAGCGGGAACACCTCGGCCGAGTACATGAAACTGGGGACATTAGCTTGTGGGAACAGCCGGTGGGCGGCGCGCACGCGTGCCTGCGTTGTGGTTGTTTGGTCCGCAGCGCGCCAGCAGCCGCGGGTCTCCCAGTGCGCCGTTTATAGCACACACCAGAGTGGCGAGCGGGGCTACTCACGGAACGGGGCCTTCACCGATACTGTACGCAATGGTGAAGAGGTAGATGAAGAGCCTGGGCTGTCAGTCCGGACCAGGGGCGCGCGCAGCACTCACGCGACAACTCCCGTGCGAGTCGCCGAGGTAGGGTTCTCCCTGTCAATGAAGAAGCTGAAGCCGCCTGCCAGGAGGGTCCAGCACATGTTGGGAAAGGTGCAAAGCAGCAGCGCGCGGCGGCCGTACGTGTCGATGAGGAAGACTGCCGGGATCGCAAAGACGAAGTTGAGGGCACCAAAGCCGATCGAGGCGTAGAGTGCTTGGCTGTCGCTGCGCACCGTCAGAGGGGCCCATTGGGAACGTTGCCAGTGCCAACTCACTTGTAGCCACCCTCCTTGAAGATTGTGGAAGAGTACTGGGAGATTAGCGGACGTTCTGCTGCCACTCTCGTCAAGCCTCATGCCCGTTGTATGTCGGAAGGACGAGAAAAAAGGTAATTTTCCTCTTCGTCTCTTCGTCCTCCTCCTTCGTCGTTCGTCCATGCCTTGCGCCTCCCCTCTTCACGATGAGACTCACGAAGGCCATAATGTTGATGCCACACATCTGTTGCGCAAGCATGACGACGGACGCGGCGAGGGTCGCGCGGCGGACGCGGGGGATGGTGAACAGCTCGACGATGCGCTTGAAGTAGTTCTCGCCCTGGATAATTTTCTGCTCCTCGCGGAACTGGATGTAGGCGTAGAAGAGGTCGCGGGCGGCCTGGAGATCCGTGTTGCGGAGCTTGCGCATCGATGTCCATGCATCCGGGAGGCGGCCCTTCTTCATGTACCAGCGGGGCGACTGGTTGTCAGCAGCTGCCCCATCCGCCACGCCACTCGTCGGCCACATCCTCGTCGCGCGCTGGCCGCTGCACTGCGATGGCGTGTGTGATCCACATGCAGATAGCAGATGATACAGGCCTCTAGTTCCTTGCGGAAGGGTATGAGGGCTTGGGATGTGGAGTAAAGTGAGATGCGCCGGGCGGGCTGGCGCTATACTCTAGGGCGGAGCGTCCCTTCACCGCTCCATGGTACTCACCTCGGGGCACAGGTAGATCAGAAGAGCAAGAGGGAGGGCAGGGATAAAAGCGGAACCCAGCTGCAGTCGCCAGGCAATGCGTCCTGTGCCCTTGACGGCAGCGTTGGCTGCGAAACCAAGGAAGATGCCGAATGCGGTCCAGAGCTGCCAGCCCATGGTGAGGGCACCACGGACGACGGCAGGGGAGACCTCGGCCGAGTACATGGGCACCGTCGCGGCTTTGGCGCCAATGGCGAGACCCATAATGAGACGCACGACAAAGAGGGCCTGCCACGAGTGGGTGAAGCCGGAACCGATGGGGGTAGCGATGAGAACAATGGACGTGATAAAGACTTCGCCACGACGGCCAAACAAGTGGTTGAGGGGGTCGGACAGCCAGCAGCCGACAAATGCCGCAGCCAGGTAGGGCGCGCTGTTGACGAGGCCGACGAGCCACTCGTCGCGCTCGCCGCCCGGCTCGCCGATGGAGGCGCCAATGCCGAACTCGGTGGGGAACGAGAGGTTGGCGCCGTTGGAGCCCGTCTGGTCCCAGCCCTGGCATGCGGCGCCGACAGCGCAGACAATGACGGTAAGGTAGAGCCGCTTGGGGAGGTGCCACTTGTGGTCGAGCTCGTACTGGAGCGATTCCTTGTCCTCGGCAGACAGTTCGGAGATGGTCTGGAACGCCTTTGGCTTCTGCGCCAGCAGGCCGGCCTTGTGGAATGTCTCGCGGTCCTCTTCAAAGCCAAACTGGTTGACAAACTCGTCGGCCTCATGAAGCACCTCCTCCTTGCTCATGCCGACAAGGATGTTGAGGGGGTCGTCGGGGTCGACGACGCGCGAGTCGCGCCGCGACAGCCTGCGGTCAAAGTGCGCCACATCGGCGCCCTCCTTGAACGAGCCGTCGCGCTGGGTGATGCCCTTCTCGTCAGACATCGTAGCGGGGTTGGTAGGTGTTGCGGGGATGAGGTTTGACCTCGGGGGGTGCCCGGGCTTTAAAAGGGTTGCGTGGGGGAGGGGAAGCGCTGCCACCGGCCACACCCACAACGTCACCATCACATGTCGCCTCGCTAGACCATCAGGCAGAGCCCCACTGTGGCCCCCCCGTCCCCCGTGCACGGCAGGGCGGCGATCGCCCTGGCCCTGACCAGTGGGCATGCCCCGCAGCAGCAGTCGAGAGCTCGCGACCAGCCTCGGCGATTGGCCGAGGAGCTGGTCGCCGTCGTGCACCTCCTCTGGCTCCCCGTCCGGGTCCCCGTCGGGCTGCCCCTCCAAGCCTCGAGTCCTCCGCCATTTACCGAGGGTACCGAGGCACCGTCTTGCGCCTCACGCGCCGTCGCTGCAGCTGCCGCTCGTCGCTTTCACGCGTAACCTACGGCGCCGCGCTGAGGACGACGCTTCGAACCTTGGGGCGAGTTTGGGAGCTTGTGAGCTTGTGGAGGCCTGTTTCCATTCCAGATTTTCTCCGGTCGCGTGCCCGCTGCGGCCCCGCGGTGCGTCACTGGTGGCTCCTGTGTTTTACGGCGACCCCGCGCCGCCGGGCAATGTGCGGCCTCCGCCTCGGAGCAGCCGCGGTGCCTGGTGCGGCCTGGCGACAGCTGCGCGCTACGCCGTAAGGGCAGGTCCGATGACGGCATCGGTGAGACGGCCATTCGGGACGCTTGGGCTCGTGGGGCTCTCAGGGGCTGCTGGCTTGGGACTTGCCGCCGGCGTGCAGCGCAGAGAGGCGTTCCGGTGGGGTACGTACTCTGCTCGCTCTCCGCCTGATTTGCAACGGAGCGCTCGCTGTGCGTATCGCGCTGGAGGTCCTGCTCCGACGTCTGCGGCGACTCGCGGGGCCGTATCCGTCGGTACGCCTGCTGCTGTTTAGTCGCCAGGCCACGATACCCACGTTGTCCGCAGCCGGCCAAGCCACCCTGGCCGCCCACAATAGACCCTCCCTGCCACCAAGGGTGGCGGCGACGTGCGAGCACGCGCGTCGAGGGCTAGGGCCGGGCGGCCCTTACAAGCTTTAGTGTGCGGCACCTGCCGGCGGCTATTCTTGCTCGCCCCCAAGCATCCTTTTCTGTCCGGACAGAATATCGGTAACTTCGCTGACGGCGCTGCCCAATCGCAAACGCGGCGCCGTCCCGCTCCCCCATGTTGCAGACCGTCCGACGTCATCGAGATCCCTCTGGCCAAATGCTCCTTCGCGCGTCGCACACTCCTGACGAGCTGCCGAGAATAGTCGTCGTTAGTCGCGTCTGGACCCCAGCGCTCATTAGGCGGATCGACGCTGTCAGTGCCATTCTTTGGTACCTTGCAAACACCATGCCAGCGGCTCCAGCTTGTGGAGAGCTCGAGCTCGCTTGCGGCGCGTTCCAGTGTCGCGTAACGTTGGGGACCCCAGAGCAGCGGCGGCGGCCGCCGGGGGTGGCAACGTCGCGAGCTTGCGGAGCGGCTCCACTGTCGCATATCTTCACTGTTGGGGGTCTCCACACTCGCGGCTGCATCGGATGCGGAACGAAAGCATCTATGGCGTCACCTTCACCATCCCTCCTCCGCCTCCTCTTCAGCCTGCGCAGGCAGCCAGAACGCCTAAATGTCAGCCCCAGCCCCATGCCAAGACCATTCGCAATATGCTCACCAGCTCCTCACCTCCCACCGCCATCATGCCAAATCGCGGGTTGAACCGGACGGCTCGACTCGCCGCGTGAGGGCCCTCGCCGCTCGGGTTCAGCACGGCCGTCGGGTGCAATGTCGGCGCGGGCTCCTCTCGACTGGACATTGGCTCGAGCTTTGTGTGGCCCTTCGGTGGAGTCAGGTTCCACGCGACGATCGACCCGTCGCTCGAGCCCGATAGGACCCATTTTGAGTCTGCCGTCCAGCACACTTCATCGCCGCTGAGACGGCCAAGGCCCTGCTGGTGGCCCTCGAGCCTCCGCAGAATGGAGAGATCATACGCGTCCAGGACGTAATGAACGCCCGATGCCGTGCCCAGCAGGATGTATTCGCCATTGTTCGAAAACGCGAGAGACGTAAATTTCGGCGTGCCGTTTGCGCTTCTTCCCAGTGCGAAGTCGACCAGCGCCGCGTGGGCGAATGGAGCCTGGGGTGTTAGCATCAGCCCCGGGTCGCAATACTCACGTCGTCGAGAGACGTAGAATCGAACAGCATTACGGTCTGCAAGCTCGAACACGCGACAGCGAAAACCACCCCGCTGGAGTCAAACGCGGAAATCGTCGAGCCGCCGACGTCGTTCACCAGGCCCTGCTCGGTCAGCCGTGCCATGCCATACGACTCACACGACAGCTTGGTGTCCGCAGGTCCCACAGGCGGACGGTCCCGTCGTCACCAGCGGACAAAAACGTGTCGTCAACCGGGTTCATTTGCAATGACCGCACGCTGTGGGATTAGGCCGTGGTCAGACGCGTCGACCACTCACGTTCCCGTGTGTCCTTCAAAGTAGGAGAGATACTTGTTGTCGTGCATCGCGTGGTAGCGCAAGTCGTGGTTGCCTTTTGTGGACGCGTGGATGATGTTTTCCCGGCGGTGGGAGAAGCGCGCATGCGCAATACCATACTTTTTCGAGTACAGCGACCGCAACTTCCTGCGAGGCGTCAGCACGCAGCTCGGACGGGTGGAGATACCCACTTGCCCTTGCGCGCGTCGTACAGCGTGAACACCTCGTCTTCCGCAGACGTGAGACACCGCTCGCCCGTGTCGTCAAACGCGATGCTTGTCACCTGCAGCGGGGCAGAGCCGTTGGGACGGGGCGCGGAGGAGGTGTTGTCGACGGCGTCCCGAAAGACGCGTGCGGGCTTGAAGCGCGTCTGGTCCATGTGAGCGAGGGCGGAGACTGCGGCCACTTACGACAATGTCGTCTGACAGCTGAAACGGGGGCTTGCTCTGCGCTGCTTGGTTTGACGAGCCTGCCGCGGGGGCTGCCACGGGGCCGGCTGCCGTGTTCATCGTCTGCTGTGATGGAGATGGGATGGAGAGAGAGCTAGAGAGCGAGAGAGGAGAGAGGAGAGAGGAGAGAGGAGAGAGGAGAGAGGAGAGAGGAGAGAGGAGAGAGGAGAGAGGAGAGAGTGGATGCAAGAAACGGGATGATCGTCATAGTAGCCTTCCGTCACGTGACAAAAGAATGACGTGTATTATAGTCCCGTTATCACCCCGCCAGATGATAATCGGCATGTACTCCTGCGAGTCGACAACAAGTCCTTTCAACTTGTACCCATCATCGACCTCGTCGACACTCCCAGCAATGTCAAACGGACAGCGTACGTGCACCATCGCCGTCCCCGAAGCTGACACGTCCAGCGCCGTTCCCCCCGTTCCGCCCAAACTTCCCGCCGGGAGCGCCCCCCGCGGGCATGCCCCCGTTCCCGCCAAAGGGCGGTGGAGGTCCACCGTTCCCGCCGTCATATCCTCCGGGGGGCATGGGATCTCGGCCTCCCCCCTCGGCCTACCCCCCGCCGTCAGGGCACCCCGGTCTTGGTCTGCCCCGCCCTCCGTCAGGCCTGCCCGTCCCGCCGCATCAGCCCTCGCCGCGTGCGACGCCGCAGAGCAGGGGCGAGGACGTCAAGACGACCAAGATCTTTGTCGGCAGCATCGCTCCCGGCATCAACGACCGGACACTGCGGGATCTGTTGAATGTCCGTTGACTACAGGCGTCGTCATGTTTACTGACGCGCGCAGGCGTGTGGCCCGTTGTTCGAGCTGAAGCGCGTCGAGGGTGCGGGAGGCAAGCCGCAGGCCTTCGGCTTTGCGTCGTTTGAGAGCCCCGAGGTCGTGCTGCGCTGCATCCGCTGTCTCAACGGAGTCGAGCTTCCCGATCTGAGCCCTGAGGGCCGTCGCGAGGGCAGGCCGCCAAAAGCCCTGGTCGTCAAGGCCGACCAGAAGACGGCTGCGTTCCTACAGGAGTTTGAGGAGACGGTCGGCCGTTCAGATGTGGGTTATCCGGAGGATAATGCGGGTCGCTGACGGCGTAGACCGACGAGAGTGCCGATGCTGCATGCCGAAAGGCCATCAGCGCCATTGTTAGCCAGCTGACGGACTCACACCAGCGCGTCGAGGACGGTCGATCGCGCGGTGGGAGGTTGTCGCCCCTCCAGGTCGTCGTGCCTGCTCATTTGCAAGATCTCAAAGAGGGAGATCTGCCTGAGGAGCAGCGTGTGGCGGTCTTGGACCAGATTGCCATTTTCCGCGAAAACGCCGCGCGTCGCGAGCGCGAGAAGAAGATTGCGGATGACGACAGGGAGCGGTATAAGAGCGTGCCCAGCTCGCACGCTGGATACGGATACGGCGGTCGTGCGTTTGCCAAGCAGGCCGCGGCAGAGCCACCACGAGCGGAGCCTCAGCAGCGCGCTCCCGCCAAGGGCTCGCGCGATGCCGAGAGGGACCCGCAGGGCTACGCCGAACCAGTGTCGTTCGTGCGACCCCAAACTGTCGAGGGCAAGGGCGAGAGTGAGCGTACGGATGAAGAGGAGGAGGCCGTTCGCCAACAGCGACGCGAACGCGAACGTGCGCTTGCCCTTCGTGATGTAGGTTGCGCTCTGCGAGCCATAGCTGACGATATAGCGCGAACACCGGGTAGAGGCCCGTGAACGCCAACGGATCGACAATGCTATGCGGGAAGAGTCGGCGCAGCAGCAGCGAGCCGACGCGGAAGCCAAGTTGAAACGGGCCTTGTCGTCGCAGTTTGAGCAGTGGGACGACGACGAGCTGGAAGAGCGGGGTAAGGAGCTGTTCTACTCTGACCGGTACGTCTCCAAATGCCGACCAACGTGCTGACAGACTCGCAGAGCGCAGTGGCGAAAGGAACGCCAGAAGCAGCGCCTCCGAGAAGAGGAGGACGACATCGAGGACCGTCGCCAGGAGGACGCCGAGGCCAAGGCCCTGGAGGCAGAGTCCGAAGACTTTCTCAAGCAACAGATGGCCGAGCTCTCCTCCCTTGAGGACAAGCAGCGGCAAGCTGGCATGCTCACCGAAGATGCCGCGCCGATCAAGGTCGCCATTGTCGCCAAGCCGCTGGAGCCCAAGGAGGAGAAGCCGGCGCCAGCGCATGTCGCGCCGCCACGTCCGGCGCTCGCACTCGGCGACGACGAGGACGACAGCATTGTGCAGAAGAAGAAGCGCGCGCTTGTCAAGCTCGAGTACGAGCAGAGCCTGGATGCGGCCGAGGAGATGGCCAAGCGCACAGCCCGGCTGCTCGACATCAGCAAACACCTGCCGACGCGCCAGTCGAGCATCTTTGCCGGCCGCATCGACTGGGCCGCGTTGGACAATGTGAGTGCAGTCGAGTGATGTGGCCTGCTTTGCTGACGCGCTAGTCAAACACGCGCACCAAGGTCGCGCGGTTTGTGGAACGCAAGATCACTTCCGCACTCGGCGAGCTGGACCAGGACCTCGCGGACTTCGTCGTGGAGAACCTGGCTGGCCACAAGGGCCCCGACGAGCTGGTCGACGAGCTCAGCCCGGTAGGTACCGAGCCCGCTTGACGCCATCTCAACTCGCTGACCATCCCCAGGTATTGGCAGAGGAGACAGACGGGTTCGTGTCGCAGCTGTGGAGGCAGCTCATGTTTGAGAGCGAGGCGGTCGCGCAGGGACTCGACAGCGGGTCCATGACAGTGTAGAGCTATGTGTAGCATGACTATTTTTACATGCGTTGTGATGTAGCTACTGCAGTGGTGTGGTCGCCTGGACAGGCTCAACTGCATGGCTGACGGTGAGGGTGGCATTACATGTTCACAAACAAGCTACTACAATCGCAAGCGACTCTGACCTACGTCTCTCCAGTCTCTCTTGTGCCGGCCTACTCTGGAGCTAGGCCCGCTTCGCTCCCATCCCCGCGGCGTGGCGGGAGCACGGACGACTACAGGTGTCAGCATGCCCGCACCACAACGCAGCACACAGTATTACTCACCTGGTCCCACGTCTTGATCACGCCGTCCACCAACCCCCTCAGATCCAATAGCGCCCGCTCGACGCCTGCCGCCCGACCGTTGGCAGACCCGCTGCTGTTGCCCGCGCCGCCACCATCCCCTCCGTTCCCGCCGTCGCCATTGACAGCCTCACGCAGCGCGCGCCGCGCCGCAGCCTCGCGCGCCAGCACGTCCCGCTGCCGTGCCAGCGCATCCCGCTCGTTGCGTAGGTGGCCGACCAGCGCGTGCAACGTCTTCACTTCCGCTTGCACGCCCTGCAGACTGCTCGTTGCGGCCAGCAGCGCTGCATGCGCGTCGGCTGCGCCCTCGGCCGCTCCGTCGCCCGCGCCTGCACCTACACCTTCAGAGCCGTCGCAGCTCTCTCCGCCATACGCCCCCTGCGCGCGGCCGAGCTCGAGCTCGCGCCGCAGAAGCGTCTCCTTGGCACTTGCCAGCTCGGCCTGGAGCCGTGCGAGGCCCGCGTAGTCGATGGCGGCTTGTGTCGGCTGCTCCACGACCCCCTCCCCGTTATCGCCGTTCCCCTCATCACCACCGCTAACGCTGGCGCCGCCTCCGCTTCCGCCCGCTGGCGCGACATCGTTCGCCCTGGAGGCCAGCAGCGCCGCCAGCCGCCCGCGTAGCCGGTTGTTCTCATCCTGGATGTTGCTGACCGTCATTTCCAGCGTCGTCCTGTGGAGTCAGCAGCCATGACATGTGGTCCAGCCCGCCCGCTTACAGCTCTTCGCGCTTCTTGTTGCGGCTGCGCTCCGCAGCGCGCCGGTTTTGCTGCTTCTGCCGTTCCTTCTTCTCTTCGAGCGTCATGCCCTGCGTCGCCGCCTTGCCGCGAAGGGGTGTCTCGCCTGCGCCGGTGGCGGCGCCCACGCCCGCGGCTGCGACTGCGGCCGCGCTGGCCACATCAGCATGGCTCTCGGACAGGCTGGTGTCTCCATCTGCGCCTGGCTGCGGCAGCGCGTGCGGATGGGCGTGGGCGTGGGCGTGCGGGTCGTCGAGATGCGCAGCAGTGGAGGCATTGATGTGGGGGTCGTCGGGTGGCGGGGCCGTCGCCTGGGAGAATTCTGGCGCGAACAGCTCCATCCTGGGAGGTGTGAGGGGGGCTGGGGGGATGCGGATGCTGGGACAGCGCTGCGGGATGGGCTCGAGATTGGTCGTCGTCGCTTGTTGGGAAGAGTGCAACTCGTAAACAAAACAAACCAACAAGTGGAGAGGGGAGAAAAAAGGACGTGTCATTTTGGGGGAGCCACGCTGTTACGTAAGTATCCACCTCCACTCAAAAGTCGGCTTGCGGCCATGAGAGATGTTCGGGACATGTGCCGAATGCCGTCTTGCATCGTCCTCCTCGACATCTCGAACCGGCGATAATGAGCGCAAGCACAGCTCAGAGGGCCGTTGTGCACAGGGTGTTTGGCAGTCTTGCCCGCAGGTCGGTAGCGCGTGCGATTCCCCGACTCCACGCCGCATCGTACTCGAGCTCGTCGGTGGCGCGATCAGACAACAGCGACAGCAAACCCATCGCGCCGGTACCCGAGAGCTCGACGGCGGCGGCGGCGGCGGCGGCGGCGCCGAAAGCGACACCGTCTCTTGACCAGATCATCGACGACTACATTGTGGTCAGTCTGGGGCTCCAGCCTCCACAGCCGCCTCATCACTGACGCTATCCTGCAGGCCACCGGCCCCATGCCAGTCGCGCGCTACATGCAGCTGTGTCTCACGCACCCCACTCTGGGCTACTACTCGCAAGGCGATGTCTTCGGCCAAAAGGGCGACTTTATCACGTCCCCCGAGATCAGCCAGATCTTTGGCGAGGTGAGCCTCTGGCGTCGGGGTGGGTTGCTGACGATCCGTAGCTGGTGGCCATCTGGCTGTTGACGCGGTGGATGGCGGCGGGGCAGCCGGCGCGGGTCCGCGTCGTCGAGCTGGGCCCGGGACGCGGGACACTGATGAACGACGTGTTGAGAGTGAGAACACGCGGAAGCGCGCCGTACTAAGAACTCTCTAACCTGCTCCTCCCCAGACGTTCAGCTCCCTCGGCAGGCTTCCGATCGAGGCGGTCCACCTAGTCGAGGCGAGCGCAAGGATGCGGGACGTACAGAGTGCGACGCTCTCCCAACAGGCGGCCGCCCTCGGCGCCCAGCTACACTGGGAGGACCACGTCGACGACATTCCGGCGTCGTGTAGGTGACGGCCACGATGTGCGCTGACGGCCAGCGGACGTGTTCACTCTGGCGATTGCGCACGAGTTCTTCGATGCGCTCCCGATTCATGTGCTCCAGGTGCGTACGCATTCTGCGCACCATATAGCGGACCATCTGACACATAGCGAACCGAGGACGGCTTCCGTGAGGTGCGCGTCACCCGCAACCCCAACTAGTGCGTCGCGCGCCTCCTCTCCCCCTGGATCGGCTGACTCCCAGCCTGCCGGCGCTCAACAACGCACGCTTCGCCCTCGCAATGGACCGCGAGTCGAGTCTGCTCGCAGAGCTACTCCCCAATGCCTCCAAGCGCTTTGCGCAGCTGCCGATCGGGAGCCGGCTCGAGGTGTCGCCCGACTCGTCGGCCGCGGTGCGGAGCCTCGGGCGGCTGATGGCGCATGGCGGCGCAGGGCTCGTGGTCGACTATGGCGGCGACAGGTCGTTTGCGCAGAGTTTCCGAGTGAGTCAAGAGGCGAGGGGAGGGAAACCTGACCGCAGGCATTCCGAAACCACAAGATTGTGGACGTGTTCGACAAGCCCGGGTCGTCGGACCTGACGGCCAACGTCGACTTTGCGTATCTCAAAGAGTCGCTCGAGGGCACCGGTGCGTTGTCCTCCTTTCACATTCACCTTCTGATGCTAGCAACGTCGTTCGGCCCGATTGCCCAGTCCCAGTTCCTGCTCTCGATGGGCCTCGAGCCGCGCCTTGCCAAGCTGCTCGCGTCCGCCAACGACGACGACACCAAGGAGCGTATCCGCAAGGGCGCGCAGCGCCTGGTGGACAAGACGGGCATGGGCAGCCAGTACCAGGTCATGGGCTTTGGCGTTGGGCCTGCGGCCGAGGGCGAGGTGTATCCGTTCCCTGCGAGCCAGCTGGCGCCGGCGCCAGCATCGGTAATCAAGCCGTGAGACGCAGGATGAATAGAATGGATGTACATGAATGCTATGACCAAAGAGCACGGAAACACAACGCAACATCTAACCACTCAGCGCCGCCATGCGCTCCTCGAGCGCCTGCACGCGCGCTTGCACGGCCTCCCAGTTATTCCCGATCGCGGCGACCGCCTCGGAGACGCCCGTCTGCACGCCGGCAACGATTGCGTGCAGCTCGCGCTCCTCGTCGGCAACGCCACGGTCCGACGCCTGCAGCTCGCGGAGGTCGGCGGCGACACCGAGCGCCTCGGCGTGCAGCGTCGCGAGGCTGCGGAGGCGCGCGAGCAGCGCAGGGATGACCGGGATAAGCGGGTCGAGGCGGGGCAGGAGGGCGAAGAGCGACTGCAAGGCCTCGGCGTCAATGGTGCTGATGGCGCCCGTGTTGGGGCCGGCGGCGGTGGTGGTGGCGGCCATGGTCGAGGAGCCGGAGCCCGCGCGCTCGCCCGGCGCGCTGGTCGTCGCGCGGCGCGAGGCCGCTGTGGCGCGGTCGAGGTCGACGAGGAGGAGCTTTATGCGGCGCGCAATCGAGTCGAGGTGCCGCGGCTGTGTCAGCACGCTCAACACATGGTCCATCCGGTTGAGCGTGTCCACCAGCGAGCTGGATGCCTGGCACATCGGTCAGCACTCCTCGCGCATGCGGGACGCGGACTCACGTCACCCTCGTGCGCGACGCCGACCTGCGCCTCGAGCGCCGCAAGGCGCCGGTCGATATTCTCGGCGTGCACAGGCGTGACCGTCGTCTGCGGCGGTGCGTCGCCGTCGGTGGCTGCCGGCGTGCTGGCCGTCTCCGAGATCTCCAGGCGCTTCAGGCGCGCCTGCCAGTCGGCACTCGTGCTTGGCACCTGCCCTGCTCCGTCGCCGTCGCAGGCGATGCCGCCCAACCGTTCCCGCAGCACCGCGAGCTCGGTCACGAGGTCCACCTTCTGGCGGGATGGCACAACTGAGCGGCGCACAGATGGCAGACGGGGATCGCGTGCCATGCTGTCGCCGCCGCTGGCGCCAGCACCCGCCGCCGGTGCCGCGGTGACCTCTGCCTCGAGCTGCGCGACCTCGGCCTGCAGACGGCGCAGGCGCGCAAGCGGCGTCTCCTTGGGCAAGGCGGCGGGGATTGCTGCGTCGCCTGTACATGTTAGCACCAGGTGGGTCCAGAGCTGGAGCCGGCGGGGCCCAGGCAGACCCACCAGCAGCGGCAAACTTGTTGCCTGCTCGTCGGCGCGGGGGCAAGTGGCCCGTGTCAATCTCCTTGGACGGGGCGGGGAGGGCTGCTTTGCGCGTGTCCTCGCCATTGTCGTCGTCCTGCGCTGGGTGTCAGTTGCTGGCGTGCTGGGGCTCGGGGCGGCGCGACGGGACGCGACGAGGACGGGGACGCACGCGGCGGTGGGTGACCTCTGGCTCGTCGGGGGTCTCGAAGACGTCGGGGGCCGAGTCCTGCGTGCGGTGTCAGTGGGCTCGGCGCGGCCAGCGGCTGGAGAGCTCACAATGTCGGGCAGGCCAGAGTACTTTGCCGACATGTTCGCGGCGTAGGATGTGTTGTTGCAAGAGTCGCAACGGTAGACGCGTCAATGACGTTTCAGTCGGGTTGTTGGCAGGATACGCAAATAAGGAACGCGGCGGCGGCGGCCAGCAGCGAGCACGGGCCTTGTGACGGCGAGCATGGGCCTTGTGACGGCGAGCACGAGCAGTGGAGCAGTGCAGACAGCAGCACCAGAATGAGCACTAATGGTACATGCGATAGGTGGATACAGACAGCTTCGGCTTCACTCGCGTCGCCTCCTCTTGCGGCCTGGGCTACGGCTCGGGCTCGTACTGCGACTCGGACTCGGGCCTCGTCGGCGGTCGCGGTCTCGGTCGCGGTCTCGGTCGCGGTCGCGGTCGCGGTCGCGGTCGTGCTCGCGATCACGGTCGCGCTCGCGATCACGGTCGCGCTCGCGATCACGGTCGCGCTCGCGATCACGGTCGCGCTCGCGATCACGGTCGCGCTCGCGATCACGGTCGCGCTCGCGATCACGGTCGTCGCCCCTCTCCCTCTCCCGCTCCCGCCGCCTGTCCAGCGCCCGCTCCTCACGCGGCTTCCACTCGAGCTTGGCCGCACACCGGCCACACAGCCGCAGCTTGACAAGACACTCTTTCCGGCTCCCGTGCTCCTCGTACACAAACGGCCGCTCAAACGTGCGCAGCCGCGGCGCGTGCCGGCCGTCGGCGGCCGGCTGGTGGTCCTCGCAGCGCAGCGAGCCGCACGTCTCGTCGCCTATCCCACCGACGACCTCGGTGGCCGTGCGCCAGCGCAGCGCGAAGCGCTTCGACTTGTAGTGCTTGAGGTCGACCTGGCGGGGTCAGGACGAGAACATCATCCAGCCATCAACAGCAGCGGCCGGACCGCCGCCTGCCGCCCGTGGGCGAGGCTCACCAGCGCATACTCGCGGAACAGCTTGCTCTCGTAGGCCCGAGCGAGCCGTTCCTCCCAGGACGCTTCTGCCGGCGCCGCCTCGCTGTCGCCCCCGTCGGGCACGAACCTGTGATGGCATCAGTCCCCTGCGGGCAGGCCCGTTGCCACGCACTGGTGATGCCGTCTGAGCACATCCCATTCGGATGTCCCCGGTGCTGCTGCGCTCATGCGGGGTGCGAGAGGGAGCGAGCAGTAGAGCGCGGTAGAGGCAGCAGAGAGCAGTAGAGAGCAGTAGAGAGCAGTAGAGAGCAGTAGAGAGCAGTAGAGAGCAGTAGAGCGCAGTAGGGAGCAGTAGAGAGCAGTAGAGAGCAGTAAAGAGCAGTAGAGAGCAGTGGAGTGAGCAGTGGAGAGAGATGAAGACCTGCAGATGGTCGCGGCGCACGTGAAATCGGCGACCACGAGGAACCGCACGGCGCCGAGCGGCGTCCTTCTCTTCTGTCCATTGTGCTGGCGCCGCACGATGCACCGGCGACGCGCACGCCGCGACAACCCGAGCCCCGGCGACACGGCTGCGAGGGAACGATGGGCCCCGGAGCCTACGGCGAGGCTGCTCGGTGCCGCGCACGAGCGCCGCGGCGTCGTCGGCGTCGCGAGCGGTGGCGCCGGTCGCCGTGGGCTCTGGCTGTCGCCGCAGCCGCCCCGACGTCGACACTCCCGGCGGCCATGAGGCAGGGGCCGAGCGCGCATGCGGCAGCCTCGCGGCTCGGTCCTCGCGACCCACGGAAGCCGCCTGGCCGTATGCGGCATCGGCGGCGGCGGTCGGACGGCGCGCCGAGGGGGCCCGAGGGCCCGCCGCCTCGCGCTGCCCTGCCGGCCGTGCGGCGCCGCCATGGGCATGGCCGACGCGCTGCGCCGAGCGACCCCGCCGCAAGGCCAGCGCATGGACGACGCCGACGAGGCGCCGCCACCCTCATGGCCTCCAGGAACAGGAGGCGACCCTCGTGGCCGGCGGTGCCCGGTCCGCGCGGCGGCTACGGCGGCGGCGTCGGGGTCGGGCGGGGTGGTGGTGGTCGCGCTGGTGGTGGTCGCGTTGGTGGCGGTCGCGCTGGTGGTGGTCGCGCCGACAGGGTCGCGCTCGACGGGTCGCGCCGACAGGGTCGCGCTCGACGGGTCGCGCTCGACGGGTCGCGCTCGACGGGTCGCGCTCGGCGTGTCGCCCTCGGCGTGTCGCCCTCGGCGTGTCGCCCTCGGCGTGTCGCCCTCAACGGGTCCCTCAACGCCTCGCGCTCGACGCCTCGCGCTCGACGGTCTGGTCGGCAAGACAATGGATGAGAACGTTGTCTCCTCCCCATTGTCCATCGCCTCGGCGTCGCGGCCGCTCTCGTCTTCGTTGTCACCGCCTGTTCCCCTCACGAGCGCACATCTCCCGCATCTCTCACCCCGTCACATCGCCCCCCGACGCCGCCTCCCCCGCACGCACCACCTCCCGCGGTCCATCAGCGACCGCCTCCCCCGCACGCACCACCTCCCGCGGTCCATCAGCGACCGCCTCCCCCGCTGGCTCCTGTCGTGCCGACATGGCCATTTGCCGTTCGCCGTCGTCTCGTTTCCGCTAGGGCTCCAAGCACGTCCTAAGTCGTCGTTGTCGTTGGCTGCTCCGTCCGCTGCGGCCGTCGCTCTCCGCCGTTCTGTCCGCCGCCGGGCCCCGCACGTCCCCACCTCCGCTCCAATCGTCGCCCGGGGAGCCGCTCCACCCCGCAGCCCATCGCACTCGCGCGCGTCCCCTGCGCCTCTCCCATCACCCCCTCCCCCCTCCCTCCGCGCCATCGCCACCGCGACCCGCCTGACTACTCGGCGCTCAGTCTCGCCGCACGTCTCGGCCCACTCCCCTTTCGGGTCCTCCCCCTTCGCGGATTCTCCCCCTTCGCAGGTCCTCCTCCTTCGCGAGTCCGGCTCGCTCCGTTATCACCCTCACCACCGCGATGGCCATGACCGAAATGTCCTGTTCGAACGGGACCGACGCGCCCCCGCCGCTGACCGAGTGGGACCACCACCGGATACACCGCTTCGCGCACGAGGCGTTCGGCTTGCTATGTGCCCTCGAGGACCGTGTGAGTCACTTGCAGCGGCGGCTGCGGCTGGGCTGCGGAGAGGCGAGACGGCGGCAGCAGGTAGTGCGATAGTGCTCTGGCAGTGCTCTGGGAGGGCCTCCCGTCGCGCTGTACCTCGCCTCACGGCCCATTGTCCTGCCTCGCCTGGCCTTGCGTCTTGGGTGTTCGCCGTCCGCTTCGGCTTGGCATCGGCCTCGGCTTCGGCTCCCGCCTGGGCGTAGGGTGCACCCGGCGCGTCCCGCGTGCTGGGCGCCGTCCGCTGCATGATGGGGATCTGGTCCGGGAACCGGACCTGGCCTGGCCTGGCCGACGACAGGACCGGACTCGCACCTGGATCTCGCCCCCTCGCCGCCCCGCGCGCCTCGAAGCCGCACCCGCAGTGATCGAACGGGAGACACCACACTGACCCCGCAGACAATGGCGCTCGGCGACGTGTGTGCAGAGCTGCGCGACATGGACTGCGAGACGCGTCTGCTCGACGAGGTGATTATCTACATGCTCCAGGCGCGTCTGATCGAGCTGTTTAAAGAAAAGCACTCGGACGAGTGCTGGATGCGCGCCCTGCCAGGCCCCGGGGGGTACGCACAGCCGCCGCATGGGCACGGGTAACCCCCCCTCCGCCTGCCCGTCGTCGCCGCTCTGGCGTGGCGCGGCCGACGCACGACCCGAGCCCCGCACAACGGCGCGACGGCGGCCAACGCGACGCGAGCGCAAGAGACGGGAACGCAAACTCGCGACCGGCGAGCGCCAGTCTCCCCGCCGCCTCTCACCAACCTCCTCCTCCCGCGCCTACCTCGCGACATCACAGACCACGTCCAATGTACATGCTGTCGCGACCGCTCCTCTCTTGTTCTATACCCGTATCCAGGCTCCCTTGTAACAGTGCATCTCTATGGCTGCTCTCTCCGGGCGCCGCTCTTGGCGCGCTGCCCTTTCTATGGAACTCGTACAACAGGTCCCTGTGTGCCGTCTGTCGCCTCTGGTCTCTGTCCCGTCTGTGGCCTCTGGTCTCTGTCCCGGCTCCCTGTCGTCGCACGCCCGGTGCCCCGACCCAGTCCCCCACTGCCTCATGAGCGATGGACGTGCCAGGTCGCGTCAGATCCTGGTCAGATGCTGGACAGGCCAGGCCCATCAGTTCGCAGAGCGTTTCGCACCCGCACCACCATCAGGCAGGAGGGTAGTGCCCCGCCCAGAGCACAAGCGACAGCGCGCCCCAGACGGCGCACCACCAGACCCAGCGCCGTGCGCCCGCCCCGCGCGCGAGCAGGCTCTCGCCGACGGTCCACCACAGCACCGGGTCTGTGAGCGCCAGGCGCAGCGCGATCTGCGTGTGCGACGAGACGACGAGCACGGCGAGCATGAGCGCCTGGTACGCGTAGATGGGCCACGCGGGGCGGGAGAGCGTCGCGAGCGCGCGCGGCTGCGACGCGAGGTGCCGCCAGCAGCCGGCGGCGGAGACGAGGACGACCGGCGCCGCGAGACAAAAGTTGGGCAGCTGCGCGAGCGTCCAGTACCGGAACGGCCCGACGTCCCTGTGCTCGGGTGTCAGCGTCCGAGTGCGCGTGCTGAGCTGCACTCACCAGTACTCGCGCTGGACCCAGGTGTATGAGAGGGGGAGGCGGAGGGAGCACCACGGGCGCGTCGGCGTCGGGACGCAGAACGAGTAGTACGCGTATGCCTGGAAGGCGAGAAACGGGAGGGGAATCAGCGCGCAGAGCGCCGCGGCGCGGGGCAGCCTGGCGAACCACACCTAGTAGTATCAGCAGACGAGCTTTCTGTCCGTATCAAGCCGCCGCACCTTCCAGACTTGTGCGCCTGGGGTCGTCTTGCCCGCCCTGCCCGTCGGCGGCGGCGCAAAGACAACATGGGCCGCCAGCACAAGGGCTCCCAGCACGGCCGTCGGCCGCAGGGCGACGGCCGCGGCAAAGCACAGCGCCGCACCCGCCCACCGCCGCACGACGGAGAGATACAGCGCGGAAAAGAAGAGCGCAGCAAACGGCGGCTCGGTGTATGGCGCGGCGAGGATGGCGGGCGCGGGCGGAAAGGCGTACAGCACGCTGCTGACGACGGCGAGCTTGCGCGAGAAGAGGGCGCGGGTGAGCCTGCGGAGGAGGGGTCAGCACGTCTCCCACCGCACGCCTCGCAGACATGCACGCACTTGTACAGCATGGCGTTGGCGACGACGCGCGCTACGACATTGGCCGCGACGGCGGCGCGCAGGAATCCGCCCGTGTTCGGCGCGTCGGGATGCGCGCCGGCCGCGCGGTACAGCAGCGCCAGCACCCCCTGCCATCCCGGCTGGAACGCGAGCTGCTGCTCGTAGACGTAGCCCCGCAGCGCGATCGCCTGGAAGTGCAGCGCGTCCCAGCGCAGCCCGGGCTCTGCGGTGCCCGCGAGCGTGTGGGATGCGTCAAAGGCGGGCACGGCGCGGGCGAGGAGCTGGAGGGACGCATACGCCGCCAGCGAGGTGGCTGCTGTCAGGAGCGAGAGACGGGCGAGGTCCCTTGTTGCTGTCGGCGGGGGGGACATGGCGCAGGCATGGACGTGCCGGGGGATGAGCACGAGGCAAGTGTCGAGGTGGGTTGGGAGAAAGCAAAAGCAAAAACCACATTGCATCGCGCGTCGCGTGTCGCGTGTCGCCGCATCTTATCAGTGACGTCGTCTCCCGATCTGATGCTCGGCGCGGCGCAACACTTCATTACGCAATCAATACATTATACAAAGCCGTGTCCGCTACCACGCCTCGGCACCCACGTCGCCAGAGTCGGGCAGCGGGAACTGGTATGCCGCGCTCGACGCCGTGCCCGACGGCAGGAACATGTTGGCCAGTCTGCTCGGGTCAGTCATCGTTGCACTGTGGCCCCAGCGCCAGCCGACTCACTCGAGAGGGAGGAACAGCGAGTCCGAGCCGTCCACCGGCAGACCGAGGTCAGCAAAGCTCTGCGGCGCGTGTCAGCAGCCATCTCGCATCCCCACCCACATTGTCCTGCAGCCACGAGGGGAGGTTGCTCGGCGAAAACTCGGTCGGCCACTCAAAGTTGGTGTCGCCGAACAGCGGCCACGTCTCGCTGCCCACACCGCCGGCCGTGTCCATGCCGGTTCCGTCGCCGCCAAGCTGCGGGAGGCCGAGCAGCGTCTGCAGCCCGCCCTCAAACTCGCCTACCGTCTCGGGCCCCGCGCTCGGGTTCGTCGGGAGCGTGTCGGCGGCCGGGGGCACGCCGCGCGGTGTGCCCGGCACGGTCGAGATGGCACCCGTCTTGCGCCGGAAGTTGGCGAGCATGAGGCGGAGCGTGAGCGCGTACCGCTCCGCAAAGCACTCGGCAGAGAGGACGTGCGCAACCTCGGAGATCTTCGAGTTGAGCGTCGCGAGCGAGATGGCGTTGGGGTACAGCATGGCAATCTTGACCAGGAAGACGGCCGCGAATGCGATTGTGGCCAACTGGTCGTGCGTCGCGTCTGCAGTCAGCTTGATCTTTCTCAAAGGTATCCCGCACATTTCAGATGATGACGGAAGTTTTCCGCGTTCAAGAAGACAAGGACACACCGCAAGGCAGCGTCCTTGGCAAACATGGCCAGTTCTCGCTGTTCGCGGGGCAGCTGCTGTGTCAGAGCGCGATCCAACCTGCAGCGACGACTCACGCTATCCCACTGGCAGCCGCGGAGCGCAACACAAACGGTCCACAGTTGCGCATACGTGAGGTCAGACTCGAGGAGACGCACAAGCACGCTGTCATCGTCGTGCCGTGTCCGCAGGATGCGGTACCACTCGGTGTGCCAGTCCTGCAGTTCGGCAAAGATCTTGTGTACAAACGGCACCGTGTCTGCGTCCACTTTGCCATGCAGCGGCGTCAGGTGCTCGAGGACGCGGACTGGGGGTTCAGTTGAGATAGATGGCGCGCTAGCGCAGGACCTACTGCGGATCTTGACGAGCTCGACGCGTGCGACCAAGCTCGCGTCTGTTTCGGACACCATTGGGTGGGAACTGAATGTCAGCCAGGCGCGGCGCAGCGGGCTTACAGGAGGACGCGTGCCGAGCGGACGGACGAGTCGTCGCGCAAAAGCAGCGGCTTGCCTGTCCCGAGACTCGACCTGCAGGTCAGCATTGCTCGCGACAACAACCTACAGATGCTCGTGCAGCCAGCAGTTCAGCCATATCCGCGCACTAACGACTGCCATAATCAGCACATTGCTCGCATAATGAGCACCCACCCAGGTCCCGCTCCTCGGCCTCGGTGCGCTTCTCATCTGACGATGTGTCTGCAAGGTTGTCCAGAGCGCGGTGGAGGTTGATGTCGAGGCCCATGCGCAGCGCGTGGCCACATGGCAGCCAGCTGTACTGGCTCCACACGCTCAGGATGAGCATCGCCATAACCGCCTCTTTGCGGACAATGGGGCCGAAGAGCGTCGAGCGTGCAATGCCTTGGGCCTCTTCTAGGCAGCGGTGGAAGGAGGGACCGAGCGGGCCGTTGCCAGCGCGAATCTTGGCGGCGACTGCGAGGAGGCCTGCTGTTAGGTGACGAAGAGAATATGTGGCCTACCATTTGTGGAGAACGGCGTGCGCTCGATGTAGCTCTCATAGATGTCGTATGTCTTGTCCCATAGTGGGACAAAGTAGTGGCACCCCGTGAAGAAGCTAGATATTAGCTGCACATCGCGTCTCGGGGCCGTGTCTCCAACGGCGACGCCATATCCCACTCACATGGCCCAAAGCTCCCTCGCCTCCTGGTCCGAGAGGAGCCCCTTGGTAACGACATCCGGGAACGGGTTGCGTGGAGTCGGGTCCGGCTTGGTCTGCTTGCGCACCCGCAGGTGGAACGCTTGTTTGCCACCAATCATGGAGGGACGTTTGCGCTTCTTGCCCCGTCGCGTGTGCTTGTCCCCCTGGTCGAACGCATGCTGCGACGACGCGCCCTCGTCTGCCGAGCTGTCGACCGGCATCTGGTCGCCGTCTGCAAACGCTGCGGCCTGGTCGGCAGCGTTGGCCAGTGTCTGCAGCGCTTGGATGGGCGCGACCATCGACGACGACGGGACGGCGGCGTCGTCGGATGCCGAGTGCGTCGAGGACGAGCGCGACGAGCGGCGCGAGTGTGTCGGGGACGGCGGCCCAGACGACAGCGGGATGATCCCATAGGTGCCGAATCTGTGGTCCTGCATGTCAGCATGTGACGAGGACAAGGGCTGCCTACAGGCGGGGCGAAGCCGGGCAGCTTTGGCCACTGCTTGTCGGCGCTGGGTTCCTGCGAGTTGGAGCGGCCGCGCGGGGCGTCCTCGTCTCTGGAGTACTTTCGCGACTCGACGCTGGAGAACACGAGCCCGGGGGCCGAAGGGTTGCGTGGCGACTGGCCGAACACGGGCGGGGATGTCGCCAACGGCAACGGGTTGGCATGGGGCGGCATCGGGGTGACGGTGGAGACGTCGCTGCCGGACATGAACGCGGGGACGGACCCGGGGGTGGAGAGCGACTGCGGCAGCGTCGCGAGGATCTGCTGCAGCTAAAAGATGGTCAGCTTGTGCTCTACGCGCTCCGCGCTCTGCTGCAGCGCTCCCTACACTCACCGCAGCCTGGATCTGCGTCTGCCCGCTGGCGAGCTCGCGCACGCTCTTCTCGAGCGACGTGACGCGTCCTTCGGCGTCCCACGACGGCGTCGCACCGCTCTGGCTGTCGTTGCGCGAGCGGTCGCGCCGGTCGGACGCCTTTTCAAACACACATGTGATACCGTTCAGCAGACACCGGCGACACGCCTGGTTCTGGCCCGTCGGGTCGCCCTCGCATCGGTTCTTGCCCTTGCGGCCTGGCGGTCAGTCTCGGCGCGGTCCCTCGCGGCGCAGCCCGGGGTAGCAGCACACTCACACGACACACAGGCGCGGCTGCCGCGCTTGCCCGTCGCGCCGCCCGACGGGAACACGGGCGCGCTCGACGCCGCAGCACCCGTCAACGGCCGCCCGGGGTCGGCGGCATAGCGCGACTGCGGGGGCACGGCGCGGCGGTCTCCGTCCTTGGCGCCGCCAAACCCGTTGCCGTAGCCGTCGATTCCTGCGCTGACGGACGCGCCGGTATAGTTTCCGTCGTGCGTGTAGCTGCGGGAAAACGAGTGGGGATTCATGGTGGGCGCGGTCGAGCGCAAGTCGAGGGGGGGACTGTCCAGTTCGGTGCGGAGCCCGAAATGTATGAGATGTTCGCGCCTCGCCGCGTCGTCCACAAGCGCGGCAATGGGGAGCCGACCTGGAGGTCGACCAGGAACGCGTGCGGGTGCCGGGGCCTGGTGGACCAAGGGATGGGTGCGTGGAGTGGTTCGTCGCAGGTGGCAATGGCCAGGGGAGTGTGATACTGCTCGCCGAACGGGGAGCGACGGCGCGTCCGTCGTCAAAGAGGCCGAGGCGGGGGGCTCGCGGGAGGTCGTCCGGGGGCGATAGTGCTGCGGGGAGCGCGCTGCGGCGTGTGCGCGGGGGTGGATGTGAGGAGAGCGATGGAGAACGAGTCGCGCACAACGGCCTTGTGACCACCACAACTATCTTGGGGATGGGGGTCGGCCCGAACGGGTATTACGTAAGCGGTCCGCCAAGGGGAGCCCCAGCCGTCGGTTTGGAACCAAACGATGAAACCGTGTTTTGCCGAGGCAGATCTGGCTGATGTAGCATTTCCGGGCATCGCAGCAGGTTGTTGTCGAGCGTCTCGAGGCCGCGACGCAGCGCTCGCCGAGAGAGAGGGGGCGCGCAGCCCCTCGAGACGGGGCCGGGACGGTGTTGGAGGGGAGCAGGGGAGAGGGGAACAGCACCGGGGCTCGTGGTGCGGCGCCGCCGTGCTGTCCGCGGTGCCCGCCACATGCTCCTCGGCGTGCCACTCGCGAATAGGACCGAACGCGACTCGCGGTGGACTGCCAATGCTGTGGTCCTCGGTGTATAGGTGGCAGGCCGGTGCTGGCAACATGCACACCGTGTTGCGCCGTCGCTTTGCTCAGCGCTTGTGCCGTCACTTTGCTCCGCGCGCGCTGCCTGGCCGTCGGCAAACAAGAGGTTCATCTCTGCAATCCGCCCCGCGTGCTCGCCTCGACTACATAACTACTCCCTAATTACGCCCGGTGCGCACGCCATCTACTCGTTGACCTTCATCTGCGCCTTGCCTGCATCGTGCTGCACGTTGCCGCTGAGCTCCTGGGTCTTGTCGCCCGTCACGGCGCCGACAACGGCGTCCTTCTTGCCCTCGAGGCGGTCGCCGAGGCTGCCACTGTCAGTGGGGAAAAATACCCTGGTAGCTCACCCATCGACGTAGCCCTTGGCCTGCGCGGCCTTGATCTCGGCCTCGCCCTTGGCGTGCTGCTCCTTGCCGGCCGTCGTCCAGCTGGAAGGCTCCTGGCTGCCGCCGAGCGCCTGCGACGCGGCCTCGATCGTGTTGCCGACCAGCTCCTTGGCGGTGCCGACGGCGGAGTTGTACTGGGGGTCAGCGGCCAGTCCGGGGGGGGGGGGGGGGGGGGGGGGGGGGGGGGGGGGGTTGGGGGGGGGGGGGGGGGGGAAAACCCCGGGGGGGGGGGGGGGGGGGGGGGGGGGGGGGGCTGCGGCTACCTACCGCAGCAACGGCGCTTGCGCCAGCTCCTGGCCCGAGTGCGGATGCAAGGGGGGCAGCGGGGCCGCCGGCGGGGCCGGGAGCGAGGCCGCCGAGGCCGCCGGGGCCGCCGGCGAGGCCACCTGCGCGTGGTGGTGCCGACGCCGGCGGCACCGCCGGCGGAGGCGATGGCTGGCCGAGCGCGGCGGGCCGCGGCGGCGCGCTGGCGGCGTCGGCGGGGCGGCTCGGCGGCGTGTGCGTGCTGCCGCCGTGCTGGGACGGCAGCGGCGTTGCTCCGTCAGCCTCGAGCGCGGCCAGAGCCATATCGAGTGCTGTGGTGTGTTAGGAGCGGGTATCATCATGGTGGGAGGGCCCGGGTGGTGGTGCCGCCGCGGCGCCCGCACGCGCTTGACGACGGCGGCAGCAGCGCGCCGCGGCGCCGCCCGCGAGCGGCGCTTACCTTGACGGGGAGGACGGGGAGGGCGGCGGAGGGGCGGCGACGGATGCGGCGGATGGCACGGGGGGGGGGGTACCGGTGATGGGGGCGATGGAGAGAACGGTCGCCAGCGTCGATGGATCA
Source organism: Apiotrichum siamense (assembly GCA_023653615.1). Taxonomy (NCBI): domain Eukaryota; kingdom Fungi; phylum Basidiomycota; class Tremellomycetes; order Trichosporonales; family Trichosporonaceae; genus Apiotrichum; species Apiotrichum siamense. The sequence continues at coordinate 566,839 of JALJEG010000007.1, forward strand.
TGTCGCCAGGAGCGCGAGACACGCCCGCCCCGCCAGGGACGGTGTGCGATGACGCAGGTCGGCGTGTCGCCAGGCTGCGCGGCGGCCCATGCTCGCTGTCCGATGCATGGCGGCGGGGCGGCGGCGGCGGCGGGGGGGGGGGGGGGGGGGGGGGGGGGGGCGCGGGGGCGGGGGGGGGGGGGGGGGGCCGCGGGGGGGGGGGGCGGGGGGGGGGGGGGGGGCCGCGGGCGGCGACGGCGCCGGCCTGCTCGTCGCCGGCGGCGCGGGGCGGAGCGCGGCGCCGCGGCGCCGCCGGCGCTGCATCTCCGCCACCCTCCACGCTCCACGCCGCCCTCCACGCCGTCCTCGCTCCACGCTACTCGACAAGGTTTACCCCCCGAGCCCGCCGCAGCCCCACTCGCGGCCCCCGTCCTGGAATAGCACGGCGCGGGCAGCGGCCCCTGTCGCCGCGCGGCGCCAGTGCCAGCCCCGGAGGTCGCCCCGCGCTAGTCCGCTGCGGGCGCCGAGGCTCGATCGCGCGTGCTGCCCCGCGCGCTAGCGGGGCTGCGTGGTGCAGGGCGCGGCTAGCGCGGGGGGTTGTCGTCGCTGTGGCCGCTGTCGCCGTTGCAGTCGTCGCCGTCGTCGCCGCCGTCATCACCGTCGCCGCCGCCATCAGCCCCCCGTTGCACCCCCCGACATGCTGGTTTCATCATGTCCCCACCACACCCTGGCTGTTTCACCACCGCAGCGAGCTCCGCGGCCACCAGCGAGCCCGGCCGCCGGCGCCGGCCCCCGCGTCGTCAGAACATGCATCGTTGCCGTCCGTGTACCATCTTGTCCTAGTCCTAGCTCTATGCTGCGGCGCCGCTGGCTGCGTGGGGCAGCGGCGCTGCCGCTACTACAGGCGACCGTCCTCCTGCGGCGCTGCCCCTACCACGACCAGCAGTCCTCCTGGAGCACTGCCCCTACCACAGACCCAGCAGGTCCTCCTGCGCCGACGTCGCCGCAGGAGCCGCCGCAGCAGCCGGCGGCGACGTCTTGCCCGGCGAGCCAGCAGCACCAGCACCAGCACCAGCCGCCGGCGTCGCAGCCAGCCCCCCGAGGTCACCAAACGCTGCCCCTGCTGGTGCCGCTGCCGCCGGCGCCGCCGCCTCCGCCCCCGTACCCACCGCCGTCGTCGAGAACAGGTCCATCAGCTCGTCCAGCGGGTTGGTCGACTTTGCCACGCTCGCAATCGTCTCGCTGGAAATGCCGTTACCCGCCCCCATGCCCAACCCCGCCAGGCCCTGCTCCCCGTGGCCACCCGCGCCGGGCGTCTCAATCTCGTCCGCGTCAAAGTCGAGCAGGTTCTCCGCCTGCTGCGCCGCCACGACGCTCTGCAGCGCCCGCTGCGCAGTCTCCTCCTCGGGCCTGTGCCAGTCAGCATCCACCCCACGCCACACGCCAGCCGACTCACTCGACCGTCCGCTTCATCTCCTCGGCACCCAGCCGGCCCTTGCCGATAAACGTCGCCGCGGGCTTGTGGTACACGCTCGCCAGCGAGCCAATCTCGCTGATGAGCTCCTCGAGAATCGCCGGCGGCACAGTCGTCTGCGGCAGGCTGATCGGCGGCCGCACGGCCAGCACGACCGACTTTGCCGCAGCCGGGTCCGAACTGAGCAGCCGCCAGTAAATGTACGCGCGATCCCGGACGTCAGCATTGTCGCAGTCCTTGGTCGCCGCCTGGAGGACGCGCTGGACGATCGCCTGCGACTCGTCTGGCTTTTTGAGGAACAGCTTGACAATGGCCGTCAGGGTCTGCAGCTGCACCGCGTAGCTCTCCTCCTTGAACGCGTCCAGGAACGTGCCGAGCAGCTCGTCCGCATTCTCAATCTTCTCGGCGTACTCGCCAATGATCCAGATGAGGCTCGCGCGCGCGTCCGGCTCGTCGAGCTCGTCGAGGTTGGCGCACAGGGCCGGAATGATGCCCTCGTAGCGGTGCGGGTACTTGCGGAAAATGTCCTTGATCACAATCACCGCCTCTTGCACGACGTAGCTGACGCGCGTCTCGATCAGCTCCATGAGCACGCCAATGCAGCGGTCCGCCGCCGCCTCAATCTTGATCGCCGCCTGCCCTATCGCGCGGACCGACTTGCGCACAAAGTCAACGTCCACTTCGGACGCGTACTCTTTCAGCTCGCCAAGGAGGAGGTCCACGTTGCGGTCCGTCGCTAGGCGCACCATAATGTCGAGCTTTTCCACCTTTACGTACGGCGGGTCGTTGTACTTGCAGAAGAAGACGCGCATCTCGTTGGCGAGAATGTCGGGCCGCTTCTGCAGCAGCAGGTTGATGTTGCGCAGCGCCACCCACTGCACCTCGGGCGCGGACGAGATGAGGGTCACTGCAAGGTCAGCGGCAGGGCCCATGCGGCGCACTTACCAAGGGGGGGCGCGAGCTTGCGAGCAAGACTCTTGATGAGGTCCTCTCGCTGCACGTGCTTGATGTGGATCATGATCACCTTGACGGCGGCGAGGACGACGGCGGCATTGACGTGCTGGAACTGGGGCATGACACGCTCGCAAATGTGCTCGGCCTCCTCGACGTCGGTCGTGCGGTAGCGCGCCAGCGTCGTGAGGATCGCTATCCGGCCCCACTCGGAGCACTCGTTGAGCGCGACGAGCAACTTTGTGAGCGTCGGCTGGTCGATCACAAAGAGGAGCTTGTTCGGCGTCGGGCGGCTCGGGCTCGCGCTCCGGCTCCCCGGCTCGGAGGCGGCCTGTGCGGTCGGCTCCATCGCGAGCGCAGCCTCGTGGATGTCGCCGAGGGCCGAGACGGCGTTGGCGACCACCATCGGGTTGCCGTCGCCGATCAGGTCGCGCAGCGTCTCGATAAACCCGTACTCGATGCACATTTCGGGCTTGAGCTCAAACACCTTTGCGACGCACAGCGCGGCCGTCTTGCGCACGTACGGGTTCTCGTCCTTGAGGCAGCGGCTGAGCGGGGACGCGAGGTAGCTGAGGATCTTCTCGGCGCGGAGCATGGACATTGTGCGGATCGCGAGCGCGCGGATGAGCGGGTTCGAGTCGGCGGTATCCTGGGGCGGTCAGTGGGGGCGGAGGGGATCACAGTGCGGCTGCTGCGCTGTGCCGCGCTGGGCGGCGCGCGCACCTTGACAAAAGTGTTGACGGCGAGGATGACGAGCTCGGGCTGCGTCTTGGCATAGTTCATCAGATAGAGGTACACGAGCTTCTTCTGCTCGAGGTCGTCGGTCTGCATGTTCTTGACAACGTCGGGAAAGAGGCCGCTGCAGTCCTTGCCGATGGTGTGGTTGGCAATCACGCGCTTGATGGCGTCGGCGCGCTTGTCGCGGTACTCGCTGTTGAGCTGCTGGCGCAGCTCCCAGTTCTCGCCTGCGGGTCAGCGCGCGGCGCGCACTACGGGACGCACCCTTTCGTGGGGCGACGGCCATGTTGCGGGACGGGGGACGCGTTGGTTCTGAAGAGGGGTTAGGATGTGGTGGGTCAATGTCGATGTCGTGGACTTGTGCTCGCGAAGGTGGATGCCCGCTGACGCACACGGAGGGAGGGCAGTTACGTAATACAACGTGGGATGCACATGGCATTTGGCTCCGCGCCCCGCCGGCCCGGCTCCCGAAAGCCCGACTGCCGGGCATCGGCATCTACGGGCATCCGTGCATGGGGCGGCCGCATCAGATGCATCGTCGAGGCCAGCATGGCGTCTGCGGCGGCGGCGGCGGCGGCGCACGTTCTTCCCGGGTCCGGGGGTATGCACAGCCGAGAGCAGGCGAGACACAGGAGGGACAATTACATTGGCGTGGGATACATAGGCCCTGCAGAAATGGCTCACTCGGCGGCAGCGGCGGCGACGGCGGCGGCGGCGGCGGCGGCGGGCACCAGCGCCCGCTCCCGCGGGTGCTTGAGGACGACGGCGTCGTCGTCCATCTCGTCCTCGGTCGTTGCCTTGGAGGTGAGCGAGTCGGGCGACGTCACGCCCGAGGGCGACGACGGCGCCACGAGGCTGGCCCCGCCCTCGACTGCCTTGGCGCCGGAGACGGCGTCTGGCGCACCGAGCTTTGGCAGGACCGCGGGCGAGATCTCCTTGAGCGTCTCGAGCATCAGGTTGCGCGCGCGGTCCGCGAGCGAGTGGGCGTCCTCGACCACCATGCCCTTGGTGGAGATCGGGGGGAGGACTGGTTGTCAGCGCGCGCGCGCGGGCTGGGCCTCGGGGGGTGACCGCGTCGCTGTGCAGCGGCCACACCGCGCACCCACTCTTGATCTTCAAGCGGCCCGACTCGAACCGCGTGCGGCCGTCAAAGAGCCGGTTGTAGTTTTCGCATACGACAATGACGACGGGGACCTGGGCCTGGATGGCGAGATAGAAGGCGCCCTTCTTGAACGGCAGGAGGTTGGGCTCCTCAAAGCTGCGGCGCGTGCCCTCGGGGAAGATCCAGAGCGAGACGCCGCGGCGTTTCATGTCCTCGCCGGCCTGGGTGACGGTGCGCACGGCGTCCTTGCGGTTTCCACGGTTGATGAAGACGGCGCCGGAGAGGGTCACTGAGTGTTAGTGGGCCTGGGGGGGGCCTGGGGGGGACCGCGGGGGGACCCTGCGGGGGTCGCCAGCTGCGAAGCTCACTAAACTGGCCCAGGAAGGGCGCCCACTTGAGCTCCTGCTTGGCCATGATTGAGGTGCGCTTCGGGAAGATGCGGCCGAGATACAGAATGTCGACCATGCTGGGCGTCAGTGGGGAGGGTTGGCGGCAGCGCACCTCTGGTGGTTGCCAATGACGACGGCGTTCTGCGGCTTGCCATCGTCGGCGGTCAGGAGCGCCTCGAGGTGCTCCTGGCCCTCGACGTCAAAGTCGACGCCGACGAGCGGGTGGCACACCTTGTAGAAGGAGCGGGCGACATAGTAGTTGATGTTGAGGCGCTGCGGGTCAGGGGGGGTTTCCACGGCGCGGCGGTTGCAGCACCAGCAGCACCACCACCAGCTACGCACCTGGCCAGTCGCAGCGGCAACGACGCTGATGACGAGGCCCCACAGACTCGCGGCGCCGAGAGTGGTGAGAAAGATGGTCGAGTGAAAGTAGAAGCGCGCCTTTTGGTATCGGTGGGAGAGAATGCCGAGGGTGGAGAATGTGATTGCAGACGCGACTGCGAGGGGCTTGAGCACCCAGGAGAGGGGCATTGGGGAGGCGGTCAAAGGAGCGGCGATGGGGAGGGGAGGGGACGCGGGGCGAGCGCAGCGCGAGAGCGAGGCGAGGCGAGGCGAGGCGGAGCGAGAGGTGCAGCGACAGCAAAGCGATAGCAATACCGGAAGCGATACCAAAAGCGATACCAAAAGCGAGAGACAGAGTGCGATGGCAAGATGTGAGATGAACAACACGAGACGGCCAGATGTGCGTCACAGCAAGGCAGCGGCCAGCGGTCGCCGGCCGCCGCTGCCGCCGCCGCCGACGCCGCTCCAGCCGCCATGCACGTCCCGCCGCGGCCCCCACGTCCCCTCGTCCCTCGTCGCCTCGTGCATGCATGTCGGCCGCTGGGCATCAGCTCCCCAAGCGCCGCCCATGCACCGGCGTGGCCCATGGCACCTCCACCCGGCGCCGGCCCTGGTGCCCCACGGAAGCAGATCCGCGCTCGGCATCGACGTCACCGCGGTCGCCATCGTCCTGGGGGACTTGATCGTGGTCCTCATCGTCCTCACCGCCTACCGCGACCACCCCCATCCACAATGGCAAGCACTGCACGCCCAGCCCGCGTCCTGACCCCAGTCCGCCACCCGCACCGTCGAAATCCCCCAGGACGTCCAGGACGCGCTGAAAAAGTTCCGCTTCAGCAACGCAAAGGGCGGCGGCGCGGCCATCTCGGGTACGCGCAGCGCGCGCGCATAGGCTGACAGGCAGTCAAGATTGTCAAGGCGACGCTCCAGATGGCTGTAGATGAGGAGTTTGACGACCTCTCCATCGAGGAGATGGCAGAAGGTGCGCGCGCGCCTCGCGCGCCTGCCACCGATTCTGAGCTGACGCCGCGTGCCGTACAGAGCTGCCGGAGAACGCGCCCCGCTTTGTCATCCTCGCCCACGAGCTCGTGCGTCGCGCGCCGCGCGGGAGCGCTGCTGACGGCAGAAACATGGCGACGGCCGCGTCTCGTACCCGCTGCTGCTCATCAACTGGTGCGTCGCTGCCGCCCTAGCCGCGCCCTTGCGGGCCCCTAGCGGGTTGCCTGCCGCCTGGGCCCCTGACCCACGGCTACCCCCCCCGGGCCCCGCTCACCCCTAGGTCGCCGTCCAGCTCGCCCGTCGATCTCATGACGCTGCACGCGTCGTCGCTGTCGTACTTTCAGCAGGTCGCCGAGGTCGCCAAGGTGGGTGCGCCCGGCAAGGCGGCGAGGCGGCGAGGCCGCCAGGCGCCAGGGGCCAGGCCGCCCGCCCGGACCGCCGACGCCCGCTGACACCCCAGGTGCTCGAGGTGCGCGACGGCGCCGAGGCGCTCACGCTGCAGGCCGTCGAGGACAAGCTGCTGCACGCGTGAGGCGCGTCGACGTGAACCCCCTGGCTGTGTGGCGGTGGCCGCTGCGCGTTGTACATGGATGAATCGATTTGCTTCCGCTGCGCATTTTTTATTTTTTATTTTATTTTTTTGTTATTTTTTTTTTCTTTTTTTCTTTTTTTTTCTTTTTTTTCTTTTATTTATTTTTTATTTTTTAATTTTTATTTTTTTTATTTATTTTTTATTTCTTTTTAATTTTATTTTTTATTTTTTATTTCTTTTTATTTCTTTTTTTCTTCGCGCCCCCCGCGCCTGGCTTTGGTGGAGAGTCACTGGCATCCCCCGTCGGCGTCGTCTTTATCCCCGTCGCCGCCATCGCCCGCCTGCTGCTCATCACCATCACCCCATCCACCGCCGCCGCCGCCGCCCCCGCTCCCCGCGCACCCCCGCCCCCGCAGCCGTCCCCGCGCACGTGTCTCGGGCGAGAAGAAGAAGAGAAAATCAGCCTCGCTCCTCGCCGCCCATTGCGTCAGAACACCCCCCCTCGCCGCCACCGGCCGCAGAGCTGCCGCTGCCGATGCAACCCGCGCCATCCACCCCGCCCCGCCGCGCATCCACCTACCTCACCCCCGCTCTCTCCTCCCCGCTCACCCCGCCGCAGCCCGCCACCCTGCCGACGCCGAGTACCGTCCGTCGCAAGGTGGGTGCGGTCGCGTGTGCGCCGCCGCCGCCGCCGCCGCCGCCGCCTGCTAACAAACGCGCCCAGCCCCCGCAGACCGACGATGAGATGACCAGCGACCAGATGGCCCCCAACTCACGCCCGGGCACCGCGTCGCCCGTGTCCGTCGCCACGCCCCGCGACGACGCGGGCGCCGCGCTCTCCGACGCCGACCTCGAGCAGGTCAAGGCGATCCTCGCCGTGCTGGAATCCGGGCGCGACTCTGTTCCCAGCGACACGCTCGTCAGGACTGTATGTTGCTGCCCGGCACTCCCCCCCAACGCTAACCCCCAGTTCCGCCCCCTCGTCGATGCCCTGTCCCATATCCCGTTCCTCCGCCAGCAGGTCGAGGCGCAGCGCGAGACCATCGCCACCCTCCAGCAGCAGGCCAGACTCGCAAAGTGCATGGTCGACATTGAGCGGTGAGTCGCGCCCCGCGCTGCCGCACCCGCAGAGCGCTAATGTCAAGGGACAAATTTGCCGCAGACCGTGCCAGCTGGCAGGCCGAGACCCGCGCGCTGCTCCGCGTGCGCGACGCCGAGTCGTCGGCGGGCAGCCGCCAGGGCCGCGTGCTCGACCTCGACGTCGGATACCACAAGGAGCTGGAGAACGCCAACAAGCGGCTCGAGATGGACAACCGCTTGATGGCGCCTCGCGTAAGTCCCTGCCAGCCGCAGAAGCGTACCAACCCCGCAGCTTGTCGACACGCAGCAGCAGATCGAGTCTCTTGTCAACGAGCTCCGCCACCTGCGTCCCATGGTCCTTTTGAACACGTCGGTCTTGGACGACAAGAACCGGCCGGCCACCGCAAACCACACCCACCCCCTGCAGCACGACAGAGCACCCGCCGGCTCCCGAGCCGGAGCGACCTTGGGCGACGCACGGGCAGAGCACCTGCTGCTTGCCGCAAAGCGCGTCCGGTCCATGCGCAACGCAGACAGCACCGTCGGCCGCCTGACCCTCGATGAGCTCAAGTCGCAGGGCGTCGTCGGCCCAGAGGGCGGCGTCGGATACTCTGAGGGTTACTACCCCGCGCGGGACAAGGACGAGGACACAAAGGCCTCCATCTCGCCGCGCTACGAGCGTGAGCGCGCTGGTACCACTCGCCCACTCGGCACCCCCCTCCTCCCGCGACCGAAAAAGGCTAAGCGCAACCCGACCACACCCTCTCACGCAAAGGTCTCTGTCCCCCAGGTCCCGCAGACCACTCCTGGAGGCAACTTTAGCGACCTCCTCCTGGCGGCCGAGATGGCCACCCGTCCCACCACCCCGACCCGCGACCGCGACCCCAACCATCCCATCTCTGTCATGTCTGCAACCCGCAGCACGACCGCGCGCCCCGTGGCAACGTACGCAAGCCCGACCAAGACCACCCGCCGCGACCCCCCAGCAACAGTCGAGTGGTCCTCCCGCCGCCGCGAGGGCGACAGCACGCGCTACTCGTCTACCGATGAGGGCATCGAGGCCTCTGCGCTGGATCTCTTGGCCCAAGCAAGTCAGGACGTTGCCCAGAGCTCACATGGCTCCCTTGCTTCCGCCGTCCGACTCGGCGAACCCGCAGACGCGGACCGCCACTCGCACTCGTCGTCGCGCAGCCGCAGCGAAACGCCCCTGGGCCCCGCCATCAAGCTCCAGCAGCGCGGCGGCAGCTCGTCGCGCCCGAGCTCGGCGAGAAAGACCCCCGCCCGCGCCAGCGCCAGCGCATTGTCGTCGTCCGTGGCCGACGACCCTTTCAGCGACCCAACCAACCCCACCCCCTCCAGCGCATTCCAGAGCCCCACCGGCGCCGCCGTCCCGGGCCTTGGAAAATACGTCCATCTCACCAGCGCCATACCCCCGCGCCGCACACGCTCGCCGTATCTCAAGTGGTCCAAGGAGGAGGTGCGTTTCAGCTCTACCCTCCTTTTGTTTGATTTTGTTCCTGCGCGCTGACACTCCCAGGACGAGCTGCTTACACGTGCGGTCATGGAGCACGGCGAGAAGTGGGACCTCGTCAGCAAGTGCGTGCCCACCCGCAGCTACCACCAAGTGCGGCAGCGCTGGCTGCGCAAGACGGGTGCCTTTGACAAGAAGCCCGCGGGCGCGGGAACAACGCCGGGACAGACGCCGACCGGGCCGTCGCCGCTCGGCCACATTCTGCTGCCTACCGACCAGGGCAGCCCGACGCCGAAGGGACGCAAGCGGAGAGAGGTGGCATAGTCGCGTGTCCGAGTGCCCGCGCGCCCGCGTAGCCCGGACACGAGTTCGCGCCCCGGGGGTCCCCTACGATAGGACAGCCAGGCCGGATGCGCAGACAAGATGCAAGCAGTGATGAAGCCTGGCCCCGATTGCCAACAGCTAGAGGGCAGATGCCAGGAGGCTGGAGACCGTGTCTGACCGCAGTGCGACGCGAGCCACCCTGACCAAAGATGGCCACAGACGCAAAACGAGGCCACTGGTGAGTGCGAGCGAGGCGAGACCCGCACCGCCTGCGTCCTGATCAATGTCAGTATGGGGTGGCTTCCGTCTCCCACTGGGCAACAGGCAACAGCTAGAGCCAGGACCTCCCGCCGCGGCGGTCTCAGTGTGGTACCGCAATCATGTCGGGGCCACATGTGCGTGTCCGTGTAGCGACGGCCTGTCCGAGTTCTGACCCTTCTCACATTACTCACTTCTCACAATTGGTCTCAGACGACTATGCAACATGCCCTCTACATTCTTACCCATCAGGTTACGCGGTTATGCGATCCACAGGAAGCAGGCCATTGGCACAAACCCCGACAGACAATACAGACCGCGAATCGCTCGCCCTATCCCCTCATCATCCCCACTCCCATCCTCCAGAGTGTCCACCCCGGCAGCCGCGGCGCCATCAGCGCGGCAAAATGGTTCTCGTCGCCCCCAGCTCCCCTCGCGCTCGCCGCCGTTCGGGTGCACCCCGCTGGACCCCACCTCTGGGGGCCAAAGTATATTAAACGCTTGAGCCATGGCAATCATCCTTCGCACGATTGCAGGTTTGTTTGCCTTCCCACACTCACAAACCCGTCGACAGCGCCCGATGCTTGCTGGAACGCTCTACCTTGCTCTTCCAGCGCTCGTCGGGGTGTGTTTACCGGCGCAGGCGCGGGCTGCGGCTGCGGCAGCGACAGCGGCTACACCCCCTGCGTCCGCTGCCAGTAGGGACCTCGACTCCAGCTCCACCAGCCCCCGCTCGGGCAGCCCCCGGCGCTACATCCCGCAGGTCGAGCTCGCAGCCCACAGCCGCCAGGAGCGCCAGGTCCTTGCCTGGGAGCTCCAGCAGACATACGCCGGGACGACCTTCTTCGACGGGTACGTCGCGGCGCGGCCACGGCCGTGAGCCAGACGCCGCAGCCCCACGCGCACCACACCCGCACGCGTCTGACCTCGACGCTGACCGCAGCTTTGACTTTTTCGACGGCGACGGTGTGTTGTTCTAGCTCCCAGGCGGCCGCGTTCGGGCCACGAGCAGGACGCATGTAGTCGGTGTGTTCCGGTGCTGACGCGCTGACACCCGGGACAGATCCCAGCCATGGAGGTGCGTCCGAGTGCAGCTCCGAGTGTGCAGCCTGACCCGCAGCCGTTAAGTGCGTCCTCACAACGCGCCATGGCCGTCCGCGCCTCGGCGCCTCGGCCCCCGCCTCCCCCCAAACTCACCGAACCCAGCTACGTCGACCAGGAGACAGCCTTCGGCACAGGCCTCGCCTTCTGGACCCAGTCGGGCACAGCAGGAATCCAGGCCGAGCATTGGCAGTATCTCCCTACGGGCCCGGGCACCAACCCCCAGCGCGACAGCGTGCGCATCAGCAGCAAGCAGCTGTATGGCGGCGGCCTGTTTGTCGTGGACCTCGGCTTGCTGCCGTGGGGCTGTGGCGTGTGGCCGGCGGTGTGGCTGCTGGGGTATGAGGACCAGTGGCCTTGGGCGGGCGAGATTGATATCGTGGAGGGCGTGCAGGCGGCGACGCGCAAGTGGGTGACCGGGGTCCTGGCCGCTCGTTGTTGAGTGGCTGGGGCTGGGGCTGGTGCAGGTCTGGTGCTGGTGCTGGTACTGACGCTGACGCTGACGCTGATGCCTGCAGCCAGATGACTGTGTGAGTCGTCGTCAACAGCGTCAGACGTTGTCCGACTCCGTTCTCATGTTCCGGTCTCCAAGCCATCTGCAGACCGCAGGCCCCACGCCCCGCCTCACTCACACGCAGACACACAGGACCCGGCTGCAGCATCACGCAAAACGGCAGCTTCACCGGCACTGTCCTCAGCACCAAGTGCGACTCGTCGCAGGGGAACAGCGGGTGTAGCATTGCGTCCGACTCAAACGTGTCGTACGGCGACGCGTTCAACCAGCTCGGCGGCGGCGTATTTGCCACGCTGTGGAACGGAGACGGGATCGCGATATGTCAGTGGCCAAGCCGGGGAGGGGTCTGCGGCGTCCGGTCGCGCTGATAGCAGGGAACTGGGCTCGGGACGCGGTGCCTTGGGAGTAAGTCCGAGGTGGTAGCGGTCGCGACGCGCGGTCGCGACATCCGCGAGGGAGCTAACAGCGGCAGTGTGACTGGCGGAATCCCGCAACCGCAGACATGGGGGGCGCCTGTCGCGGCGTGGGCGGCCGCCGGTTGCGACCCGTACGCATTCTTCAAGCCGGCGACGATGATTCTCAATGTCAACCTGTGCGGTGAGTAGGAACTGCCGACAGCCCGTGGCTGGCAAGGCTGACCCCAGCTGCGAGCGCTGACAACCACAGGCGACTGGGCTGGCTCGACATACCAAAGCAAGTCCCCCTCCCCGCCAGCCCGCCATTGCTCCCCCTCCCAAGCTGACCTCTAGGTTCCGGATGCCCAGGCACTTGCGCCGAATGCATCGCCGACCCCGCCAATCTCCAGAACACCGTCATGCTCGTCAACTCGATCAAGATCTACCAGCAGGCGGGGCTGGGCACCGCCGCCGTTGGGTTCGTGGACAACTATGCCAACCTGACAGGCATGGGCGGGGGTATCGGGAGCGTGCGGCGCACCGGAGAGCAGGGGCTGGTCGTTGGCAGCGGCGGCAGCAGCGCGTGTGCTGCGGTGGATACGCTCGTCGGGCTTGTGGCCCTGCTGACTGTGTCGGTGCTGGCGCTGTAGGCCATGGGTCCTGGACTGCCGATGCGCGATGCGCGAGACGCGAGAGCTGCGCTGGCGCGGTCTCTGGTGCTGCGTGATCCGGCGCTCTCCTATTGCGACTGGGTGCTTGGTGTGCTGCGCACCAGGTGACCCAGAACGAACAGCACCTCTCGCAAAGGACAAACTGAAAAGGAGCCACCGTACTGGGCAATGCTGGCTCTGCCTCGCCTGACGATGTCCTCAAACCGAACCCCCCGGAGCCCCCCGACACCTGGAGCGCGGGTCTGTGACGTCTGCAGAGCCACTCGAGGTGCAGCAGCGGGAACGGGTCGGTGAACATCATGCCTTAGAAATAGAATCTATGGATACACGTCTCATGCGTCTCGACGCTCGTACTCCAGTCGACCAGCATCTCATGTCTCTCGGCGCTCGTGCTTCTGCCCAGGACGAGCCTGTCATATCCCTGCCCAAGAGGACAACACGTCCAAGGCAGGCAGCAGAACATGTACTTCTACTCCAACAATGTGGCACTAGCGGCGGACGAAATAAACTGCCGCTATCACTCGTCATCGAGATCGTCATCGGCAACTACACGGCCATTTCCGCATCACCCACCATCTCACAACTCTCGTCTCCCGACCCTCCCGCTCCTCTCGCAGCGCGCGATGCGCGTCCCCACCGCCCTCCTCGTCGCCCTCGCGTTCCGCTCCCTCTCCCTCCTCCTCCCGCACACCTTCTTCCAGCCGGACGAGTTCTACCAGGCCTTTGAGCCCGCGTACGCCCGCGTCTTTGGCACCGGCTATCTCACTTGGGAATGGCGCGACCTCCCGCCGCCGCTGCACGGCGGTAGCACCAGCTGGTGGGACACGGCGGTTGCGGGCGGCCGGCTTCGCGGGTGGATCTGGCCTGGCGTGTTCGTGCTGGTGTACGAGGCCGTGCGCCGGCTCGGCCTCGAGGACACCCCCTTCATCGTGCGTGCCCCCTCCGCGCGTTGCGTGCGACGACGACGCTGACAGCAGACACTCGCGCCGCGGCTCGTAGGCGTCGTCGTTGCCGCGCTAACAGACTACTACACCTTTCTCCTCGCAGGCCGCGTCCTCGGCCGCCGCTCGGCGCCGACCGCCGTGAGTCCCGAGGGGGACACCGGGCGCGTGCTGACATGCCAGCTGTTCCTCTCGCTCACGTCGCTGTTCAACGCGCATCTCCTCCCCCGCGCGCTGTCGACCTCCCCAGAGACTCTGCTGACTGTTGCGGCCGTGTACTACTACCCGTTGCCAGCGCAAGAGCCGCAAGAACCACGCGCGTCACTCCAGCCTGGGCATGGGAAGCGGGACGAAGCACCGAACGGCAGTGGCACGTACACCAGCTCGCGCACCGGGACCGGCACCAGCACTGGCTCCGACTTGGACTGCTACAACTACTCTGGCATGGACCGCATCGACGACCCGAGTCAGCAGCGGCGGAGCGCAGCCAGCGCCAACGGCAATGTCCTGCTCGCTGCCGCCCTCGCTGCCCTGTCTATCTGCATTCGACCTACGATGCTCGTCTTCTGGGGATACATGCATCTCGAGCGAAGCGCGGCGGCATGGTGCACTCGCGGCATTGCTGGCGTCGCAGATCTCACGTTCAAGACTCTGCTCGGCGGGTAGGTGCCGAAGGCCGAGTTCGATCTCGGCTCCAGTCCAAAGCATGGACAGTCCACTGACTGCTCACAGCCTCGCAGTCGCCGCCGCCTCGACAGCGCTCGACTACCACATGGTCGGCCGTCTGACGCTCCCGGTCCTATCATTTGTGCACGTCAACGTTGTGCAGAACATTGCCGCCTTCTACGGTGCGACCGGGCTGCTCTACCACGTCGTTCAGTCGCTCCCCCTCCTCCTCTTTCCCCTGTGGTACTGGTGGACACAGGGGTATGCCGCTGCGCTCCTCCCCACGCGCTGGCTACCAGCGACTCTTGCCAGGCTCGACCGGCCCGCACCGCTGCGCACGCTCGCGCGTGTCGTCCTCTTCACTCTCGCGGTCCTCTCGCTCTCCCCCCACTCCGAGTGGCGCTTCGTCCACCCGCTCCTCCCGCTGCTGCTCCTCTTCGCCATCCCCGCTCTGCAGCGCACCAACGTGCCGACCATGATGGGCGCTGACTCGCCCGGAATGGCGTTCCGGCAGTACTTTAGGCTCTCGCGGCGCGCGTTCGCGCTCATCCTGCTCGCACCCATGCTGCCGTTCGTGTACCTCAACGTGTGGCACGGTGCGGCACAGGTCAGCGTCGCAAACGCGCTGCGCGAGGGCCGCTTCGGGGAGGTCTCCAAGCTCACAGTCCTCATGCCGTGCCACTCGACGCCGTGGGCGAGCCATCTCGGCACTGTCGCCTCCGCAGGCGACAGCTGGTTCACCACCTGTGAGCCGCCACTGCACGACCAGACAAGGGAAAAGCACCGGACCGAGCAGGAGCTGCTGTACGCGCACCATGTGTCGTACGTGCAGCGCATCTTCCCTCGCCCGCCTGCGCACCTCGAGGACCTGTCGGAGAGCGAGGCAACGGCCGAGCTGCCATCGCACGTGCTCCTGTTCGGCTGTCTGCTCGACGAGGTGGAGCCGCTGGGTGCAGGCGGTGCGCCCGTGAGCGTGCGCGACGCGCTGGGCGCGCGAGGGTATGTCGAGGCCGCGAGCTTGTGGAACGGTTTTGATTTCGCGCAGGATGAGGAGAAGCGACGCGGAGGAGTTCGCGTCTGGGTCAGGTCTGACGTGCCAGTATCATTGTCAAGTTAGTCGTGGCATCTTCTGGCAATGTAATGTATCACATATTGTCCCCAGGCGCAACAAGGAGCACACGGCTGCAGCTATCACTCCTCGGACGTGAGAGCAACATGCAACCTGTGGGCATTTAGTCACTCAACCTCTCCCCCATATGTGCTACCACCACTGTGCATTGCCAAACAACTACCACTGGGACTACTGATCGTGTCGCTGTAGCTGTCAGCTCGGGGTCCCAGTAACAGGAGACAGAAAGCAGGACAAGAACGAAAAGGATCAGACAACGGAGGTCCGCCGAAGCGGAAGGTTCGATTCCAAAGGGGGTGTCGACACGCATGGATGCGAAGAGGGAGTCCCATATTTCATCAGGAGGGCCGCAAGGTGCGGCGCGCAGCGCAACATGGTCCGGCATCAACCAGTAGCACACTCACTCTTACAGCGGCAGGCCGGTCAGCGGTGCACAGCACCCAAGACGCGCGCGTGCGTGGTGCGACGCTTAGCGCGACTTGAAGTAGTCGAGGAGGACGGTGAGGCCGGGGGTCTCGACACCGTAGTTGGTGACGACGACGCACGAGCAGCCGACGACCTTGCGGGGCTTGCCCTCGCGGTCGATCTTGGAGAGACCGGCCCACTGGCCGAGGACCTTGGCGTCCGAGACCTTGATGAGCTGGATGTTGTGCTCGGCGCAGAGGGCCTCGATGAGCTTCGAGTACTCGGCTGGAGGGACGGTCAGCAGCGATTCCTGCGCGCAACGCTGCGCGGCGGGCACGACTCACCCTCGGTGACGGTCTCAACAAGGACACAGAGGTGGGCCTCGCGCTTGTCGAGGGCCTTGGCCGACTCGCGGAGACCGCGGGCGAGGCCGTCGTGGACGAGGGCGGTCGAGATGACCTGCTGGAGGGCGTCCTCGACAGACATGGGGCCCGACTTGTCGGCGACCTCGACGGCCTCGACCTGCTCGACGGGGTTGGAGGTGGCGGATCCGGCGTCAGACATTGTGAATGGTCTTCTTCCACCTGGGTTTTTGGGGTAAGAGATAATGTAGAGAGTGTCGAGCGCGCGCCGAAAATCGACAAGGTCGAAAAGTGTGCGCGGCGCGGCGCTGGGCGGCGGCGTTCCCGGCGTTATGGATTTGGCGGGGGAGGGAGGGACAATGTGGCACAGTGACACGTGGGGACCACGGCGCATGACGTCAGTGGTGGGCTCTTTGTGGCACTCGACGAGGCGGCCAGATGTCTCTCTCCTCGGGGACGAGGGGGAGAGAGAGGCAGCCCGGCGGGTTGAGGCGAGGTCGCCGTGGCTCGCAAGGTAGGGACTCTGGGAGCTGAGCAATCCAAGGCGGTGAACATGGAGGTCTTTGAACGTTTTGCGTATCTGCTGGCCGATGAGGGGTGGCCTGCGCAGTTGAGGGGAGGTATCTTCATTTATCCAGGCAGTATCTCGTCTGTCCATTCGTGTCTGTTGGGACCACGTCTGGGGCTGTTCTCGTCTGGCTGAGGGTGAGCAAGGCCTCCAGTCCATTGTGTCGTGGTCTATTAGTCGTCTCGAGAGAGAATGCAAGTCGGTCGGGGGTGGTTTTTGTTTCTATTTTATTTTATTTTATTTTTGAGGTTGATTTATTCGTCTTCTCTGTCCACTGGTGACCTTCGTCGCCGCTCTACTGCTCTGCACATGCGTTCACAGGTAAGAGACCACGGGACAACGCAGAGGAGGTGAGATAGGAAGCACCACCTTTCTTGCCCACACATCTTGCCTCGGACAAAAGTGTACCGTCAGCCTAGGACCGTGTAGCCTCTGCTGAGCGTTGGAGCCACCGATCAGTCTTCGACGCCAAGTGTTATCCGTCCCCAGCCAGAAACGGGGAGCCGCCGATGCTGGGGAGTGCCTCTTGGCACAGGATTCACAGCACCATGCCAATACCGAACTTCACTGAGGCAAGAGGGAGGCCAAGGCCGTCCTACATGGACCCGCCTGTCCTGCACTCCGCTCCGCAGGCTGATATGTGGCTAGCGTGGGCTATGGGCTTCGGCCCCAATGTCCTCCCTCCCCCAACCCCTCCGTGGTCTACAGTCTCCCAGTCTCCTACGGCGAGTGCCCATCACATTCCCATTCGCTCCTTCGGGCCCGCACCGTATGTGGCTGTTCCTCTTGGACGAGCACAAGCCACCCCCCCTGGACGACCACAAGCCGTCCCCTTGCTACGCGGCAGTCCTGGCGACTGACGTTGCCCAGGTCGAAGCGGAAACTGCCTCCCAACCTGCTAAGCCTCCTCCGTAACCCTCACATGGTCGGAACCACCCTTTGAACCCCCCTGACTGCCTCCATGTCGCCCTCAAAGAAGGCCGTTCAACCGTTGCACTGACGGGTGCGCGGGCGGCGCGTTGGCTGTGATCGCCTGGCTTGTTCGGGCCACGCGCTGCGCGGCATCTGCATCGCATACTATCCGTGCAACGAGGAGAATGCCAGGACTTGCAAGGCCCCGTTGGCATGTTAGTGGCGGCGGCGTGTCGACGGCACAACTGATATCTGGTCTTGTGCCGTGCTGCGGCGGTTGGCTGCGGCTCTCCGTCGGCGGGGGTCGCTGGATGAGCCGGGCGCGTTGTCTGCTCCATGGTTCCGGAGCTCTGCTCCAGTCGCGGTGCCCGCTGGACCGATGTGCCAAGGAGAGCCTCACCAGACCTGATAGGCGATTCCCACCTTCGGACTGCCGGCGGCTGAGCTCGGCAGCCACAGCTGGTTGGACGGTCTGTTCTATTCTGGCGCTCCCTGGTGGTCGGAGCGCCAGACTGCCCTCGGTATCCACCATGCTACGCACCCCGCGAGCGGGCCATGTCCGCACGGCGGTTAGACGCGATGTCTTGTGTCCGGCTGTGCCAAGTTACTGGCTGATCGCGAGACACCGCTGTCCTGTGATGAGTGCTGCCGCGCTCAGTTTGATTACTGCAAGGCCGCCGCCATACTACCCAGCTGCTCTGGCTGCCTCGCACATGTAAGTATCCTCTGCGCCCACTGCCTGCAACCATCCCCAGGCCCAACATAGGTATAGTGTCATCAGCAGGCCCATCACCAGCGCATGCATCGTATCTGTACAAACGCCTACTCTCCCTTGACAGCCAGGGTACCGCGGATCTTACCGGTACGACGGGCAGCAATAAGACCAGCCTTCTGACCGGCGGGAGCGTCGCGGGCCATGGTCGAGGCGTGACCAATGTGCTGGTGGTTACCACCACCGTGGGGGTGGTCGACGGGGTTCATGGCAACACCACGAGTACGAGGCCACGAGTTGCGCTTGGCACGCATGGCGTGGTACTTGCGACCGGCCTTGAGGAAGGGCTTGTCGACACGGCCACCACCGGCAGCAACACCGATGGAGGCACGAGCGCGCGACGAGACGGTCTTCTTCGCGCCCGAGGGCAGGCGGATGCGGGTCTTGCCGTCCTCGTTGTGGCCAATGATGGTGGCGTAGTTGCCCGAGGTGCGGGCAATGGCTCCGCGGTCGCCGACCTTCTCCTCGACGTTGAAGATGATGGTACCCTCAGGGCACGAGCCGAGGGGGAGGATGTTGCCGATGGAGAGGGCGGCCTTCTTGCCGGCGTAGATGAACGAGCCGGTAGAGATACCCTCGGCCGCGATGAAGGTCTCCTTGCGGAGCTTGTAGCGGTAGGGGTCGCGGAAGACGACGGTGGCGAGGGGGGCACCACTGGGGATGTCAGCACGAGGTCTTGAAATAATTTCGCAAAAGTGTCGGGGGGCAGGCGGGGGGATCACGGGTCGTCCTTGCAGCGCGCTGTGGCCGCGAAGCGCAGCGCGCTGCCGCTCGTTCTCCGCCTGCAGACGCAGGCCGCCGTCTTGCCCTTGTCCCCTCCCCTTGTCCCTCCCCGTTCTCTCTTCCTTCCGCCTTTGCGCGTGTTGCGCATGCGCACGCAACTCACCGGCCAGCGTCGTGGATGATCTCGCGGACGACACCACGGATGTAGCCGTTCTTCTCGGCAAAGTCAAGGTTCCTGTGGCGAGCAGGGTTCTTGTTGTGGTGCGTGTGGGACTTGAAGATCCCACCCGACTTCCTCTGGGCACGGATGACACGCTGCGGGTCAGCTCATGTTCTCTCCTCGCCGGCGGTGACAGCGCCAGGCTGCCGCTGCTGCTGCTGCTGTTGCTGCCGCCGCCGCCGCCGCCGCCTCCTCCATTCGCGCGCTCGCAGTCACGGGGTCGCCGCCTCGCTGCACTGCACGCCCGTTCGCCGTCCCCCGGCGCGCAGCACGACGGGTCCCTCCGCCTCCCGCTCGCTCGCTCGCGTGATACGTACACCCATCTTCTGCAATCGTCAGCAATGTCCGCGCGGCGGAGGTGGTGGCTGCAGTACGCACTGGCTTTTTTGGACTTGAGGGTTAGGTAGAAGTGAGTCTGATGGGTTGAAGACAGTCAAGCCCGGCGAGCGCGCTGGGAGCGAGCAGCCCAGCGGGCGGCCGCACCAGGCAGCGCCGGGGAAGACAGTCTCCCACCGCCGGCCGCGCCCGCCCAGCCAGGCGCGCCCGCCTGGCGCGGCGCCCAGCCTGCGCAGAAATTCGACCGCGGAGCCAAAAAGCGGTCGCTGAAAATGCAAAAAATCGCTGAAATCCCGGCCCACGACATCGGGATTATTGCATGTGGCACTGGCAGGGTGGCCCTCCACATGGCATATCGGCGTTTATTCTTACCGCCGATACCTGCGGAGACACGGCGACCCCCTCCATCGAGTAACCGGTTCCTGCGGCGCTCCACGCTGGTAACGACAATGATGCACTGGTGATGACTACCGCACGTCTACACTGCCGTACGCGGCTTTCACTACTGCCTGCTGACCTACTGCCTGCTGCACTACCGCCTGCTGCACTACCACTGCTGCATTACTGTTTACAGATGGCGCACCACGCACCGCACCGCACCTAACCCACCTCACTCCCCCCCTCACCTCCCCCCACCTCCAAGCTTCTTGAGCCCACTGAGGTTCAACCGGATCTTCTTGTCCTTGCCCCGTGCCGGCGCGCTCTGCGACTGCGGCTGCGCCTGCGGCGGCTGCTGCTGCTGCTCACCCTCCGCTGCACCCCCCGCTGCACCGTCAGACCCACCCTTGCCACCGCCAGGCCCAGGCCCAGGCCCGGCAGCAGCGCCCGCGCCAGGCCGCGAGGGCGCCTTGCCCACCAGGCCCGCTAATGCTCCGTCCTCCTCCGCCTCGGCACGTTGTCGCTTGGCGCGGATCTTGAGCTCGACATCCGTCAGCTCGTCCGCCAGCTGCTCGGTCGCCGTCGCTGTCGCCGCGGCCCCGCTCTTGGCACCACCGGCGGCCCCCGGCGAGCCCCCACCCGACTCTTCGCTGTCAGATGTGTCGTCATAGTCGAGGCCGAGCGCACCCGAGCCCGAGCTCCCGCCTGGGCCCGCGCCAGCACTGGGCCCAGCCGCGGGACGTTTTCGCTTGGCCGGCACCGCGCTCTTGCCACTACCGCCGCCGCTGCCGCTGGCGGCGCTGCTCGTGCCCGCACCGCCGTCGGGCTCGTCCTCCTGAAACCACGCATCCTCCTCGTCGGCCGTCGACATGGGCGTCGGCGGCACGGGCTGCGCGGTGCTCGGCGGCGGCGGTTCCCGGTACTGGTCCCAGCGCACGCGCAGGCCCAGAATGTACGAGCGCACGTACGGCCGCTCCGCGAGGCGCAACATGACGGGCTCGGACTTTTGGAAAAAGTCGACGATAATGCCCTTCATGTTCTCCTGAGCGTGTCAGATTGCAATGGCTAGGGTGGCAGGGTTTCTGGGCCGTACCTTGCGGATCATTTCCAGGGTATCGAGGCATGCCGAGCTGAGCATCGTGTCGCGATCGGTTTCACGTTCCACGAGGTCGAGGATCGCCTGCGTCACACCATACTTTGCAAAGTTGCGGTGGATAAAGTGGTTGTTCGTCCGCAAGCAAGCCTTGACAAAGCGCAGCGCGGCTGGGACATGGTCAGCGTCTCGGGCGCGCGTAGCACTCCCTTTGGCTCACAATGACGTAGCGTCTTCTCGCGCGCGTACAGCAGCGACGAGACGCTCTGCACCAGCGGGTTGGACAGTATCAGATACTGCGAGCGGTGCTGGTGCACGAGCAGGCAGTACGACAGCACGTCCACCAGCACGTTCAGGAGAAAGGCGCGTTTGGCCGCGAGCGTCACCGCGTCTGTCGTCAGCGGCCGAACCCTCTCCCTCCCCTTGCACGTACCATTCTTTAGATCAGGGACCTCAGTGAGAGGGAGGAACAGCTGGGTGGCGTAGTTGTCGTAAAAGTACTGGATGAACGCATCGGGGCTCGAATCCTTGCGTACCATCATTGGCTGCGACGGTCAATACCATGCACGCAGTATGCAACCTTACGTCAGTCTCGGGGGACGGCTCCAGGAGCGTCTTCAAAGCCTCTGCGAGCTGCTGCACGAGGCCCTGGTCGTCTGTCGACTGGAGCAGACTGATGATGACCATGAGCAGCGACGGGCGGTGCGACACCTTCTCCTGGTTGAACGCATGGCCTCTGACCGCGATCGCGTCGTGCTCGACGGCCAGCGTCAAGATCTCGGCGCTGGCGTGCAGCGTGACGGCGTCCTGCTGTCGGAACGCCCATTCACATACCCACAGCAGGCCACGCTCCAGGAGCGCGCGGTACAGCTGCAGCCGGTTGGGCACCTGGATGCCCTTGCCCATCAGCATGAGCTGGTGCAGAAAGAGCACCAGGTCGTGCTTTTTGGCCATCTTGCTCTCCTCGTCGACGACGTCTGGTCGGAACTCGAAAAAGAGCTGCCGGAGGAGCGCCTCGTCCGACTGGATATACGTCGTAATGTCGACCTGGTTGAAGAAGACAAAGCTGTTGAGGATGCCAAACGTGGGATCATCCAGCATGCGCGCCAGAACCACGTCCTTGAGGTACATGAGGCGCGAAGTCTGGTGGATCTTGTTCCGGATCGCTTCGTCCTTTATCTCCACCACCTGGCGGTATTTGGAGAACTGTCGGAAGAACGCGCGGTACGAGGCTTTCAGCGTCGGGAACTCTGGGTCGTCTGGGGGCGGTTAGGGCGTGCGCTGAGGCTCGATTCACTCACACTCGAGCATGCCGAGCACACCAGTAAACACGTCGTCCTGCAGAATGTACTCAAAGATGCCGTTGTCGTTGAACATGACTGGGCGCGTCAGCGCGAGGATCAGTACGACAGGACACATACGGATGGTCTGCATGAGGGAACACAACGCGTGCAGGTCGTTGATGCTCTCGAGGTCCTCGGCCTGGTGGAGAACGACAATCAGTTGCTTGATGTAGTGTTCCCCAATGATGTGTTCCACGGCGCGCTCGCGGCCTGCCTGGCTCTTCGCCTGCATTCGGAGCCATATTTCATGTTCCCTGCTCGTCAGAAGAGAGCCCACATCGGTATCTTACTTGATGGTCGCCAGCGTTGGGGTCCGCCAGTGATCGCTCTGGACAGTGTTCATCGCCGCCGCTGCCGAGCCGCTCAGAAGAGGCGACGCCGCAATCGGCGACGACGATCCAAGAGAGAGCTTCGGTTCGTCACCTGCCGGTCAGCGCGTGACTAGCAAAGCCTTGGACGTACCTATCTGGTTGTTGAGATGCTTTTGGACCTCCAAGATGAACTGGTGAATGTCCTCGCACCCATTCGGGTCCTGGAAGGACAGAGCAATGTCGAGCTGGGTGTGCCTGTCGGTCCAGACGATAAGCGTGTCTGAGAGACGCCGCATCAGCTGTGATGGAACGGACGGCAGGATCCGACTCACCCTGCTGTTTGTTATATGTCTCGTCCTTGGACACTTGGGTGTTTAAGAGAAGACTGGACGTGAGGAACCCGCCCGGGTCCTCCATCTCGCCCTCCGGCTCGGGCTCGACGATGAGCAGGGCAACATCGTTGCGGTCGTCGTACACGCCCTTGCAGCGCCCAACGCCCCGGTCAAACCACGCCTGATCTCGAAGTTCGTACACCTGGGACGGTATTAGTTATCGCGCAGAGCGGTTGGGGATTTCCCACACGACGCACCTTTACCCGCTTGCCAATGCCGTGGTCGGCGTCGCCAAGCATCAAGTCCTCACCCGCCTCGTCCGGCTGCACGTCCATGACGGCGCTGTCTGCCTCGTCGCCGGGCGCGCCGCCCACGTCGTCAAAGCTCGGGTCCGCATCCTCGTCGCCCGCGCCGCCACTGTCAGCAGGCTGCTTCCCGTCGCTGCTGAGTTCGGGACCGGCGTCTGGATCGAGCGCGTTCACGTCTGGGTCCACGTCTGGGTCCACGTCTGGGTCTGGCTCTCGCACGGCCGCGCGCGACGAGGAAGGCCCTGCGCCTAGGGTATCGGGCAGCACGTCCGCCGAGGAGTGTGTCGAGTGGAGAGTGGCCATCCGACGCGTCTGGGATTCACACGGGCTGGCAGAAAGAGGGAAGCCGGAGGGGCGGAGGACCTCGGCGGCGGATCTGGAGGTGAGAGTGTCGCGGGTGTGAGGAGGAGGGGATGTGGTGGAATGGGCTCGTGGGATGGGCTGGTGAGAGGAGGAGACAGGATCGTGGTGCGTCCATGATGTCTCTCGGTGTATTGATGCTGTTGGCCACCGCCGCCCGCGGGGGGCCGCGGAAGCAAAATCGCACGCGCCCCGCACATCCCACCACCACAATGTTGACATTGTCCACTGTCGACCTCGTCTCCATCTCACCCCGCGCCGCCTGCTCCCCGCCGTCTCGCCGCCACCGTCGCCCCCCCACTCGCCATCACAGCCCCCGTCGCCGCCGCGCGCACTGGGCTTGCCCCAAATGCCTGGCCCTCGGTCGAATCTCAAACGCCCATTGGGAGACACTGGAGACTGTAGCAGCAGCAGCAACAACAACAACAACAACCCGAAACGCAGGAGACCCAACCGTGTGCGCGCACCGTCACCGCCGCGCGGACCCCCTGCGCAGAGCTTCGTGAGCAAGGTCGCCTCCTGGCTAGGCGAGGCGATGGGACGACCTTTCCGAGCCGGCGGTGAGTTGCACGCCGAGTGCTCAGCCTGCGGCAGGTGCTGATCCCGCAGCTCCAGCGCCCCGACCAGCCAATGCACCCCGCACACCCGCGCAGATGGCCCTCATGCAGGGCTTGGAACGCCATCCCGGAGGCTCGCTGGCGCTGTACGGAGCGCAGCCCGCGGCTTCAAGCCGCAACACCGGCATCTCCCAGGCTCCATCCGTCATCAGCGTCGACGACTCGTCGGAGCTGGACCCCGAGGAGGACCGCATGCGCATGCTGCAGGGGACCAAGAAGACCGAGGCACGACGGCATCTGAACGATCTGCAGGCCGCCGAGAGCGCGATGCACCCGCTGGTTCCTGGCGGCTCGTGGTTCAGGTCAGCCTTTGCCAACGGGCAGTATGATCCCCAGCTGCAGCAGAAGAAGCTCCAAGAAGCGGCTGCCGCTGCTGTCGCCGCCGTGCCCGCCTCCCCATTTGATGCCCCAGCCGCAGGCCCATCCCGGTCCCGGCCAGACGTGTCGTTTACTCGTCCGCATCGTCGCCGCGAATGGGACCGTCAGAGCTCCCCGGCATCAAGTCGAAGCAGCAGTTCAAGCACGACGCTCCGCCGCCGCAAGTCGGCATCTAACCTGCGCACCCCACAGCAGGCCCGGCAACAGCAGACAATGCTGCATAACAGGATCGAGGCTGCTCGGCGGAACGGTGACCCCAATATCCGGGCGATGGAGCGGGTGTCGGAGCAGCTCGACCGTGAGGCAGCAGAGAAGCGCGCGGGCCCGAGTCGCCCAGGTATGTCGGCGCGTGACGACGTTTCTGACTGCCGTAGCGAGGCCTCATTCGGCGGACACATCATCCGCCGCCGCAGCTGCTGATCTTCTGGGCAACCTCAAGCTCGACATCCGCAAGCCGCTCGACGAGGCGCTCCTGACGACGCCGCCGACGGTGAGCTCGGCGACCGAGTCGAAGGCTGATGCCCAGTTCCTCCCACCCCGACCGGCTGGCAAGGTGAAACGATATCAGGAGCCGAAATATGAGCGGTACGTGCTGGTAGCAACAGGCGGGTCTGACTCTGGCAGTACGCCGAGCGCACTTGTGGAGCACCTCCGGCGAGAGGACGAAAAGGTCGAGGAGCTGCTACGCGAGAAGAAGGCCGAGGCGGAAAAGGCCAAGAAGATCAAGATTCCTAAGAAGCTGGCCGAGGACCAGGATGCGATTGTACGTTGTCGTGGTTGTGAGCCGAGGCTCACTCCAAGGCCAATGACCGTCTTTACGACCCGCACTTCAAGGTCCAAACAGGCAACGCAGAAGTCGACGCGCGCGCACTCCGCAAACTTCTGCCGCTGGACTGGCTTAACGACGATGTCATGAACTTTTACATGGAGCTTATCACGCAGCGGGCAAAGAAGACGGGCGCCAAGGTGCACACCATGAACACGTTCTTCTACCAGAAGCTGTCCGAGCAGGGCTATGCGGGCGCGAACCTGAAGCGGTGGACGAAGCGCATGAAGCTGGACATTTTTGGCCTCGACGCGCTGCTGGTGCCCATCAACATTGGCAACAGCCACTGGACGTGCGCGGTCATCAACTTTGGCAAGAAGCGCATCGAGTACTATGACTCGATGACGGACTCTGGGTACCGTTGCGGGGTGTTCAAGGTGGGGAGGGCGCCGGCGGCAGTGCTGACGTGCAGAACCTGCGCAAGTACCTCGAGGCGGAGCACCAGGAGAAGAAGGGCAAGGCGTTCGACCTGAGCGCGTGGAAGGACGCGTACAGCGCGGTACGCTTGCGGGGGGAGGGCAGGCGGCTGACTGGCACAGAAAACGCCGCGGCAGAACAACGGCTCGGACTGTGGTGTCTTTGTCTGCCAGACGCTCGAGCTTGCGGCGCGCGGCAAGGACCTGCAGAGGGCAGGGCAGTTTGAGTTTGACGCGTCCAACATGGAGTTTTTCCGGCGGCTCATGGTGATTGAGATTGCGTCGTGCGAGCTGAGCAACCGGTTCTGGGCGGCGTGAGGGGCCCGGGGGGGGGGGGGGGGGGGGGGGTGGGGGGGGGGGGGGGGGGGGGGGAGGGGGGGGGGGGGGGGGGGGGGGGAATGTGATTGTGGGGAGCGGTTCACGTATCCAACACGCAGCTATATAACAAGAGGGACACAAAAGCGACAAGA
>JALJEG010000080.1:0-49128 GCA_023653615.1 Apiotrichum siamense
AGGGGGGGCGGACACGGAGGGGGGGGGCGGACACGGAGGTGGGGACACTTGGGGGACAATGGGGGACACGGGACGGGGACGGATAGCCGACGGGGCTCGAGGACGACGGGACAGGGGGGACGGCGGCGGCGGCGGGGACAGGCGACTGGACAGGGAGGAGCAGCGGCGGGGACAGGCAAATGGACGAGGAGGAGCTCCGGGGAGAGGCGAGCAGCAAGAACAGTGGCGCCGAGACCTGCACCTCGAACAGTGGCGTCTCCGACCAGAGACCAGGATCAGGACCACATTCTTGGCACAAGCCCCCCGCCGCTGGTGCGACACTCGCGTCGCTAGCGCCGACGGGCTCGCCGCTGTCGCCGCTCGACGACGCGAGCGACGCAGCGGCCGCGAGTCGAGGGCCCGCGGTTCACGATGCGTGAAATATGTGATTTGCTCGGGTCGTCCCGCACGGGCAGCGCGCGTGCCGCCACCGCCTGGGCCTAGACCTTTTCGTCTGCGAGCAGCTCGCGCTCAGGCGGCGACGGCACCAGCAGGAAACGGCCAGCCCGTGGGCCTGCGCGTGCAGAGGGGGCCGGGGGCGGACTGCTGGAGAGGTGGTGCGAGTGGGCGAGCGCGAGGCCGAGCGGCGACGGCCCTGGCCCCGGCCGGCGGACGCGGAGCGCGGCACACGTGCGTGCGTGCTCGCCGCCGCAGCGGCTGTCGCAGTCGTCACCGGCGACGTCCTCGGGGCTGCGCCGGCGGTAGCGGAGCAGGAGGTCGTGGACGAACGCGTACAGCAGGACGCCGACGCCGATGCCGACTGATGGGTCAGATGCTGGGGGGAAGGGGGGCGGGGGGGTTCATGAGGGTCATGAGGACATGAGGGCCATGAGGGTCATGAGGGGATGACCTGGAGCCGGCCCACATCCTCAGCACTCACACCACAGGATCATAATGTCCGTGACGCGGGAGCGCCGCCGGGCAAGGTCGAGACATGCGCCGAGGTCGACCTTGGGCGATGCGGCGCTGCCGCCCTTGACAACCTTGATGACGGGGTGGAAGACCTTGGTGGCCATTGTGGGTGGTGCTGACGGCGGGGGGTGCACGGACTGCGGCTGGGGCTGCCAGACGCGATCTCGGGGGGGCTAGGAGGGCGACGTGGTGGAGTAGAAGCGACGAGACGAGCCGCTGGGGGATGTCAAGACGTCGTAGGGCCACGGTCACGAACGTGCATGGGGGGCTCTGGGCGCGTCGATATCCGGACATCCGCTTACGTAATCTGCCTCCGCACACGTGCTCGCGGCCAAAAATGTCGCGCCCGTGTCGTGCGTCGCTCATCATCCTCATGTCCGCCGTCGCCATCGCTCTCCGTCGCTCCATCGCTCCATCTCTCTCGCGCGCCATCATGTCCAGCGACAGCAAGGGTACGTGCGCGCGCTGCGGGAGTAGTCGCGCGGAGTATCCCGCGCGCAGGAGTCGTCTGCGCGCCCTGCTCACACCCAGTCCACGTCGGCGTCATTGGCGGGTCGGGTCTCTACCACCTCGACAACCTCACCTTTGTGTACGTCGCCGGCGACCCCCTGGGGGCGCCTCTCCCCCACCCCCCCCCCCCCTCTTTTTGGTCCCCCCCGCCCCCCCCGCTTCTCCCCCCCCCCCCCCCCCCCCCCCCCCCCACTGACACCACAGCCGCAAGGTCGAGGTCGAGACCGTGAGCAGACCCACGCCCGGAATCGCCCGCGGCTCCCACTAACCCTCCAGCCCTGGGGCAAGCCCTCGTCGCCCATCACCATCTCGGCCCTTCCGAACGGCATCCAGATCGCCTTCATCTCCCGCCACGGCGCGCACCACACCATCACGCCCTCCGAGGTCAACGGCCGCGCCAACATTGCCGCCCTCAAGCACCTCGGCGTCGAGGCGATCGTCGCCTTCTCCGCCGTCGGCTCGCTGCGCGAGGAGATTGCGCCCGGCGACTTTGTCATCCCCAACCAGATCATTGACCGCACCAAGGGCATCCGCGCCGACACCTTCTTCCGCGGTGATGGCGTCGTCGTGCACTCCATGTTCGGCGACCCGTTCTCCGAGCAGCTGAACGCGTTTGTGGCCCCGCGCGCCGAGGCGATTCTTGCCCAGTCGGGCGTCAAGCTCCACACCGGCAAGACGGTCGTGTGCATGGAGGGTGAGTGCTGACAGAGCCGGCGGCGGGGCATCCGGCAAGAGGCTGCGTGCCGTGGGCATTCCCGTCGGCGCGTGCGCGGGCATGACCACCGCTCGCGCCGACGGGCATGCCCGTCGGCCTGGCAAGAACAACTGCTTGGAAGCCTGTGGCTAGGCAGTTTCCATTCCCTGCCAGCGCCACCGTCTCGGACATCCGAGATCGCGCCGACTCGTATCTCGCGTCTGAGACACGCCGGGATCATGACGCGTGGAGACGGTCGCGAGCGCGTCCTGCGGCCGGAGCGCGCGGCACGCGCAGCGCCACCCGTCGTCCCCGGCCCACAACCTTACGGCCCGAACGCACCCAGCCCGCCCTGCTCTCGACATGCGCGCACACGCAGCCAGTGCTAACAATGCCCAGGCCCTGCGTTCTCGACGCGCGCCGAGTCGATCATGTACCGCCAGTGGGGCGGCGACATTATCAACATGTCGGTCATCCCCGAGGCCAAGCTCGCGCGCGAGTGCGAGATTGAGTGAGTACCGCGACGCGATGTGAAGACCGTAAAGACCATCGGCCATTGGTGAAGCTGCTCTGCCCCCGCAGTGTGGGTCCATGTGTCCATGTGCATCCAGGCATACCCCTCCTCCCTCATCCTGCACACGCCTAACAGTCCTACCACGCGCCCCGCCCAGAACCCCCCGCTGACAGCCTCAGCTACACGCTCATCTGCACGTCGACCGACTACGACGCGTGGCGCGTCGGCGAGGCGCCCGTGACCGTCGAGGAGGTCGTCAAGACGCTGTCCACCAACGCCGGCAACTCGCGCGCCGTCGCGGCCGGCATCCTCGAGGAGGTGGCCGCGCACGTCATGGCGGGCGAGCTGACCCAGATCAAGGGCAGCATGCAGTTTGCATGTGTGACCAGGGCTGATGTGAGTTGCCGCGAGCGCCGCCAAGATGGAGGCGAGAGAAAAGCTGACGGACCCAGGTCCAGCCCGCGGCGGCCCGCCAGAAGTACTCTTACATCCTGCCGTACTTCAACTAGACACGCTCGATCGGCGGCGGCAGCTAGAGACGGATAGAGACGGATGGAGACGGACGGAACGGGACTGTGCGATGCGACGACCTGTTCCAGATCTGTGGCACGGCGCGCGCGGGAACGGCCCCGCTGGGTCAGAGCATGCTGTTAGGGCAACAAAGGGACTGGGGGACTGGACGAGCTCGGGAGCACAGACCCCGCGTCCTGGCCGTCGACGCGTGGGCCATCAATGTCAGATCAGGTCATGGTCAGCGCTATGTCTTCATCGGTGCTCCCCTCGCGCTCATGCTGCGCGCGGTGCTCCTCTGCGCTCATGCTGCGCGCGGTGCTCTGCGCACGCGTTGCGGCCCTGTATAGCTTGCATCACGCAACAGGTGGGAAACGGGTATCCAGGGGTGGAGTATAGTATAGTCGTGAGGGTGCCGCGCGCGGGCCGTGGCGGCAGGCCGCGCGCGGTGGTCATGATTATGTTGCGGACGGGAATGGGAGAGGGAGGCGACAGACGGGGAGGCGACAGATGGGAGGGCGGAGCGGGCAGGTAGGCGATGGGCCGGCTGCGCGATGGCAGCGGCGCTGCGGGTATCAAGGGCGAGTATGCGCACACTGCCGACAGGGGGCGGCACAAGGCCACCGCGCTCCCTCTCACCGCTGCAGCCCTCGCGCGCAGCTTAGCTCGGCGCGTCCATGACAATGTCCATGAACGAGTTGTAGTCCATGGTCGCCGTGCCCGTCTGGTTGGCGTCAAAGCGGCGGAACGCCTCGGTGTAGTGCTTGACGGTGACGCACGCCATGAGGAAGCGGTCAAAGCTGATGCCGGCGGGGTTCTCGTTGCCGGCCTTGGGCGGGGGCGCGAAGCGCTTCTGCAGCTTGGCGACCATGTCGGTGGGGAGGTTGAAGCCGAAGCCCTGGAGGGCGGTGTGCAGCTCGGCGCGGTCGATGAGGCCCGACTTGTCCTGGTCGAAGCGGCGGAAGATGCCGTGCCAGTCCTGGAGGTCAGCGGGGGAGGGAGTGCGGGGTGTGTGGGGACGGGCAGCCGGCGGCTTCGCTTCGGCTTCGGCTTCGGCTTCGGCTTCGGCTTCGAGAGGTCACCGCACAGCACGCATCGCGAATGCAGATGGCAGAATGGCCATCATGGATCTCGTCGAGCATGTCGGCAGTCTGGATGGCTGACGTGCCCCGCGAGGGCACCGGCGTCGGCAGCGCACCCCCACTGCTCGCGTGCAGACTCACCTGGATGTACCGATACAGGCCCTCAAACTCCATAAAGTTGATGGAGCCGCTCCGGTCCGTGTCAAAGATGTTCATGAGCTGTGGGCGTCAGGACCTGCTGTGCGGGGGCACCGCGACGTACCATCTTGACGCAGTCCTCGCGGGCCTCCATCGTCGCGTCCTTTTCCAGGAGACGGTGCAGGTCCCACGAGGTGAGCTGGCCGGAGCGCGACGAGTCGAACTGCTGGAAGCTGTCTGTCAGCGTGTGCGCGACGGGGCCAGGCGGGCGTGGGGCATGCAGAAGGCTCCAGCGCGCTCGTGTAGACGCGCGGACTCACAGGGCACGGAGGTCGTTCTCGTCGGCGCGGGCGGGAGCGGCCTGTGCTTGCGCCTGGGCTTGCGCCTGGGCTGGCTGCGACTGGGTCGACTGCACCGACTGGGGCCGCTTCTGCTGCTGCTGGTACTGCTGGTGCTGCTGCTGCTGGGGCGGGGGGGCCTGCTGGCCCTGCTGGCCGGGCTGGCCGGGCTGCTGCTGGTAGCCTTGCTGCGGGGGCGGCGACTGGTATCCTCCCTGCGGCGGGGGCGACTGGTACCCGGCGTGCTGGGGCGGGCCCTGCGAGTACTGGCGGTGCTGGAGGGGGGGCTGGCCGTACTGCTGCTGCTGGGGGGGCGGGCCTTGCTGGTACTGCTGCTGCTGGGGGTCGCGGGGGTCGCGCTGCTGCTGGGGCGGGCCCTGTTGGTACTGCTGCTGCTGCTGGTAGGCCTGCTGGGGCGATGGACGCTGCTGGGCGTGCGGAGATGCAGGCTGCGCGTAGCCCTGGGGGGCCTGCTGGCCCTGCTGGCCGCCGTAGCCGGCGGGGGGCAGGCGCTGCTGCGGCGGCGGCGGGCCGTAGCCGGCGGGCGCGCCGGCGTACTGTTGAGGGGGAGGACGCTGTTGATGCTGTTGGTGCTGTTGGTGCTGTGGATGCTGTTGATGCTGCTGTTGCTGCTGCGGCGGCGGCTGCTGCTGCTGCCACTGCTGCTGCTGGTACCCGCCGGGGGGACCACCCGGACCACCCGGAACACCAGGACCACCAGGACCACCAGGACCACCGCCGACGTGTTGCTGGGGCGGCAGCTGCTGGGGCGGCAGCTGCTGCTGGGACGGCACCGGCGCCGGCGCCGCGGCGCCGCCCTGCTGGGCACGCAGCTCCTCCTCGCGCTTGGCCTGCTCCTCCTGGCGCTTGCGCGCGTAGCGCTCCTCGTAGCGGCGGCGGGCCTCGTCGCTGACGCTGCCGTACGGCGACGGCGCGGACATTCTGCTGGGCTGGGTGCCGGGGGACTGGGTGCGCGGCGTGGGGTTGCGCTGGTGCGG
Source organism: Apiotrichum siamense (assembly GCA_023653615.1). NCBI lineage: Eukaryota > Fungi > Basidiomycota > Tremellomycetes > Trichosporonales > Trichosporonaceae > Apiotrichum > Apiotrichum siamense. Next base: position 5,736 of record JALJEG010000080.1, read on the forward strand.
GGGCTGCGGGTTCGACGTGTCGCGGAGCGCGCGGTCGCCAATGGCAAAGGGAGAGTCGCCGGCAGATGGACGACCGAGAAAGGCCATCGTGTCGAGGACGAGGGGTGGTGGATGGTGGGACGTGCGTAGTGCAACCGTCCTGAGGTGAATCCCGCCAGGCGCTGGCGCTGGGACGTGGGAGGGTTTGGTGGTGGGTTGCGTCCCGCTGCCGCCGCTGTTGCCGCCACTGCTGCTGCTGCTATTGCCGCTGCCGCCGCTGCCGCTGCTGCTGCTGCTGTCGCCGCTGCCGCCGCTGCTACCTCCGTCGCCGTCGCCGCCGCCGCCGCCGCCGCCGCCGCACCGCATACCAACGCACGGCGCCCCCGCCCAGGGCCGCCGACGCCACGGCAGCCACCCGGCCCCCTGGGTGAGCGCGCCTATCGTGGAGGACAATAGGCACCCCAGCACGTGGGACCAAATAGGCACGCAGCCCATAGGCCCGCCAGCTCCACCCCAGCACCGCACGCGTTCCACGCCAGTGCGCGACATTCGTGCATCTCGTGCTGCGCTCTCGCCATTGCCCCATCGCCCTCGCTCGCAACCCAGTCTGTCCTTTCACGTCGACCCGCTCACCGCTCTGTATCGTACCGCCGCCATAGACTCGCTCCTGCGCTCCTAGACCCCGCCCGTAATACCCGCCCCGCTTCTCCGCAATGGCTGCCGTGAGTCGGCGACTGCGCGCCGAGCCGCGAGCGCGCGCCTGACCCCACAGGCTCCCTCCGCCCACGACCCCCTCTCCGGACACCCCGGCCACCTGTATGTCGTGTCTGCGCCGCGCCAGTGCTGCGCTCCTGCCGCGCGGCGCTCCTGCCCGCTGCCCGCCTCTCTCACTGACACGCACCGCTCAATGTGCCCGTCGTATTGCTCCCACCTGACACCGCCGCCGTCCCGCCCCCCGCCTCGCGTCCTCCCGCCGCCGCACCCGCCTCCGCATACCCCTGGCTCCCTCCCGCCCCCTTCATCCCCCCCACAGTGACGAGGCGCAGACTGCCGCGCTCGCCCAGTTCCGCAAGGAGCTGACCCACGAGGGGCTCATCCCCGCCGACCTCGAGGCCGCCAAGATCGCCGTCGGCCGCGACCGCTTCAACGACGAGACGCTCCTGCGCTTCCTCCGCGCCCGCAAGTTTGACCTTCCCAGGGCCAAGCTCATGTGGGAGGCCAACGAAAAGTGGCGCAAGGAGTTTGGCACCGACGACATTTGCAAGTGAGTGGCGGCAGCGCCGATGGCCACGGGAGCTGGCGGGGCGGCGGCGCCGGTGACCAAGGGAGCGCGCGGGGCGGCACCGTGCTTCACTGCACGGGTCGCGCGGGAGTGTCGCCGTGGGCAGCGCCGACGTGTCGGCGGTGGTGGGACACGGCGGAACACCCGTGTGCGGAGCCAAAAGCTGGCAGCTCTTGCAGCGGCGTGTCACTGCCAAGTCTGGCTGCGGCTCGCCGCCGTCCGTGGCCGGCCATGCCGGTGACAAGAATGGATGTTGGTGAAGAATGGATGTTGGTGTCCGTCGGGCCTGGTGCCCTACGGCCCTCTACCCGTCGGCCCTGGCGCGCCGTCTGCGCCGCCTGCGCCGTCCTGCTTTCGGCCATCCTGGCCGATCCCACTCCCCACAGTCGGGATCCGCTCCCATTCCGTCGCAGCGCTGACCCGCAGGAACGGCTTCGACTACCCCGAGGCCCCCAAGGTCGACCAGTACTACCCCCAGTTCTACCACAAGACCGACAAGGACGGCCGCCCGGTGTACATTGAGCAGCTCGGCAAGCTCGACATTGCCGCGCTCTACAAGATCACCACCCAGGACCGCCAGCTCAAGCACCTCGTCAACGAGTACGAGCTCTTCCTGGGCCCCCGTCTCACCGCCTGCTCGGCTGAGACCGGCACCCTCGTCGAGACGTCGTGCACCATCCTCGACCTCTACAACGCCGGTATCTCGACCTTCTACAAGGGTGAGCGCTGCTGGCCCCTCGTCCTACCCGCCTTCGTGCTAACAAGCCCCTAGTCAAGGACTACGTCTCGGCCGCGTCCACGATTGGCCAAAACTACTACCCCGAGACCATGGGCTTCATGTTCATCATCAACGCGCCCTACCTCTTCTCCACCGTCTGGTCGCTCGTCAAGCCCTGGCTCGACGAGGCGACGCAGCGCAAGATCCACATTCTCGGCAAAAACTACAAGACCGAGCTCCTCAAGTACATTCCCGCCGAGAACCTGCCCGAGAACCTCGGCGGCACGTGCCGCTGCGTCGGTGGATGCTCGCTCTCCAACGCCGGCCCGTGGAACAAGGTCGCCCAGGTGGCCTAAGCCACGGGTGTGGTGCCGGCAGCGGCGGGGGTGTGATCCGGCCCCTGCCGTGCTGACAACTGGGTCTTTGGTAGTTTGTCCTCTCTTGAATCTCTAGTACTGTTACTGCTTGTGATGACGTCGTGTAATGCGTGGGTTCGGCGGGGGGGCTGCGGAGGCGCCGAGCCTGATGTCACGGCGTGAGAAAGCCGCAGCGGGGCGACCTGATACGCGACACGCCGACGAGATGCTCCACCACAGCACGACCCCGGCGTGGCGAGAACCAGAGAGCACGGCCGTGGAGACGCTGCAGCCGGTCTCTTTGCATTCAACGACGTCTGAACGACGTCTTCTCAAGTTGGATCTGATCGGAGGACCCCAGGTTCCTCCCGCCGGCCTCTTTATCGACGTCGCAACGGCACAGAAGGGCCATGCCGCCCGCTCTTCACCCGAAGTCCTGCGTGCACTGCTCAGCCTAGACCGCGACGACCAGCAACCGCCACCCCCATCTCCATGCCCCTCTATCGGCCACTCGTCTGCTGTTACACGAACCGAGCGGGGTCGCAGACGAGGATCTTGCCGAGACTGCGACGCGAATGTGTAGTGCCTCGATGCCCGTCAGTGGCATGACGCGGGGCGTGCGCAGGGTGAGATCTTTGAACTTGGTGCAGACCAGTGACCGCCGTTTCAACGCCCGTGTCGAGTGCGCGGCGACTGGCACAGCCTGGGGGAGACGAACGTTCCCGGTGGTCGATCTGGAGGCTGCATCTGGTTGCGCGCCTGTTCTGTGGAGAGCCTTGTTCAAGTGTTGCGAGTGATAGGGGAAACGAAAGAAAAAAAAAAAAAAAAAAAGAAAAAAAAAAAGAAGAAAAAAAGAAAAACCCCCCACTTCAGCCCATAGCCCCTCGGTGGCTATGTTGAGGACCACTTCGACGAGCATGTCAGTGTCGCCTGGTCCTGGTGATTCCTACTCCGACGAAGAGGAGAAAATATACCACAGATGGGATCACATCAACTACCCAGCTTGTCGTCTGCTTCACGTACATTTCACAATGGTTTGCCAACTGTCGCGAGCTTGCTTCTCCCCTGGCCACCTGGGCAGAGGCTGTCACCAACTGCCTGTTCTCCAAGGACTGTACGTTATGGTAGCTCGCACACTGACAATAAATGAGCAGGACGACTTTCTCGGGTCCTATCCACGGCAATTACAGAAACGCCAGGACCAGCTAGTCGTTCTGGAGACTTGGCTGCTTCATCAAGTACAACCAGAACAAACCATTGCTGACTCTAGCAACATCGAGGACTAGAGGAACTAAGGGGAAATCTGCCGCTGGTTAGTGAGGTAGATAGTGGTAACGGCCGAGGGTGGCTGGATGGCGACCATGGTGCAGCCAGTACGATGGAGGTTCCGCCATGTCACCAGCTAGCCTCCTCCAGATGCGAGAAGCAGCTTCGTGTCGCGCGCGCCGGCCGGCCCCCAAAGCCGTCATTCGACACCACGTCCTTGCCGTGATGTGAGGTGGATAACAGCAGGATGGGAGGGGAGCAATGTGGACAATGCCAATGGACAAAGAGATACGTAAAGGTATGGCCAACGGGCAAGGGTGTTGATCTGGGTCTATCTAGGTTGGGTCTGGGTCGAAGAAGCAAGAGTCGAAGAAGTGACATTCGTTGACGGTTGTTGCAGACCGCTCCGTCGTGACGAGGTTTCGAATGTTCTGCTGATACTCTCTAAGCAAGCTGGGAACGCGCATTCAGGCAGCGCATCTGCAGTGGCTGGGTTGGCATCGTCGTCGTGGCGTTCAAGCAGCAGCAGGCGACACAGCTGATTCAAGGACGGTACGCATCATCGTCGCCCTTGCGCCGCGCGCCGCGCGAAGCAGACAACCCCGCCTCCCTGCCGCCAGCGGCCGAGCCCGATGCGTCGCCTCCCCGGCGCTTCATGCGCGCTTTCCGCGCAGCGCTCACCCCCCCGGCAACCGAGGCCTTGACGTCCTTGCTGCCGACCTTGGGCAAGGTGGTGCTCGAGCTCGAGGTCTTGTCGCCGCCGCTACCACCGCTACCACCGCTGGTGCCGCCGGTCGCATCGGGGTCCTTATTCTTGTCCTTCCTGATGCGCTTCGCGCTGGTACTGCTGCAACCGAGGCTCGGTCGCGACTTCTTCCGCACCGCGACGCCGGAGCGTGCCGCGTCCGTCTTCTGCAATCCCGGCGGGCGGACGCGCAACTCGGCTAGTGTGAAGCGCGCCCGGTGGTCGTCCGGACGCACCTTGCGGTGCTTGTGGTGCGTGCGCTGGAAAATGCCGCACTTGTTGCAGAGCTGCGCGTCAGTTTGGGCCGGCAAGGTCTCGTTCGGCGCCGGCACACGCGACTCACAATGTTCTGGTCGTCGAGGGAGCGCCGCCAGGTGTTTGCGCCAGGCGTGTCCGTCCTGCAGACGTGGCAGATGCGGATGTCCTGCCTTGTTAGCCCCTCGCGGCGTAGAGCTACTCACCCAGTCACCCTGCAGCACGGCCTTGTCTGTAAACTTCCAGCCCTCGGCGACCATGCCCGGCATGGCCTCGAAGACCTCATGTTCGTTGGCAGGGAAAATCGTCGCTCGGGGATACGGGCCGGTCATAGACGACGCAAGCGCCTTTCCACCTTGGGTCGTTCTCGGGGGGATGCTCTTGCCCTTGGTATTGGCACGGAGGTCCGAATCGGCCACGACCGTGCACCGACGGTGGCGAGGAGCGGGCGGGGGCATGAGCTCCAGCGACGGGAGCGAGTACGCCAGTGGCGGCGCCACCAGCGGTGACATAGAGCCCGGGGTGGCCGGGCTGCGTTTGCGGATGCCGCTGACACTGTGCATGTCGCTGGAGGACACAACCACGGGAATAGGTGGAGACTGCGCCTGCGCCACGGCAGTGACGAGCGCGTCCATGGTCGACGTGGCCCAGATGCTCGGGTGGGGCGGTGTGGCCTGCGCGGATGACGCAGGGTCCGTCTCCATGGTTGTCTCCCAGTTGGCCAGCGCCGAAGTCGAATACGTCTGTGCAACACCGCGCATGGAGCGGCCGGAGCGGCCGCCATGGCTGTGGGTCGTATCTATGTTCCCCTCGTACTCGTGCATCAGTGCCGAGGTGCGCATCAGCGGCAAGGTGTGGAAGCAGGACGTCAGCGGGCTCCCTTCCGGAAAGCGCGAGTAGCTGGTGGCTGACATCGGCGAGCGACCCGACAAGCTGGCGCTCAACTGGCGGCTCCAACCCGGGAACGCCGAGGGCGGTACTGTGTTCGGGATCGCCCCCGGGGCATTGCTCCGGGGCGACGACGTCGAAGGGGCCTGCGTGAAACCCGCGGGGACGTGTGGAAAGTAGCCCGTCGCGTACAGGCCGGAGCTGTGCTGGTGGGGCGGGTGCTCGTGTTCGTGCTCGTGCTCATAACCCTCATGGTATGGCTCCGCGGCGCCGGCTGGGTGCCAGCGATGCTGAAGACTACGGAGCGGGGCGTCGTGGGAATGGTACGTTCGCAGCTCGGGGTCGATGACTTGGTACGGGTGACGGATGCGGAAGTGACGGGGCTGCTCCTGTGGCTTCCGCTGCGGCTGCGACTGCGGCTGCGACTGCATTGGAGCATGCCCGTGGCTTTCGGCGTGCAGGCTGTCGGCGATGGTGGGGAGGTTGGGACGGAGCCCCACCGCGCCTCCGCTAGTCTCTGCACCGTCGTGTTGCAGGCGCATGTGCATGAGCGCGAGCGGCAGAGGAGGGTCATTATCGTTTATCGCCTGCGGGAGGGGGCTGAGCACCGGGCCATGGCACGCAGGAGATGGGGCGGGGGGAGGTAGCTCCGGCAGCCTGGTGGCGCTAGACGTATGTTAGCCAGGATCATCGTAGGTATGAGAGATAGAATGGGGCAGCAACACAGACAGGATCCGAAGAGCACCGAGGGATCGCATGGAATCGCTGCAGGGGTTGCCCGGATCTCCTAGATCGCGTACGAGGATAGTGTGGTGTGGAAGACGTGTGCAGGGTTCATGAGGAGCAGGGATAGTCAGATGTTCTCGATAAGTGGCGGCGAGGGTGGCCGGCTGGGCACTCCGCCACAGTCGTGTCCGCCACCTACGCGATTAACGAACATAAACAGCCATCGTTCAGAGCCATCTGTGCTTCATCCTCCCTCCTCGAGGATCCGAGGGATGATGATGGGAAGCAACCGCAAGGGATGGACCCAATGTGGCAAACAGTGGAATGCCACTCGTCGCTGGAACAGAAGTAAACAAACAAAATCACTCACAGACTGATGGGTGGCTGGGAACGAGCGCTGTCGCGGTCATGGAACTGGTCATCATCTTGCCGGGCGCGAGAACCCGCCTCAGCCTTGTCGCTGTTGAGGAGGTGGGATACGGACCGGACGGGCGAACGAACCTGCGCAGCGCCACAGCCGACCAGGCTGGCGTGAACCAATGGGCGCTGCTGTTGCTGATGTTGCTGATTTTTCTGATGTTGCTGAGGCTTCTGATGTTGCTTGTGCTGGTGGTGATGGTGGATCTGCCTCTGCTGCTGCTGCTGCAGGATGGCGGTGGGAGTCGGGGGGCTCGCAAACGACTCGGCCATCAGTTCGCCAGGGAACGACTGGAACGACTGCGCGTTGAACTGGGCCGTGGCGGGGGGGCTGAGATTGTTGAAGACCTGGGACCACTCGGTGCGGCCGGGGTGAGGGTGCAGGTGAAGTGCGAGCGGAGGCGGGGGGCCGGGGGCGTTGCGGTCCGGAGTGGGGACTGGTCCGGGGAAGCTCCTGCGAGTGGCAGTGGTAGCGACGGCGTCCGGATGAATGGGATCCTTGAAGAGCACCTCCTTCATGAAGCGGAGGGGGAGGATAGTGGGACGCAACGCGGACTCGCCGAGGGCGTGCGGATGAGGAACAGGGTGGGGATGATGGTGGTCCCCGAGGAACGCGGGGGAAACGGCAGGCGAGCTGGTTGTGGACTCGCGCTGCGAGGGGACAAACGTGTTTGGCGAGGTGGGAGACGGCGAGGGGCCCACCGACGAGTACAGGAGAGGAGGAAGCTCGCTGCTGGGCGTCGTCCGAGTCGAGTGATTGTGGTGCTGGAGCTGGAGCTGGTACTGAAGATGATGGTCGTGGTCGTGGTCCTCGTCAAGGTAGGTGTGCTGTTGATGAAATGGATGGGATTGATGGGAGGCTGCGACAGCTGCAACGGCGGCGACGAGGACGTTGTCTGCCGCGTCCATGGCTGGATGCTGACAGGGCTGGGGCCTCTGGTGGTGGTGCGAGTGTCTGAGTAGGCGGGTGACCCGCCAGTTGGCTTGAATCTGAGTGACGGGGGCTTGCCTGCTGGCTTGCGCCGGTGCGAGCTCGCACAGCGCAGCGCAAGAGCTGCTAGAGCTTGATCAAAAGCAAAGACAACACAGGAAGAGCCAACGCGCTCCGTGTCCCTGCGTGGTCGATGGCGGCGGCGTGGTGTTGGCTGTTGGCGCACTCGTGTGTGGGCAACCAGCGGCAGAACACGACGCCGAGGAGCACAGAGACGGCGGCTGCTACTGGAGCAAGCCGAACCGAGAAGAGCAGGTGATGGACCAAGTGTGTCCAGGCAGTCGTGTAGAGAGCTGCTGGTGACGCAGATGGCTGTGATGAGCGTGAGTGGAACTTGGAAAGCGTCTGTCGCTGTGTCTTATGGGCTGACGAGGCGGCAGCAGCGCTCCTCGCGCCTGTGGAGACGAGCATCGGAAGAGCTTGGGCGGAATGGGCATCCCCAGGGCAGGCATATGTCGCAGCTGCAGGCCGCCCGCGACGACAGTGTCTCCCGCGGTTGTTCTTGTCTGTTGGAGTCAGAGTGCAGCGGTTACCGAAACCGCCACCCCCCGGTCCACACTACCACACGGCTGCAAGGTCTTTGCAACTCCTCGTGCGGCAGCCAAGGGACAAGCCGCGGCGAACCGGGGGCGGACGCCCCCACGCGCTCCTGTCGTGCTGTGGCGCCAGCCGCGACGCTGTCTGATGCGGCTGGCCCACTGCGCTTCTGTGCCGCGAGAGAGACCTGTCGCTGCTCTAGCGCTGCGTGAGCTCGCGCGCGAGTTTCAGTCGCGCTCACGAACGACTTGTTTGCGCGCGTCTTGTCTTTGTCTCGTCTGTTTCATTGCGGTTGTGAGCGAGACGCGTCCCGTGTTCGAGCATTTGTGTATAGTGTAATTCTCGACTGCGAGGCAGTGGCACAGCAACCCAACGAAGTGTAGTCCTTGCTGCCACTGGGTTCTGGAAGACTGCCCATTCTGGAGGGTTTCCAGATGTCTGCCGTCGCAGAGCGTTCGCGCCGACGTGCAGGAGTGCGCTCCTCGCGTTCTCGGGGCTCCCCGCCTGCGGACGGGACGTTGACGAGCCGTTCCCTCTCTGCCACACCATCAGGTGACTCCCCCGGACAGGCGGAGGATACAGACAATAGGCGGGCAACGGGTTCCGACAGCGCGCGCTCGGAACTGCTCTCGCTGTCCTATCGAATCGGACGCCGAGGAGGGAGTGTGGGCGAGTCCCACTGGAGTGAACGTCCGCCGTAGGGGTCCGCAGTGAGGTCTGCAGCTAGCAACTGGGTCGATGGGCGGAGGGAGTAGCGAGCGGGTCGGGGGCCACCAGCCGGGCAGGCGCAGGAACAGGTTGGTGAGAAGCTAGCAGGGAGGTGCCACGGGTGCCCGGCGGCCGCCATCGGGTAGGGGTTGGTGTGGGCAGGGGTGGTGGTCCGCGACCCTGGCGCCTGGTGATAAAGGATGGCGCGATAGCCAGACTGCAGAGGTGCCATGCCCTTGCGGGTCATGGTAGCGGCAACGGCTGGGCAGCTGCATGCTGGCGCGCACGAGCGCGATCGAGCTGGAGACCAAGGTTGAGGGCTCGGACCCCGGTCGCGAGGCGGGGGGGATCTCGCCAAGCGCGCCACGCGGCGCCAGCAGCAACGGTGGCTGGCGCTTGGGTGGGAGCGGGGCCGTGCGCAGCGACAGCGCAGCGGACAGCAGGCAGCGGCAGGGGCAGCAAGCAGCGGCAGGGGGAGGCAGGTAGTGGCATTGGGAAGCAGTTAGTGGCTGGGGGCAGCAGGCGGGGGGAGGTTCCGACCCGATGGAGACGCGCCGAGGGCCTCACGGGAGTGCGTAGTGACGCGAGCGACAAAGAGGGGATCAAGATTCTGGCGTGTGCGAGCCAGTGGAAGAGTGCGGTACGGGTGGGCACCTTCGGGGGACGCTTGTCGGGATGAGGGCCACGAAGTAGTCGGCGGCCACAGCAGAGACTGGCGCCGCGGGCCATGCTTGCGCTCAGATACAGCTGGGCGACCTTGATTGCGACTCGGTCGCTGTTGGGGTGGCCGTCGCAGTCGCCATCGCCGTCGCGTCGTCGTCGCCGTCGCGGCCCCAGTCCCGGTCCCGTTCATGGCCGCAGTCTCGCCAACTCGGGCTCCAGCCCGCGCTGTCCACTCTCGACGTTGCAGGGCACGGCGGCGGCGCGCGTGCTCCACATCACGTAGCCGTCACCGCTGCACATTGAAGACCCAGGACGTTCACAAGCTGCACGCTCGTCCCCTTTCTCCCAGTGTCGCCATGCTGCATGCGCCAGTCTCCGTTCCCGGGAACCAGCCGCACATTCGCCTTCGGCAAACAGCCGGCGGCTCGCGCGCGCGATCGTCCCCGACCCTGCTTTCGCCATGCGCGTCCACCAGCGTCCACCGGCGTCCACCAGCGCCGCGCCGCCGTGCAATCGGAGCCGCCGGCATCGACCTCGAGGTGGTGTCCCCTGCCCTGGGAGTCCTTCCCGCATGCAGTTGTCGCCAGGAGGTGCTGTGAGGCACCGTGGGGGGTGAGGCGCCTCCGCATAAATAATCCGACACGGCCACGCACACCTGGAATCATGCTTCTTACGCCATCAGCCCTGTAGGACCGCGGCCGCGTGCTCTGTGAGGCCCGCGCGTCCCGCCGTGTCCTGGCTGGTCCTGGGCCGTTTCCACTGGCAAGGGCCTGAGGACCAGGGGGTGGGGGGAAACGACGAGACAGTCTGGAGAGGCCAGGCGTCCGTACCCGCGCCGGGAGGAGGGTAGGGGCCATGAACGGGGGGAGTCTGTGAGCCTGGGTTCACGCTGACGATTCCTTTCCACATGGGACGCCATGTCGGGCGGCTCTGCTATATCGTCGGGTCCATGAGGGGCAGCGCGGCGAGCGCGCTGCGCGCATGGAGACGGCATGGCCGGGCTTGAGCGCGCCAGGCGCCATCTCGAAGACGGCGCCTCTCATCCGTTGGGAACGGTGGTGGTCGGTATGTGGTGTTTCGCAGGTACCGCGGCTGGCCGACACCGACGCGCGCGCCACTCGCATCTCGCTCGACCCTCTGTTCCTCTGTTCTTCTCGTCCCTGGGTTTCAGCGCGCTCTCGCCGTCTCCTCCCCTGGCCCCCCGTTCCTGCGCACACGGGCCGCGATCCAAGCAACTCGAGAACCATGGCTTCCATGTCGGGCGCCCTTTTTCTTGTTCGCCGCGGCTTGTGATCGCGGCGACGCGAGGAGGAGACAGAGGATAGTGAATTGTTTGAGGTTGGCCCAGCGGAGCCAGAGATCAGTGGCCGGCGTTGAGGGGTGCCAAGGGTGCGGGGTGCAGCCTGTCTGCCTGCCGCTGGCGCTCGCGGGGGCGCCTCCCCCGGCAGTCGCGGCTGGCGCTCGCGAGGCCTCACCAGACGCTCGCCAGGCCTCGCCATTGCGTCCGCCAGCAAACCAGCGGTCGCGGCCGCGATCGTGGTCACATCAGACGCGATCAGAAGAACAGCGCAGAACGGAATGTTAATCAGGATCAGAATGCTAGAGAACACGGCAGTGTCGCAGAAGAAGCTGGTCGGGGTAAGCGAGCACAACACGAACATGAGTCAGCCGAACGCTGTGGCTTGCCGGTCCGCGATGGGCAGCATGGAGCGATCGCAACGAGCAGCCAGCAGCAGGCAACGGGCAGCGAGCCCAAGTCGTCCGCCGCAGTCTCCCCCCCCCCTCGGATATCCTGCTGTCGCACTCCGCTCGATCGGCCACCGTCTTTGCTACCGTCTTCAGCCACCAGCTGGCTTCTTGGACGCCGTCCCTAGGCCGCTGGCCGCAGGTGGCCGCCAGGCCACGGTGGACCCAACCGAGCAGCGCAAGTAGGGGAGCCGGCAGGAGGACCTCGCCGCGCTGGCCGATAAGAACAGGCGGTTCGGCCCGAAGGACGCCGTGCCGTCCGGGGCCCCGATCCAGCCGCGGCTTGCCACGTGGTTCCCCGGTTACTCCCCAGGCACTCGGACTAGAAGACGGGAGACGAGACAGAGTGTATGCGGGCGGCGGCGGTAGCGAACGGGACTCGACCTCGAGGCCGAGAGAGAGGGGGCGGGGGACCCCGCGCCGGGGAGGACCGCGAAAGGCGCGCAGGTGCTGGACGCCGCGTCGACAGGTGCGCAGGCACTGCCCGCCGCGGCGACAGGCAGGTACCCAGACACTTTCCCCGGCGCGACCGCAGCCAAGTCGCGCCCACGACGCGCCGCCCCGCGCCGCCCCTCGCACGGCGCCCCCGCCACGCATCCGGTCTCCAAGGCCACCCTCGCCACAGCGCGAGGCATTCAGGGGCCACTGCGTGTCGACACGGCAGGAGAGCGGTGCCAGCCGACGGACGTTGTGGCGGCGGGGACGGGGACGGTGGTGGCGGGGGGGGGGTGCAATACATCGGCGCCACACATCACGTCCCCGAAAGTATCGGCGATATCACTAACACCGACACCCCTGCCACACTCGGCGCTTGCGCGAAACCGGCAGCCCTTATCCGCATTAGGAACCGCACCGCGGATTAGCACAAAATGGCTCCGCTAATGGAATATTTTCGGCCGCGACGCTGTGGCCGCTGTACGGTGGGACAAGCACCGCCCTGGCGGGCGCGGCCCCGTACGGTGGGAGCGCGCAGGGAAGGTCGCCTGGCCGCCAGGCGCGGCGGGCGCTGGCTGGCCGGCGCTGCTCCTCGCTGTCCCCCGCCTGCTCGCTGCCGCCGTCGCTCACTTGGACATACCCATCCGTCCCCCCCGCCTCTTCTCCCAACCGTCAACAAAAAACTCGTGCGTACCCCCGGCAGCGGACACAGCGACCACGCACCCCGAGACGTCGTGCTGACACCTTGCTCTCCGCGTCGTCAATCTCGTGGACTCTGGATCGCGAATTTTTTTCCCCTTGCCCCTCCGTTCCGTGGTGGTGTGCTGCTCGAATCTCCCGCGTCGCGAACGAACGATCCCTCCCGTGTGCTGGAAACGCTGGTGCTGGAAACGCTGCGCTCTGCTCGAATTTTTGCCCTTTTGCGCTTCCCCCCGCTCCCCCTGCTCTTCCGACATCTCCTTCCCGACGTCTTCCTTCTCCCCACCCGCGAAACACCCAACAGGCCAAAGATGAAGGACATCTCCTCGGTCGAGACCCTCGCTATCCCCGCCGACGTTACCGTGGCCATCAAGGCCCGCAAGGTGACCGTCACCGGTCCCCGCGGTACCCTTACCAAGAACGTTGGCCACGTCTCGATGGACATCCAGGTCGTGAGTCGCGTGGCGGCCGGAGGCGAGGGAAGGCGAGCGGACAGGGAAGGAGGGAATAAGCAGGGGCGAGCAGGCGCCGAGACGGGAAAGCATGGCTGAGGCATGCGCGCAAGGATGTCGTGGCGCCTTGCTCGGAGGGGGCATCTTGGTTGCCTTGGTCTGCAGACCTCCCCTTTGAGATTCCCGGTTGCCTTGGTCTCCAGACCTCCCCCTCGAGATCGTCTGGCAGGCTTGTCCTGCTCGCCCGCTGCGCGTTCCCTCTCGACGAGAGACGCCGACATGCAACCCCAAGCACCAGCTAACCCGCAGATCACCGGCAAGGAGAACAAGGTCGTCTTCACGGTCTGGCACGGTGGCCGCAAGCACGTCGCTTGCCTCCGCACCATCAAGTCGCTCATCGAGAACATGATCACCGGTGTCACCAAGGGCTTCCTCTACAAGATGAAGCTCGTCTACGCCCATTTCCCCATCAACGCCATCCCCGCTGCCGACGGCGAGTCGATCCAGATCCGCAACTTCCTCGGCGAGAAGTTCGTCCGCGAGTGCACCATGCTCGAGGGTGTCCAGATCTCGCTCTCGGACGTCAAGGACGAGCTCATCCTCCAGGGCAACGACATTGAGAAGGTCTCGCAGTCGGCTGCCTCCATCACCGACAAGTGCCGTGTCAAGAACAAGGATATCCGCAAGTGAGTCCCGCGCGCCGAGAGCGACACTGGATCTTCCGAAATAGCAGCTGACGCCCAGGTTCCTTGACGGTGTTTACATCTCGGAGCGCACCAACGTTGTCAAGGAGGAGTAGAGCAGGGCGCATGGGGCCTGGTAGATTGGCACATGTACCATCATTCTCACAGCCACGACATGAGAGCGAGTTGACGGATAATACTTTTGCGCCGCGGTATGGTGGGGTGTTGTCGGCGAGGGTTGCGAGTGGTGTCGGCGAGTGCAGAGCATGAATGGGGGGAGGTCGGTTCGCGACGCAGACTGATCAAACAACGCCGGGAGGTTGATTCAAGGCAGGATGCTCGAGGCCGAGACGTGTGTCCGAGGCTAGCGGAGCCCCGGCGATGCGGATTCCGAGATCTGCAGATTACTGTGGCTCGCGGCGATCGTCGATGGCTGCGACGACAGCGCGATGGGAGGAGGAGCAATGGCTGACAGGCATTCTGCAGGACGGGCCTGGGTGAGGAGGTGCCGTGGCCGGCGAAGCGCTGCGAGCGCTGCGTAGCGGACGTGAGGGGAGCGGCAAGGCTGTCACAGTGTGCGCGAGACGGTCAACTGATATGGCGTGCCTTCGGGGCCCAGCCATGACCAGGTCAGTGGCCGCGTGAACGCGTCTTGCATTGGGTCTGTCGGCACAGGACGGTGTGCTACAATGCGCAGCAGGGCAAGGCCAGCCAGACGCGGATGGGGTACATCGGTGTGCAGGCTTGGAGCCAGCTCGTGCCAGAGGCTGAGCAGACCTGGGCCAGGTGTGGCGGTGTGAGAACCACGGTTGCACGAGTGCCACAAACCGCCCACGCGGTGCCATGTCGCGTCGACCTCGGGCCCCAGGCGCAGACCCTCCTCTCTGCGCACTGGAGGTGCACATTGTGACTCGCGTGGTAGATAGGCGCGGCGGAACCCTACCTAATACATGCACGCATGGCCGCCGCCGACGCGTCACTGGGGTATTACAGTGGAGCACGCAGACAAGGCAGGTTTGGCCATCCTCTGATCCCCCGTCAGGAGCGCGCTGCTGGTCAGCTGGACCTCATGGTTCCCTCTGGTTCGTGTATCCCGACTCACGACATCGACTGTCAACTGGAGCTACATGAAACTGTAGCCCACCGTATCCAGACACTCCCTGGGCATGCTACTCGGTCACTCCCTGGACTTGCCTATCTGCACTCAGGCCCATCTGCCCCCTGCCATGACCCTCAGCTGCACCTCAAGAGCCTCGTGCACTTCGTTCTCCTTCAGCCTGGGAGCGGCCGTGATGGGGGAGACTACTGTGCCCGGTGGGAAGCAGGGCGAGATCATCCTCCGCCCCGACGGCACGGTATGAACACCTTCGGGGCTCAGCGGCCTGGCGGGGGCTAGGGTTCTCGGGGCTCGCGGCGGAGGCGTCATGCCTCCGCCTGAGTCACAAGCTGTGTCCCAATGAGGAGAGGGAGGGGGGCTAATCCGCGATGGACGGCTCTGGACCACGCTGCCGGGACGCTCGTCTCGGTGCGCTGGCTGAGAAGGACGAAGTGCCGCGGATGCCATCGGGGGTATCCCGCTTCCTCGAGAAGGAGAGAAAAGTAATTGGCGCTGGGCTTGGAGTGGGGCTGAGGTCGAGACAGGGTGGTTCGCGTCGCCCTTGAGATGGTTGTAACTTGGACGCATGTCATCGTGAGGCCGCTTAGAACAGAGCCTGACCAGAGCGAGGAGCTTACGGCCCCGCCCATTCGACACACCGTCGGCACAACACTGCCCATCCTGTCCTCTGCTCTTCCAGCAGACGAATATTTCTAGTTCCTCACCTGCAAGTCACGCGTGGTATCCAGTGATTGGGAGCAAGCGCTCCACTGCCAGCAAGACGTCCATACGCCGAGCCCAACGAGAAGGAAAATAAAAAATAAAAAATAAATAATATAAAATAATAAAATTCCAGGAGAGACAGCTAGACCAGCTAGACGCGCATGTCATGACAGACGGGACATACCCCAGTCTTCTGGGTTACATCTACAGAACTCGCTTTGGAAGTATCGCAACGACGCGGTGGGGTGCTTGGTGAACCACTGAACATGACAGGGATACACCACTCACCTCGTGTTCAGCCTTCTTCACATCGCGGCCAAGCCCGCGGTTCTTCGTACGCACACATCTGGTCCTACGTTCCCTCCCCAGTCACGCGCTGGCACCCGCCTTCTGTCTGCCCGTATGCGCGCTTCCGGAGTATCAGACTTCGATCTCGCGGTGCGGCAGTGCCACGGGATCGCAAAGGTGGATGTTTCTCCGATATATATCCGTGAATGGTCGTCCTGGTTCTGGCGTGTTCTGGGACACTTTACGTAAACCTGCACTGTGACCATATAAAAAAAAGTTGCGACAGACGTCAGCCGTCTGTACTACCCCCCCGACATCTCGACATCCTCATCTCTCTCTTCCACCCCATCATTTACACCACAAAACAGTGAGTACACGTGCCAGCACACCTCCCCCCAGCACTGCGTGCGCGTCGCTTGTCATGATGGTCAATGTAATTTGCGTTTGACGGTCCGTTTACTCGACGAGACCGATCGTGAAACCAAACCTATGCCTATATGTCTGAACTCCAAAGCACCTCGCAGCTGCGCAATGTCCCCCTCTGGGCCAGCCCGCTAACACACACCAGTGTCAACCGAGGAGCTCTTTCCCAAACTTGGGGACGTGGCCAACCAGACGTCGGCGGCGACCGAGGAGGACACCGCGCCGATGAAGGAGGTCGAGTCGCTGTGCATGCGCTGCCACGAGAACGGCACGACGCGCCTGCTGCTCACCACGATCCCGTACTTTAAGGAGATTGTCGTGTCGTCGTTTTCGTGCGACCACTGCGGGTACCGCGACACGGAGATCCAGTCGGCCGGCGAGATCCAGCGTGAGTGAATTAGGTGCGAGGGTGGTTAGGCCCAGGGCGGCCGCGCGGACATGCACTGACCGTCAGCCAAGGGATGCGTCTACACCGTGCACATGCGCTCGCGCGACGACCTCGACCGCCAGCTCGTCAAGTCCAACTGGGCAACGGTCACGATTCCCGAGTTCCAGCTTACCATCCCGCCGGGCCGCGGCCAGTTGACGACGGTGGAGGGCATCATCCGGGACACGGTCCGCGACCTTGCGATTGAGCAGCCGGTGCGCCGCGTCATGGACCCGGAGACGGCGGCCAAGATTGACGGGCTGCTCAAGCCGCTGCGCGAAATTCTCGACATGGACGAGGAGGACGAGGACGGCGCAGTTGGCCGCGACGGCGACGAGTCGACGATGAAGGAGTCGGGCAAGCAGGGCGAGCACGTGTTCATCCCCTTCACCATTCAGGTGGACGACCCGTCGGGCAACTCGTTCCTGGCCTTCAAGGAGAACCCCTCGGACCCGCAGTGGAACCTGCGCGCGTACAACCGTACGCAGGAGCAGAACGTCACGCTTGGTCTTGTTGCCGCTCCCGAGGACGGCGAGGACAAGGACAAGTCGCACGAGGTCCACTCTGCCGCGGAGGCCATGGAGCGCGCGCGCGCGGTCCACGCCGCTGACGGCTCGATTGTGCCCGACGAGGTCTTCACGTTCCCGTCAACCTGCAACTCGTGCGGCCACGAGCAGGAGACGCTGATGAAGCCCATCAACATTCCGTACTTCAAGGACGTGATCATCATGTCGACCAACTGCTACGCGTGCGGGTACCGCGACGTCGAGGTCAAGTCGGGCGCAAAGATCTCGGAAAAGGGCAAGCGCATCACGCTCAAGGTCGAGGCGGGCGACGAGGACGCGCTCTCGCGCGACATGCTCAAGTCGGACACGTGCGGCCTCGAGATCCCCGAGATTGAGCTGCACCTGCAGCCGGGCACGCTTGGCGGCCGCTTCACGACGGTCGAGGGCATTCTGAACGAAATCTACGACGAGCTGTCGACCAAGGTGTTCCGCACCGGCGACTCTGCGCATGTCGGCATTGGCCAGGCGGGCCGCGAGGACTCGGACGAGCGCGGCTTTTCCGACTTTTTGCAGGGCCTAAAGGACGTCATGGCGGTCAAGCGCGACTTTACGCTCATCCTCGACGACCCGCTGTCAAACTCGTACCTGCAGAACATCAACGCGCCGGACCCGGACCCGGACATGGAGACTGTCGAGTACGAGCGCACGCAGGAGCAGAACGACGACCTCGGCATCTCGGACATGGTCCTCGAGGGCTACGAGACGGCCGACGTGGCCGCATGAAAGAATACATAGACGACGCTGGCCGAAGACCTGTCGGCTTGCCGTCCTGCCATCATCCCGTCCGTGCGTGGGCGCTATAATGTAGTGTGCGGAGTTCTCTCGCGCTTGTTGTAACAGTTGTGCACGTCATGCATTCGATCACAATGGAGGCGAAGCGCAACGTGCGTTGTCTGTAGCGTGTGCGAGTGGGCGGGTGCGGGCCCTGGTGCGGATGCTTGCCCGGGTGGTCCTAGGCGATGGAATGTTACGTAACTATTTCATTATGTTACGTAACTGAAAACCGCCGTACCTTATCAGGCATCCCCTGTACCTGGAGCCCCATCTGCCCTCTGCCGGACCGTGTCGTTCCTCATGAACGCATATCATCACCGCTGCGCTGTCGCCGTGGTGTCCTCTGCAGCCCGACGCCGCTGCTCTGCAGCCCGACGCCGCTGCCCTGCAGCCGCCCCCGCCAGCCACCCCACGGCGCAGCGTGGCGTCACGCGGCCCTGCCACCAGGCGTCTCCTGCCTCCGCATCGCCCCCCGACGCCGGCGGCCGGTAACGGCACCCATGACGGCACCGCGCGCTCGGCGGCGGCGGCGACCTGCCCGATGAGCTCAGACGCACGCCGTCAGTATGACCGTGGCTGAACTAGCGCCGTCTGACGTCCCGAGGTTGGCGTCGCTGCGACCGCCGGGTGGGCGGCCAGGCGCGCCAGAGCCACGCGGGAGGCACGTGGCCGGCTAGCGGCGGCTTGCCGCGGCGGCGGACGCGTTCTTCTGCCCTGCACGAGTAATGTCCATCTCCCATCCTCCCATCTCCCATCCTCCCATCCTCCCATCCATCCACCATGCTGGCCATGCTCCCCATCCTCGCGCTGAGTACGTCGCGCCGGGTGCCGCGTCGCGCAGGTCTGCAGACCCACTGACACCCAGGCGCGCTCTCCCTCGTCCCCGCGCCCGTCGGCGCCCAGCGCCTCGCGCGCGGCCTCGCGTCCCTGCTCGCCCCGAGCCTCGCCGCGCCCTCGTACGCGCACGCAAACCAGAGTGCCGCTAGCAGCCCCGGTGGCTGCGCCGCCGAGTGCGCGCTCGCGGTACGCGTGTACGACAACTGTCTCCGCTGCGTGACCAACTGCACGCTGTGCCACGCGCCGTGCCGCGATGTGAGTCCGAGTCGATGCGCGCGTGCAACCGCTGACCCCGCCCGCAGGAGGATGCCTGGGCCGCGCTCGTCGACTGCCACGCGTGTTTCTGGAACCCCGCCTCGTGGGCGCCGAGCGGCGACAGCGCGGATGCTGGCGCCGCAGAGACCGCCGCGTACTTTGACCGCGTCGCGCGCTTTTGCTCTGGCCGCCGCCGCGCCGGCACCCACATCCGCGACGGGTCCGCGGGTGCGCTCGTCCAGGCGGTTCTCGGCGGTGGTGCCGACCCGCGCGGGGCAGATGCCCGCCGAGCGGTGGATGCCCGTCGGGGGGTGGATGCGGCCCCGCTTCGCCTGCACCGCGCTCCTGCGTCCGCGGCGGCGATGGCGCGCACGCACGCTCGTGCGGCCCAGCCCCCTGCTACTCCGCAGCAGCAGCTCCGAAGCATCCACAGCGTGAGTCATCCTCTTCCATTCGCTCCTCCACACCCCATCCCCCCTGCCGCATCTACCACGCCCACCCACTGACAACACCCCAGAACGCCTGCGGGGCCACCCTCCTCACCACCAGCCTGGTCGCGGTACTGGTACCGACCGCCATGCTCGTCCTCTCCCTCTTCTTCTAGTCCGCCCTCGCGGCGCGCGGCCTTTCTGGCAAAGCCGCCGCCGACCTAGGCCCTTATAATCGTCCCTGCGGGTGCCAGCGGGCTGGCACCCATCGCGCGACGCCGAACCATCCTTACCACCCTTTAATCCCATGGACAATCGACCAAGCGTTGACATCATCGCGCCGCCGTGCCTCGGCGACAAGCTCCGTCATGAACTGTACTGCACCAAATGCTTGCCTTATCGTTATCGCAGCACGTGTCGATACTTACCGACCCGCCTGACGTACTGCTCATCTACTGACCGCGGAACACCGCACACTCCCGCACTGACTGCCAGAGCACCCTCGGAGAACGATAGACTCCGCCTCGAGAGCGCTACTCGCAACCGGTCCCCCCACTGCCGCCTGCCACGTTGGTCGCTGGCGGCGCGGCTCACTGACCACTGACGTCCTGCATGACCAGGAGCGACGAGTGTCGCCTCAGCCCGTGTGCTGCGGCTGCTGGCGTACTGACCGCCCGCACCCCAGTCGCTGCATGGAGCGGCCCGGGCTGGCGTGTACCCTCCATCATCACATCCGTCAGCCGGTCCGATCGCCTGCTCCGCCCTTGGGCGTTGAGGCCACGGCATGAGCAGCTACGGACGCCGCTCGACACCCCCGGCGGTATATAACCCGCGGACAGCACGGCAGCGGGCAGAGCCCCCCGCCTGCATACCCACCATCTTCGCCTCAGCCACCCACAATGACAGCAATCCTCCCCGGCGTCGGCCCGTGAGTACCCCCGCTGCCGCCCGCCCTCCATCCCTAACATTCGCAGGGGCTGCACGGTGGCCCTCGGCGGCCAGCTCGTCGGCAACAACGGCCTGACCGAGTGCCTCGTGACGAGCGCGCTCCTCCCCGTCATCCAGACAGGCAACTCGCTCGTGCTCCCGCTCGAGGAGTGGCTCGAGACCATGTGTCCCCTCAAGCCGTGCGACCAGTGGGCCCTCGACGGCGCCAAGACGGCCATCACCCGCGACTGCGGCCCCGAACGCAAGGACCCCGTCGGCCTAGTGAATACCATCTACAATGCGTTGCAAAACTACCCCACCGTCCGGCGCGTGCTGTGCGACAAGAGCGACACGGCCGAGACGCCTAAGTGAGTCGGCCGCCGTGCGCCTTGCGGTAGGAGCGCTCACAGCAGCCACCTCGAGTACTGCGTCCCGCAGATCCTGCACACCATCGAGAACACTACCGGTGTCGTCGTCACCTCCGACTGGGTGCAACACCTGCTCGCCGGCGACGCGCCCGCGCTCGCTGACGTCTCCTCCGCCATCGCCTCGCGGCAGCTCTGCACCCCTTGCTGGTCCCAGTGCGTCCGCTATTCCACCGGCCTGGCCCCGTGCCAACGGCCCCGTGGCCATCTCGCAGCGCTGACTGACCCCCAGCTTCCTCGCAGAGACCGCGACCCTGCCTGGCGCCGCCCAGGGGCTAGCTCCCGTCACGAACGCAACGAACGCGACGTGCGGCCCCGACTTTATCCAGTCGCCCAATGCGACGCTGGCGACTGTGCCGGCCCCAGTGGATGCGGCCTCGCCGTCGCCGTCGTCTTCGGCATCCGCGGGGTTCCGCGGGGGGCTCGCGACGGCGTCCCTTGGTGCCGCTGCCGCCGCGGTACTCGTCATGACGTGTGTGTTCTAGCTGGTAGTGGCCGACGTTGTTGCATTCGCGTGGCTGGCTTGCGTTGCGGACGGGTGTGGGGTCACCGCGGTGAAGATGAACCACATGCGATGACGAGCTGCGAGCTGCGTAGTGCTGACGCGACCTCTGGCACCGACCACATCTACCAGGCCGACCTTGTCGTCATCAGCAACCAAGTCAGACTTTCCACAATCAGCAGGTAGCGGTGGCGGCAGATGATGGCCCGCATCGTCCCCAGCGTCGGCAGCCGTCAGCGCCCACGCACCGCGGTATATCAATGCATGGGTATGAGATATCGTTGCTGCGCATCTACCGGAGACCGTCGCTGCAGCCCAGCGCACGCTCTACCATTGGAACAAGTCATCGTCTTCGTCATCGTCGTCGTGGCCGCCATCATTGCGGTCAGCGTCATCGCCCGCGCTCGGCGGAGTCAATGGCGGCGCGGGTTTTGTTGCCGGCTCTGCGTATTCTGGTGCGTTCTCTGGTCGGTCGTCGGGCACCGGAACGCCTTCAGGCTCCGGCTCCACTGCGTGCTCTGGTGCGTTCTCTGGCCGGTCGTCGGGCACCGGGACGCGCTCTCGCTCTGGCTCTGGCTCCGACTCCGCCTCCTCGGGGCCGGGCGCCTCGCGGTCGGGTTCGAGCTCCTTATACGGTTCCTCCGGCTGCGGCTCTGGCTGTGGTTCCTCCTCGGGATCCTGCGGGGGCGCGTCCTTGACACGCTCCAGAATGTCTGCCCACTCAATTAGCAGCCGGAACATGTATATCCGCATGTCCTCGTGGCGATAGAGCTTGTCGACAAAGCAGCGGCCGTTGACCGCGATCGCCTGGGCCGTCGCGTCGAACCCGCGGTCCGGGTGTGCCGGTGAGCCACGGAAGAAGGCTAGGATGGCCGTGAGGTCGATAAAGTCCATCCGGCTCGGGACGTACATGAACCACCTGGGTGGCGCGTTAGTACAGGGATACACCAGCACGGCGGCAGGCTCCTTACGGGACAAGAGACGGCGTGAACCACTCGGGGAATATGGTCGACTTGATGATCATCGAGTTTGTGCTCATCAGACGGCGGAAGCGGCCGCTCCACGCGTTGCCATCAATGTCGTACAGAAACTTGTGCTTGTTGAGCTCCTCCTTGGACTGCAAGTTCATCTCAAACGTGTCCCTGGCGGTTAGCTAGAGTGCTAGGATGCGATACGACTCACTTGATAGCGTCGCAAGTCGGCTCGTCGCACTGGATGGCTTTCGACAGGCGCATGTCAAAGAAAAACTCGCTGCTCTCCTTGGCCGACACCTCTTCCATCGTGAATCCGAGGGAGCCCTCGGCGCCGCCCCCGTCAGGGACGAGGATCTCAGCGCTCGCCTCGCTGGCATTGTTGGCAAACTGGTGCAGGCGGATGCGGTGGCTCTTGCGCCAGGGCACGTTGTCGTTGAGCCACGGCATGCCCGTCGTGGAGCCGCGCCAGGACAGGAGGCTGTCCTTGTCCTTCCACGCGGGGTCGTCGCCCTTGTCAATGTTGACCTGGTCGGTCGGCGTGAAGAGGATGTCCGAGTTGAGCGGGTGTGTCGACATGGAGAAGATGGGGAGCAGCTCGGTGTACGGGCGCGGGGGGTTGTGCGTGTCGTGCGGCTGGAGGAACATGCCGTGCGAGTCGAGCAAGTACGGGTCTGGGGGTCAGCGGAGAGGGGGGGTACACCGCTGGACGAAGGGGTACACCCACTCTTGCATGCGTCGCCGGCGGCCACCGAGTCGTACACAAAGGAGAGCTTCTGGTCGTGCGTGTCCTTGCGGTTGGCGTGCGAGTCGGGCGAACACATGTCGGTGAGCACGACTCGGCCTTCATCGTCCTGCGGCTTGATCACGGACGCTGCTGTCAGTACACATGCCCAGCAGAAAGGGCGCCCACCTTTGCCATCGAGGATCTGCTGGAGATGCGACCACGGCACGTAGGTGGTCGGCTCGTCGTACGAGCTGACGACAATCTTCATGTCCGGGAGGTCCTCGAGGAACGGCTCTATCAACCTGGCTGTCAGCGGCTGGCGGAGCCCACACGCAACGCACGATTGCAAGCTGTTACCGCGCCAGTTGACCGCCCACTCTGGGGCATCTTTGTTGCGTGTCCGTGAGACCTTGCCGCCGGCAATGTCGAGAATGTACACCTGCGGGATGGTCAAGGACGCCTCGACGACGTCGCGCAACGCGGACGGCGACAGCGCGCGGAACGGCGCGAGGTTGGCGTCGAGGTTGTCAAACTCGTCTGGGAGCAGCGCGCCGTTGTCCTGCGCATACTGGAACCACCTTGCGAACAGCCTGGGCGGCTCGTGCTTGTAGCGCCGGCGGTACTCTGCCTCGGCGGCGGACACGTTCTGGCTCTGGCGCGCGGTCATCTCGGCCCACTGGTGCTCGCCGCGCGCGAGGAGCTCGGGGATGGGGTGCGGCGAGTCGGCGGCGCCGACGACGAGGTGGCCCGAGTCGTCAAACGTGTTGGACGTGCGCTCGGCGCCCTGCAGCCAGCCGGTCCACGTCGGCTCCTGCAGCCACCCCAGGTCCTGGCGGTACGCGTCGAGGACCGAGACGAAGCACGAGTCGCCTGCGGCGCCGGGCATGAGCCGCAGCGTCGCCGCTGCGGGGCGGCGCGGCGCCGCGACGTGGAGCACGACGAGGGCGGCGAGAACGACGGCGCACACGATGGCGAGGCACCGCGAGCGCTTGAGCCGGCGCAGGTTGAGGTGGCCGAGCACGCCGGCGCCAGCGCCGGCGGGGGGGCGGCGATGCGCAGCCTCGTCGCCGATACCGCTCTCGGGGTCGAGGAGATATTCTTCCGCGCCGTCGCGGCTCGCCGGCGGCCAGCCCGCCGGACGCACGCCGAAGCGTGTGAGCGCGTCCGCGACGGCGCTGTTCCAAGCACTGAGCAAGCCCATGCCGATGGCGTCCTGGGGCTGGGGGGGTTGGGGTGCTGCGGGGGTGCTGTCGAGGAGATCAAGGAGAGTGGGTGGTGGGGAGGGCGAGATGTGGACGGCGCAGCGACAAAAGTCGGCGACGACTGCGGCGCGCGCGAGATGTGCGTGGCAGGCACCACCCACGTCTCCGAGCCCGCCATCGGCCGTCGTCCCGCCATCGTCCATGCTGTCTTCGGCGCGTCCACGCCCCTCGGGCCCCGTCGCCGGCGGCGCCGAGGCTGGGGAGCGTGGGGCAGCGGCGGGGGGATCCCGGAGGACGCCTGCGGCCCTCCCAGCGGGAGACAATATCCGGCCCCAGCGGCGGCAGTGGAGGGCTTTGGATGAACGACGTTGTGGGTAGTTAGTGCTCTTTTCTGGCAAGAGCTCGCGCTCTCTTCTGGCAAGAGCTCGCGCTCTCTTCTGGCAAGAGCTCGCGCTCTCTTCTCGCAAGAGCTCGCTCCCCTCTCGCAAGAGCTCGCGCTCTCCCATCCCAGCGTGCGCAGCCGTGGATGCGTCGGTCCCGCCCAGTCTCGCAGTATACATGCATGTGGAACGACCCGCGGGCACCGCCGCGGCTACAACGCCTGGAAGTTGATCGCATGCAGCGCACGCTGACGCTCCTTCTCGTCCTCGCGCTTCTCCTGCTCGCCGAGCCACACCACCACGAGGCCCAGCACGACCACCGTGCCCGTCACCGCCGCGGCGACCCACGGGATCCAGTCGCCGGGGTGCAGGAACAGCTCGGTGCGCCACGCGGTCGACCGCGTCAGCACCGTGCGGCCGCGGTCGCCGCGCAGCCCCGGCCACGGCGGGTTGATGATGACCTGGGAGTTGGGGATGAGCTGGTCGACAGACATGAGCTGGTTGGGGGCGGCGATGGATGTGCCGACGACGAGGTGCTGGGCGTCAGCGGGGGCCGCGAGGGGGGAGGGACCGGGCAGGCTCACTTCGACATAGTTGTTCATCCGCCCAAGGCCGATGAACGTGTGCGGAGTGCCCAGAGCATGGTATCCTGTCTGCGGCAGCTGCGCGACTGGGCGGTTAGCAGAGGACCCGCAGACGAGCAGGCCACTGGCCGGCACCCACCCTGCTGAGCATGCCGCCGGCCCAGCGTGTCGAACGCGGTGAACTTGACGCTCGCGCCCAGGCAGCTCGCCCCGTTCCCCTGTGGTCAGCATCCCGCCCTCCCCTGCCGCAACCCACAGAATACTTCTTGCCGCCATCCTTGTGCTCGCAGACCGCATGGTCGCACGCGCCGTTGAGCACCTGCGCCTTGAGGAAAAAGGCGTCGTGATAAAAGTTGTTCTGGATAAACGTCACCCGCTCCCCGGTCTGCGTGCCCGTGCGCTGCACCATGATGTCGAGTGACCCCTGCGAGCGTCAGCCAGCGTCTGAGCCGTCCCCCCATTAGAGGCACCCCCACGCACATCCTCGTCGAGGTCCAGCCAGCTGGCGCCCTGGGCATCCTTGATCTCGTCGAGGGCCTCCCAGCCCTTGCCGGTGCTCGGGACGAACCCACGCGCGTTCGCGCCCTTGCGGCCCTTGACGCACCCGGCCGCCTTGCCGCAGCCGACGTTCTGCAGGACCTTTGGCGTTGTCTCGCCCGTCTTGCTGTCGCGGATCGTCATCAACAGGTCGGGGAAGCCGTTGACGTTGAGGTCGCCGGCGCGCACGGGCAGTGGCATGTCGCGCGTTTGTGGTACCGCGATCATGAGCTCCGCGTCCTCGCCAAACACCTCCGTCACGGGGAACGAAGTAAAGTACTGCCATGTCAGCCGCCAGGCGCCAGCGCGCACCCACCTCGCTGTCCTCGTTGAACTCAAAGGTGAACTCGGAGTCGCCGCGGCACAGGTCCTCAAAGCCGCGGCATACCAGGCGCTCCCTCTCGTCCTGCATGCTCAAGGCCGAGTTGCAGAGCCCGACCTGCTTGTTGTAGGCAATGTCGATGTGGCATTGGCGACCGATGCCGTCCCTATGCGTGGCGCATACGGCGAGCACAAGATCAAGCGACCCGTCGCGGTCTGCGCGTCATCAGCACCCACAAGCCGTGTCGCAAGCCTCCTCACGCACTCATATCGGCGAACTGGATCGAGCGGGTGCCAGACGGCAGGTCGATGCTCTTTGACCTGGTGTACCCGGACTCCCCGCGGCCGAGGTAGATCTCCAGTTTGCTCTCCCTACCCCGCGCCTTGCGGCAGTGCAGCACGAGATCCGGCTGGCAGTCTCCGTCAACGTCGACAAACGCCGAAAAGTGGGGCATGGTAAGCTGGCACAAGGTGTCGGGGTACAGCGGAGCTGGCCAGACGCCGAGGAACGAGCCGTTGTTGCGCCACGACTGGAACGTCGGCTGCATCAGGTCGTTGGACAATCCGAGCAGCGAGACGCGACCCGAGCCGTCGTCGTCGTACACGATCGGTTGCCGGATTGCTGTCGACTCTAGGTCCCAGTGGCCCGGGGTGCCAAGGCCTGTGTGAGTCAGCGCGCCGACCGATCTCTGGGAGGTGGGTTTCCGGCTGCTTACCGAGGCCCTTCTCGCTGCCCAGTACGACACGCATCTCGGAATTCTTCATGCCGCCTCCTGACCACCAGCCCTCCGAGCCCGAGTCCCAGAGCACGGCGAGGATGTCGAGGCGGCCGTCGGCGTTGAAATCCGCCGGCACAATGTTCATGACGTCGTGTGGAAACCTGATCTCCTGGCCAAGGCGGTACTTGAACGCGTCTGGGATGAGCACGAGGGTGTCGGGTGTTGCACGCACCTCTGTTCCACAGATACACCTGCACAGTGCGCCTGTCTTCGAGCACCACGAACAGATCGGTGCTGGCTGTCAGCGCGCGCCTGTGCCGCCGGCGACACCCACTTCTGGTCCCCGTTCACGTCGCCAAGCGCCACCACCCGCCCCTTGACGCCCTCGAGCCCGAGACTCCCCGCGTCAATGAGCGCCTCGGCGGTGAACCGCTTCTTCTTGAACGGCCACCACGACGCGCCGGCCGACGGTGCCAGCGCGAGTGCGGCGGTGAACACGGCCAATGGCGACAGCGCCGGCCGTCGGGCCGCGCCCCGTCTCCGTCGTCCCCGTGCGCTGGGTCCTGGTAGCAGCCGCATGGAGATGGATAGTGGGTTGCGATGCAGAGATGGGTTGATGTTGCCACCATCGCCGCCGTCGACGTGAGCGAGAGAGCCGACAGACGTCAGTATGGGGGCCAAGAAATCACGTGCCCGCAGGCCACGCTCATACCACGTGCTATTACGTATACACTCCCTCTTCCCATTCCTAATCCCATTAGCGGAGCCAAACCGCGGGTCCTAATCGGCGGTCACCGACATGCCGTCGGCTATTGCCATTCCGGACGCGATGGCCACCGTCGGTGGAGTACAGGGCGGCCGAGATGGGCATCGCTCGATCTCGACATGTCTTCATCTCTCTTTCCTGCCATCTCACCGCCCCCCATGTCCTCGGAGACTGCCACGACAGCAGCCGGCCCCGCGGCGCCCGACGCAGGCCCGTCGCGGCGGGTGTACGAGCCGCGCGCGCCGCTCGTCAACCAGGTCGATGCAGACAGCCTCGACGACGGCGTCGGTCTCATGCTCGCCGAGCGCGTCACCAACGCGCTGTGCCGCTTGCGGGTGGGTCCTGCCGGAGGTTCTGCGCCCAGCGCCTTGGGCTGCGCGAGCATCCCGAACACGGCCGCCAGGCGCCTTGGGGCGTTTGGCGGCTCTTTGCGACGCTTGCGACGCTATGCGACGCCGTGCGACCGCTGCTGACACACCAGTCACCTCTGGAGGATACCCTCAAGCCCGAGATCGAGCTGGTGCTCAAGCTGCTCTGCTTTGGTGTCGGAATACTGGGGCCCTCGGCCGCGAGTCCAGGCGCACAGCTGCAGAACCTCCGGCTCTCGTCGGTGAACCACCCTGGGCGGCGTGAGTCGGCGCGACGGCGCGACGGCGCGTCGCCGCCTGACATGCCCGTTTGCTGACACCCCACAGCCCCGCGCAGCACCCTCCTGCTGTACCTCGTCCTCCATCCGCCAATCCTCCCAAACTACGTCCTCACGCGCCTGCGCACCTCCGCGCTGTCCCGCCAGTGGCCAGACCTGCCGGCGCACGACAGGCGGCGCAAGGCGTGGAACTGGCTCGTGCGCGCCGAGAACGCGTCGCGTGTGTGGGAGCTCGCCGGCTGGCTCTGGTTCCTCTGGGACGGGCGGTATCCGTCTCTGCTCATGCGCGCACTGGGGTTGCGCCTTGTGCCGTCGAGCCCGCGCCTCGCGCGCATGGTCTCGTACGAGTTTATGAACCGCCAGCTCGTGTGGGGTGTCATGACGGTGCGTGCCGAGCTGCGCGTTTAGCACATGTGCTGTTGCTGACCGGCCCAGGAGTTTCTCATCTTTGCGCTGCCGCGTATCCCTAGCCTTCCCGCATCGATCAACCCCGTCAAGCTCCTCTCGCCTGTCACCGCCTTCTTCTCGCAGCCGACGACCATCGACTACGAGGCGCTCAGCGCCGCGCACGCAGCGACCAGCGCCGCGCGCAAGGCTGGTACCGCCGTGCCCACGGCGGCCCACGCGGGAATCCTCGCCGGCATCCCGCTCACCACCTGCCCCGTGTGCTACCTGCGCCGCACATCCGCGTCGGCCACCCTCCCGGGCACGGATATTGCGCTGCCGCAGCTCGACGCGGACGAGCAGCAGCGCGACAACGAGGACCGCGTCTTTGTACCGGCGCACACAGACTGCTGGGGCGAGTGCCGGTACTGCTACTACTGCATTGCGGATGAGCTGGCGCAACACGCGCAGCGCGTCGCGGCCGAGGGCGGCGACCCGCGCTGGACGTGCCTCCGCTGCGGCGGAGCCGTGACCAAGGCGTCGCGTGTCGGCGCGGCACCGCTCCCGCCCAATCCGGAGAGCGAGGGCGAGAGCGAGAGCGGGGGCGAGGGCAGCGAGAGCGCGGGCGAGAAGGAGGCCAGCGCGACTGACGACGAGTGGGAAAAGGTGCCTGCTGCCGCATGACAGGGGTGAGCACGATATACTTGCAGACGCGGCGCAGGCGCGCAAGTAGGGTCCAGGCATGCATCATTCTCTCTCTAATAGTCAAACGTCTCGCGCTCGACGCCGTACACGTCCTTGGCGACCTTCCACCAGTTGCCCGCCTCGCCGCCGACGCACCAGCGGCCCGCAAACTCGAGCTCGAGCGGGTGGATGCGCTTGCCGACGACGACGACTGAGTGGAGCGGCCCGCCAAACTCGTCCTCATCGAGCGCGGCCAGCTCCGCGAGCGTGCCGGCAATGATGCGCTGCGTGGGGGTGCCGATGCGCGAGAGCGACATTGCGAGCGTCTTGGTCGGGTCGGCGTACGTCGGCGTCTCGGGGATGGGCTGGTCGTCGTCGTCGAGCGTGCCTGCGGGTGGGTGGCGCTTGGCCTCGGTGAGGAGCATCTGCGAAAAGGCCTGGTACGGGTTCATGAAGCGCGGGGGCTCGTAGATCAGGCGGCCCCTAGGAGTGTTAGTGCGTGCGCGCTTAAGGCAGATTGCGCGGGGAGAGCGGGCCACAGACAGAGACACTGCTCCTCTCGCGGCGACTCACCTCGCCATGTTCTCCTCGCTCTGCTCGCGAACCTTGATGTCCAGTAGCACGAGCGTGTGCATGCCGAACTTGAGGTTCTCCTCGAGCCGGTCGTACCACGAGTCGGGGGTCCATGTCGCGGTGTAGAACGGCAGCGAGATGGCCTGGCCAAAGTTGTACATTTGCAGGCCGGTCGAGCCGAGGGCGGTCATGATCGAGGCGTTGTGGATGGTCTGGGTGGGGATGCCGCGCGCGTCGGCGCGGAGGAGGAGGTCGGTGTGTGTTGTGGCACTGGGTGTTAGTGGGCCGAGGGGTGTTGAGAGGGGGGGGGGGGAGAGGGTGAGGGGTTAGGAGGGGGGAGAGGGTCGAAGGGGGTGGGAGGGGGGAGACGTCCACGGGGGGGGAGGAGGGGTGGACAGAGGCTGGGACGAGGCAATGCGATCATGATATGCCACCAAGAAGATCCTAAGCAGGAGGACATGACTCGACGCAGCATTCTCCCCTCTACCTCTCGACCTCTTCCGCCATCTCCGCCCCCACGGCAGGACCCGAGTCCAGCAGCACTCACCCGAGCGGGTCACCAACAACCAAGAACGCGACGTCGACCTTGTCCGCATCGCGCAGAATCTCGTCCGACTCGAGCTCGACCGTCTCGCGCGTCGCCGTAATCACCGGGCGTCCATAGAAGGCCTCCTGCGGGGGTTAGTCCAGAGTCGGGAGAGAGGTCAGCTGGCGGCACGGGTGAGTGAGGGTTGGTCCGCTATCGCGAAACGAGGGTGAACAGAAGGCGTGTCTGGTACGGCACCCAGTGATGCTGCAACACACTCCAATCCTTGGAGGGAGTAGGCCCGTCCACCATGCCGCCAGCGGCACCTAGAGAACAAACGTCGCGGCAGCGATGCCAGTGGTCCCTCCGCGCTCGCTCCTGCCCGAGGGCCGCTGGTACCACCAGCGACGCGCCATGCCCCGCCATCCCTCTCTTGCACTCACGAGCTTCTCCTTCTCGACCATGAGGATCGAGGTGTACGCCTCGAGGTACACCCGCTCGCACTTCTTGACCGCCTGGGGGTCAGCTGGTGTGGTTTTATCTGGAGGACGCGCTCGCGATCCCCGTGCCATCTGGCGCGCGCCCGCCCGAGGCGCCCGACGACGCGGTTTGCACGCACCTCGAGGCCCTTGACGGTGATGTCCTTCTCGTCGCTCAGTCCCAGTCCGATAACGTAGAGCATGATGGCACGATGGAGATGGCAAAGCAACAACAAGGTCGTCTCGTCGCAGTGACGCACAGAACTACATTTTCCAGGAGAGTAAAAAAGTTGGCACTTGGGGCCCCGAACCGCGATTCCCGACAACCCCCCAGGAGCCTCCGACGTGTGCTCGCGAGCAGCGGCGACGCGCTCTCCATTGCATGCATCGCACGCAGTCGCTAGTCGGACAGGACATCTACGAGGCAGCCTAGTTACCCTTCTTCTCCGCGGCGAGCTCGTCCTTGAAGTCCTGCACCGCGTCCGCAAAGCCCGTCTTGGCGTCGTCGACCTCGAAGCCCATCTTGACAAACTCCGAGTTGTCAAACGAGCCGGCCCACGTCTCGCAGATGGCAATGACCGCAGGGTCCTTTTCGTACGAGACGAGCGCAAGTGCCTCGTCTCCGCCGTGCAGCTTCCTGCGACCGTCAGCATCATACTACGCGCGTGCTAGCGTCCCCCGCGCTAGCGTCCCCGCGCGACCTACAGAGCCTCGATGATCTGGCGGGGCGTGACGGTGATGCCCGGGATGTTGACGCTGCGGCTCCCGCTGCCGTACTGGAAGTTGCTCTCCGGCATGCACAGTCCCCAGACAATGTTGCGGAACACGGTCTTGGCACGCGAGAGGTACACGGGCATGCCGTCCAGCATCGGGTCGTCGGTGCCGGACGCGATCGGGCACACGGACGGCAGGCCCTGCAGCGGCTCACGAATGAGGCCGGAGATGAAGGAGGATGCCGCGGACGAGGGCTGGGCGCGTCAGTGGAAGGGCCGGGGCGACGCCAGGCAGACTCACAGCACCGGTGCGGATGGCAACGGTGGGCAGGCGGAGGGAGCGGGTGTCAAGGTAGCCCTTGCGCCCGTAGTCGAACGCGTACAGCTCGCCAATCGTCTTTTCCACGCCGTACGACGAGCCGGGGATGATGGGTGTGTCTCTGGCGAGTGAGCGGAGGAGCTGTTACGGAGGAGGTCCACGCCAGCACTCACGCCGGGATGACATGGTCGGTCGGCTTGCACTTTGGCCCGCCGTACACGGCGAGGCTGGAGATGAAGACGTAGACCATCTTCTTGCCCTTGGGCTTCCAGACGGCGTCCGAGTGCTTGTGCGCGGCCTTGATGAGGTTGACGTGCGAGTCGACGTTGACGGCCCACCCGAGCTCAAAGTTGGCCTCGGACCCGCCGGACATGATGCCGCTGGAGGTTAGGGGGGGCAGTGGGGTAGGAGAGGGTGGACGGCGAAGGGTCCACCACCATCTGGCCCGACGCTTCCGCTCCGCCGCCGCCGCAAACTCACTGCAGCGCAATGACACCGCCGACCTGCTCGCCCTCAAACAGCGCGTCAATCTCCTTGGCGTCCCCGAGGTCGGCCTTGACGACGCGCAGCCGCTTGTCGGCGGTAAACTGCGGCGGCTCGACAATATCAGTCGTGATGACGCGGAGCGCCGGGTTGAGGTCGAGGAGGAGCTTGGTGACCTCGCGGCCGACGAAGCCTGCGGGTCAGCCGTGGTGGGCGACAGGGGCCCTAGTCCAGCGGGTCAGCGGCGCAACGTACCGCCGGCGCCGGTGAGGAGCACGGTGCTGACGTGCTCGGGCAGCTTGAGGGCGTCGTAGGAGGGCGACATTGTGGCTGGCAGAGGAGAGTCGAGGTCAGAGGCAGTCAGAGACGAGGAGAGGAGGATAAGTAGCAGTGGATCGACGAGAGGTCGTGCTAGTACGATGACGATTGCCGTCTTGTGCCGGCCAGCCGGGGCGGGATGTCCGGGCCGGTGTCCCGGTCTTCGGTGAACATCATGCCGAGATAGCCAACATGGCTGTGTCGTTGGCTATGCGCGATGCAGCGTTGGCTATGCGCGACTGAGCGTTGGCTATTGCGGGCCAGCTGGGAGGCCGATTGGCTATGTCTGGGCTATGTCTGCGGAGCAGGCGTGCAGCTTGCCTGCTGGCAGCGAGGACGGCGGCGGGGAACAGCGCAGGGGGGGAGATGGGGACCATCGGCTTAGGCTCGGCAGACGGGGCTCGACACGGCAGACAGTCTCGACGCCGAGGCAGCTGCTGACAGCCCACTGCTGACCGCCTTGCGGACGAGCCTCACATGTCGGCTCTGCCCGACCTCGGCGCTGGAATCACCGACTTGCAGGAGCCCACTACACCGGATGTCGGCGGTCGGATATCCACCCACACCTGGCGACCAACCGACCTGGCTGCCCTCGCAACAGGCCCACCTGGCCGGCGACGCAACAGCTCGGGCATCGCTGTGGCGCGCGCTGCCCTCACACGCGGCCAGCTCCGCCGGCAGCCTCGGGGTCGGTGGCTGGGCTTGCGCTGGAACTGGCGCAGGACCGGAACGACGCTGGTCCGGCCACCGCGCTCGATCATCTGACCTCACGGCCTCCGCATCTGCCATGCCCGGCGGCTCGTGACCGCAGAGGAGCTCTGCGACATGCGCAGGCAGAGAGCGCAGGGGGGCCTGTTGGCTCCTCCCAGTTATCCCGCTGCGCGCTCGAACAGGCGCAGAGCGTCGACGTTGCGGCTCATTGTCTGTCGTCATCGGCTGGCGCTGGTGCGTAAGCTGGTCTGCGCCGCGGTGGGCGCGAAGGGGCGGCAGGCGGCGCGAGGCCGCGGTGGTGGTGGTCCCGTGCGATTGTGTCGCCTGGGCAGGTGTAGGGGCAGGTGTAGAGGGGCAGGGGTATAAGAGGACGCAGCCGCCCGGCGCCGTTAACCACCACCCTCACACCGCGGCTCCAGCCAACCGACGCCAACCCACCCACCGCTCCCCACCCACCGCTCCCCACCCACCACACCGCACCGCCACCATGAACCCGTACGAGCAGAAGCGCTGGAACGAGATGCCCTCAAAGGAGACGAAGCGCCGCATGTCGATGGAGTCGACCGGCACGTCGCCGAAGAGCTCGTTCGGCTTTGGCTCCTCCATGGGGTCGACCATGGGCGCCAAGATGACCCCTTCCGAGCACCAGGCAAGCCTACAGCAGACGTACCACGAGCGCAAGATGAGCATGGGCAGCGCGACGGCCAAGAAGTGATGGCACGGTGGGTAGCTGCGGGCGGCCAATCGGGGGAACCTGCTGACCCATCAGACCCGATCCAGTGTTCATATCCGCTTACCCTTGCGGCTCGGGTGTTGTTTCCAGCATCTCGAGTCGGGTGCGTCGTCAGAAGCGCAAAGTCAGAAGTGAACAGTCAGAAGTGAACAGGTCAGAAGTGCTAGGATGTAAAGCGTTGTACCAATGCATCACGTATGGGCGATGCTTGATTTCCCCTGGCAGCCGCAAGGCGGCGAGCAGCTCGTGGCAGCACGCCAGCGGCCGCCGCCATGCAGAGGCCAGTTGGGGAGAGCCCCAGCGAGGACTGCACTGTGGTGTTCGTGTCGTCGCCGCATCACGTTGCTTTGCGCCGCAGAGCATCAGCAACGAGGTTTCAAGCTGGCGACCGTGAGAGCTGAGCACTCGAGAGCCGATGCCGCTGGCCAGTATCATCGACTGCCCGCTCCCCCAGGCCTCATCTGTGCGCAAGCCCAGCGGCCCGCTTCTGTGGCCTTGCGCGAGAGCCACGCGGGCGACGACTCTGCGACTCCCACCAGGAGCGCACCGCGATGGTGGATGCCCCAGGAGTGCGCTAGCGCAGTGCTCGAGCGCGCGGCGTGCGCGCCATCCCTCCAGGGGAGCGGGCGCGCTGCCGTGGCGAGACGCCGGCCTCTGCAGAGACGTACGGCGGCGCAGCATGCCCAAGGACCTCTTTCCTGAGGTAGTGATCAGAAGGGTGCGTGTCACGGCGGCGGTGGAGCCAGTCGCGGCGCGTGAGCCAGTCGCGGCGCGTGTCGCTGCGTGTGGCAACCGGTTGGCAGCGCGGCAGCGCGGCCGCCTCCCTGCCGCCCCGGATCCCATCGCCAGCAGCCACCAGACGCGCTCCAGACCAACGTCGCGCCAGACACTGCGTCGCATCTTGTCCCTCACCCGTTTGCAGCGCGCGCCGAGCCTCCCCGACGTGCAAGTGCGCTCAGGGCGGCAGTGCCGCCCCCTGCCAGCGCTCCTGGCTCCACAGCTCGGGGATCTGGCTCCAAGCGGGCTGGGGACCCAGGCCGCCCTTCGTTCTCGGCGACGACCCTGGGCGGCCAGCGCGAGCCCCAGCGTGGAGCGGGCCACGCGCGCCAGCGTGGATTGGTCCCCCCTGCGCTCGCGATTGGTGAGGAGCGGCAGGCAGGAGCGTCACCGCGTCCCGCCCAATGTTCCTGCCAAGGGCAAGCACGTCCCAAATTAGCCACCACGACCGTACTGGGGCCGGCTCGCAGAGGGCAGCCGGCGCAGATGCTCGCGCTGGGCGGCGGCGGGCGGCGGCGGGCGGCGGCGGACAGGCCGGCGAGGTGGTGCTGGCGGCGTGGCGGCGCCGGTCGCTCGACGACCCCGGCAGGCGGCTTGTTTTGCGTCTCGGACGTGCTGGACGGGTCCTGTCGTCATTGCAGCGTGCTTTTTATAGCAGCTCCTCGCCTCTTGGCCAAGCACAGACGGCAGCGGGCAGCGCTGGGTGCAGCGGGCGACATCTGGAGGCGATCGGGCACCTCTGGGCGAGGCGGCGGCGGCCAGCGCGCGCTCACACCACCCGCGGGACGCTTCGCGGCGAGAGGTGGAGCTGGTTCAAGACCTTTTCTCGCAGCGCGCTCGTTCGTTTCGCTCCCATCCAACCTCCGACAGCGATGGCGACCTTGCCAGACCACCCGCTAACGCACTCGCCCGCCGCGTCGCAGCTCTCGCTCGACGCGGAGCGGCACCCCATCGACCCCGTGCCGAGCGGCAGCACCGCGGGCTCGGCCCTCCTCGCGCCGTACGGCAGCGACGAGACCGAGCAGCTGCGCCGCCGCCCGCCCCCCAAGCGCGCCGTCACCCTCGACGCCGGCATCGGACACGACGGCGGCGCGCGGCGCGGGTCCGCCGGCCTCGGCCCCGGCGCGCGCCGCACGCGCTCCGACCCGCCCCCCGGCGCCGCCGAGAGGCTCCGCCGCATGACGACGAGCCTCTTCACCCCCGACCGCCCCGTCGCGGCGGCGCCGGGCTATGTGGCGAGCTTCAAGGCCGCCCTCTTCAGCTCCTGGGTGTGAGTAGCGCGCAAGCCGGGACAGTCGAGGAGCGCGTTCTCCTCGGGGACCAAGAGGACAAACACGACCTCCGCGACTGCCGCGCTGACGCCGCAGCAACGTCCTCCTCGTCTTCATCCCCGTCGGCTGGGCGCTGCACTTTGTCAAGGTCGGCGGCAACCACTCGATCTCGGACACGGTCGTGTTCGTCATGACGTTTATCTCGATCATCCCGCTCGCGGGCCTCCTGGGGTTCGCCACCGAAGAGGTGTCTCTGCGACTGGGTCAGACGCTCGGCGGTCTTGTCAATGGTCAGTTGCGGTGAGGGGAGGAGAGGAGGAGCAACGGCAAGAGCGCGAGCCAGAGCCGCAGCTGACAAGCAGCGACCCTCGGCAACACGGTCGAGCTGATCATCGCCATCATTGCGCTGATCAAGTGCGAGATCGAGGTCGTGCAGTCGTCGCTCGTCGGCTCGATCCTGTCCAACCTGCTGCTCGTGCTCGGCATGTGCTTCCTGGCGGGCGGCTTCAAGTATGCCGAGCAGAGCATGAAGGAGACGGCCGCGCAGCTCAACATGAGCCTGCTGCTCATCGCCGTCATCGCCGTCCTGGTTCCCGTGAGTCCTGCCGGCGCGCAGCGCCCCCAGCGGCCACCCACCTCCTGCTCACCTCGCCCAGTCCGCCTTCCACTTCTCCTTTGGCAACACGAACCGCTCCGAGGATGAGGAGAAGAGGGACCTGCTCGCCATGTCGCACGGCGTCGCCGTCATCCTCCTCTGCCTCTACATCGCGTTCATGCTCTTCCAGATGTGGACCCACGCCGACCTGTACGACGACTCCGTCGGGGCCGTGGAGTCGACGCGCTACCGCCCAGAGATTGCTAACCTGCCGGGACGTGCTCGCGCCCGCGTCCGCCGCGCCCGCCACTTCCGTCCCAAGAAGGCCGACGAGGAGGCCGCGGTCCCCGAGGCGTCCAGTGTTGAGACCAAGGAGCAGGTCGACGGTGGCGAGGCGGCGACGGTCGTCGACCGCGACGGCGCGGGCGTCGCCGGCGCGGGCGCCAGCGGCGCCGACTCGCTGCACTCGTCCGAGTCGGACGGCGAGGAGGTGCCGCAGATGAACATGGTCACGACGCTCATCGTCATGGTCGTCGATGCGGTCCTCGTCGGCGTCACCGCCGAGTTCCTCGTCGACTCGATCAACGGCATGGTGGCCGCCAACCCGTCCCTGTCCTCCGAGTGGGTCGGCCTGATCCTCCTGCCCATTGTCGGCAACGCCGCCGAGCACTTCACCGCCGTGTCCGTCGCCGTCAAGGACAAGCTGGACCTCAGTATCTCGGTCGCCGTCGGGTCGTCTATCCAGGTCGCGCTGTTTGTCATCCCCGTGTGCCAGCTGGTGAGTCGCGGCCGTGTGGTGGAATCTCATGGCAGCTCGCGTGGTGCATCAACAAGCCGATGACCCTCCTCTTCGACCCGTTCGAGAGCCTCATGCTCTTCTTCACCGTCATCATCGTCAACCAGACCATGGCGGATGGCAGGTCCAAGTGGGTGCTGTCGCCGCGGCGCACGCGCCGGGGGGAGTGTGCTGACGCGCCAGCTGGATGGAGGGCATGGTACTGCTCCTGTTCTACCTCATCATCGCCGTTGCCTTTGTGAGTGCCCCCCCCCGTTGTCCCCGGCTCTCGTTCTCGTCGTGCCCAGTTCTGATCAGTCTGCAGTGGTACTACCCCGGCTCAGACCCCCTCATCGCCTGTACTTGAGCCCCACGTTCCTTTCGCGGTCTCGACCGCCACAACTGCCACAGCCGTGGCCGCTCTCTCGTTTCTCGTTTCTCACCACATGATTGTCTATATATACCTAATCTTATATCATACATGCACAACGATGGATGGGGTGGGTCGTGCGGCGTAGTGCTGTCTCGAACTCGCTCGACGGGTGAAGCGTCGCGCGGGGGGTCTCCGCTCGAGCCGTGGTATAAAGTTGCCATTGTTGCTCGCCGAGTTGTCATTTTCTCGCCACTCGCTCGCTCTCGCTCCTTCCGATTTATGGTCGCTGGCTCTGGAGGTATGGTATCGCTCTCCAGAACGTCTCGTACTGTCGCTCGTCGCTGCGTCAAGTGGTCGATGCCGACCGGGCTACTATGTGTCTGCCACCGTCCACCGTGGCTACCGTCCTGACAACCTTAGCGAGGCACCTCTAGTCAAGTCATCTACCCGTTCCCACCTCATCCTCCTTGTCACTTCCTCCTCGATCAGGCTGCTGGGAGATAGATAATACTCGTCCGTGCCCTCAGGAATCGCTCGTACTCGTCCAGGAAATTGGTCAAGGTGTGAGGGATATTGGGGAGGCAATAGCGTTTTACCAGAGCTGGCCTCCGTCGAGAGAACTTGGGTAAGCGCATGCCCGTTCGGTGTGAGTTAACGGTGTCAGCTGCAAAGGGCGAAGCGCGACTGAGAGCGTAGTGGACGGGCGTGTTCCCCCCGCGACAACATCGCTGGCGCCAGCGCAGACATGCTCGTCGCGCGCCGAGCGTGCAGCTTCCAACTGGCAACACCTCCCAGACGGTGCGACACACGGCAGCCATCGTCGAGCATTTGTTCATATTCCGGTCCTGCGAAACGACGCTGTTCAGTCCACAACCCACAACCTCGGCGCCGCCCTATGCCATCGCCCCGTCGTCCTTGCCGCCCGGCACCGCGTATCCCGCGACCTCGAGCACGGCCGCCATGGTCACCTTGGCGATGCTCGCAATCTGCTCAAAGTCGTAGCCCTCGCGGTCCGACAGGTCGCCCGAGTTGTGGTACATCGGGTCCGCGATCCAGCCGGCGCGCTCAAACACCTGCGTTGCGGGGAAGCCGTACGAGAGGAACGACTGGTGGTCGGAGCAGCAGGCGGCGGTGCGCCCGACGACGAGCTCGGGCGCATACAGGTCGGAGAGGTTGCCGACGAGGAAGCCTGCCTCGGGCAGCTCGATGCTGGCCTGTCAGTGGACGGTGTAGACTACGACTCACGTGGCGGGGAGGCCGAGCTGCAGGGGCTCGCCGGGGACGCGGTACGCAAGCATGTCCGCCTGGATCTGAAGGGCGACGCTCGCGTTCTGCTCGGCCAGGTGCTTGGCATAGTAGTGCGAGCCCCACAGCCCCTGCTCCTCGCCTGAGAAGAAGGCGAGTGTGACGGGCTTCTCGAACGTGATGTTGTGCGCCGCGATCGCGTTCGCAACGGCGAGAACGTGGCCCGAGCCCGAGCCGTCGTCGTCGCCGCCGGGCGCGCGCACGTTGCCAAACGAGCCCCGGCTGTCAAAGTGCGCGCTCAGGATGACGCGGTCAGTCGAGTTGGTCGTGGCGGGGTAGGTGCAGATGACGTCTGGGACAAAGCCGGGGAGATATGTGAACAGGTCGCACGACGCGCCAGTCGCCTCCATCTTGGCTGCGCGTGTTAGTGAGGACGCAACGCGACCCGCTTCGCTTGCGACTCACACCGGATCCAGCGCGCGGCGGTCCACGCGCCAGGCGTGAACGAGTGCCGCGAGACAATCTCCGAGTCCTCGCCCGTGAGGTACCGCACGTCCTTCTTGATCGCAGCCGGCGAGATCGAGTTGACGACCGACGCAATCTTCCAGTCAAACTTGATGTTGCGGGTGACCTCTGCGAGGTGGGCCGCGTAGTGCTCGGGGACGTCGTACGCCAGGGGCAGCGGCGAGGGAGATACACCGACGGGGACGAGGTGGCGGGGGAGGAGCGTGTCGAGCACGGGGAGGAACGCGAGGGGCACGGAGAGGAACATGCCCGAGTCGCGCACACGCAGCAGCTCGATCGCGGCAGGCGCGCCGGCCGTCTCGGCCGCGCCGAGCACCTTCTGCGGCTGCTGGCCCTGCACGCCGCGCTGCTCCGTCTCGAGGATCATCTGGCGGTGCGCAGCGGCGCTGCCGGTGCTCTCGCGGAGCTGGTCAAAGGCGCCGACGAGGGCCTCGCGCGTGCGCGGCTGGTCGCGCACGCCGGCATGGCCGACCCACACGATTGCGCGGGCGTCGTCGACCGCCGCGAACGAGTCGCCGTCCGCGGGGAGCCCGTCGTCGTACGGCATCGCGGAGCCCGAGCCGACGAGGTCCGCGAACGGCTGGATGGCGGCGGCGACGCAGTCGTCGGAGGGCAGGAAGAGGTGCTCCCCGCCGTACGACCCGTGGTACGACTGCTGGAGGCACTCCGGGAGCGCGGGCGGCGGCGCGCCCGCGGTCGTGAGCGCGGTGCGGGGGAGGGCGGCCGCGGGGGCGGCAGCGAGGAGGAGGAGGGCGAGCATCCTGAGGGCGATGGAGGATGGGACGGTCGAGATGAGAGTAAGTGAGAGATGTACCGCGCGGTTCGGGTTGTCGCCATCGCAGCCGCCCTCGACGTCACCACTCCCGCTGTCGGCACCGCTCAAGACTGCTCGCTCTTCATCAGCACGTCTGTGCTCCGCTGCAGTCTCAGCGCTGTCGTACGCGTCACAGCCCACCGCCCACGCCGTTCATCGCCATGCATGCACTGCTCGCTGTCGTCGGCCGCTCTCGCCACCGTAGCCCGTGGGTGCCTTCTGGGGGGGCCGGCGTTGCCTTCGGATTTTAACGTCATAACAACATAGCCGTTGGTTAATGTCCGGTGTTGTTGACATTCTCGACACTTCTCTCTCCCCATCCACAGCACCATGAGCACCAACGGGACAGGCAGCGGCGGCAGCGGGACGCGCACGCTTCCCGTGGTCATCGCCACGAGCTCCGTGTTCGGCATCGTGCCCTGCACGTCGCGGCGCAACGTCGCGTGGAACAACGACGGCCAGTGTCTGCTCGTCACCCGCCAGGGGGTGACCGTCGCGGTGCGTCGCGCGGTGGGACGGACGCGTAGCTGATGGCAGACCCCGTACATGACGACAACGCTGCCAAAGCCCGATGTGATGCTCGACACGTCGATGCAGGGCGGCCCACAGAAGGTCGACGAGGAGGACGAGGACGAGGACGTCGAGGTGGATGTCGACGCGGGCGTCGGGCGGCGGCTAGCGCGCCCGCGCGACGGCGAGATCGGGTGGTTCATGACGACGGTCGGGTACGACAAGAGCAAGAACCGCGAGGACGAGTACGGATGGGCGGATGTGGGAGGTGGGTCCGCGCAGGGGGCCGCAGCGCGCGCGGGCTGTCCCTAACGGCAGATGAGCTGACGGGCATCGTCACGGACCGCGACAAGGAGCGGACGGTGCGCGCCGCGACGTGGTCGCCTTCGGGGCTGAGCGACCTTGGCTCGCCGCTCCTGGCTGTCATGTCGAGCACCTCGCAGGTCAGCGTCTTTGCCCCCGGCGACGACCTGTATTCGAAGCAGTTCACCGAGGTGAGCTTTGCGACTGGAGCGACGGGCTCGGCTGGCGCGGTTCCGCTGACCCACAGATCGTGGACCTGACGCGCACGGCCATAGACATGATGCCTGGCGAGGAGATGGGCGCGCTTAGCGTGCCCGCGATGCTGCGCGTGCGCGCAACCGCGATGGAGTGGTCGCCGGCTGTGCCGCTGGCCTCCATGGTCGGGCTGGACGGCAGCCTGCTGGCGCTGGCCAACCGCGCGGGCGGCATCGACTTTTGGGCGTGCGGCACCGGCCCCGACCGCGAGTTTGTGCGCGTCGGCGAGTTTGTGCTGCCCCGCCCGTGGGCCTGCGAGGTTACGTGGGGCTGCTGGCGGGTGGAGAGCGAGTCAAGATGTGAGGCTGGGTGGGGACGCGCGCGCTGACGGTAGGCACGTCGCTGCTGGCGATTGCGACCACGGACGGCGCGATCTGGACGCTGCCTGTGACGCGGGGTGTCGCCGATGTCGACGCGGGGACGTGGACCTTGGAGATAGGCGAGCTCTCGGGAGTGGCACCGGCGGACAACCGTGTAACGACCGCATTGCAGTGGCTGACGGTGCGTGCGCGTCGCGTTGCGTGTCGCTGACGCCCAGGACGACTTTATGGCGTGGACGAAGCCGGGGTCGGTGCACCTGAGGCTGAAGAGCTGGGCGGCGCCGAAGATGGTCCGCCTCGAGCGCGTCGGCAACTGGGCGGGCTGCAACGCGCTGGGCGCGTGTGTCGGTGGGTTGCGCTTTGCGCTTGGCGTGGACTGACCCGTAGGCCTGCACCTGAGCGGCACGACACTGACCGTTGTGCTCTCGACGCTGACCTACCATCTTATCCACAACGCGACGACCGAGCCGACGCGCGCGCCGCCGGCCGACTCGCTGCGCGCGTCTCTGGCTGCGCGGGACGTGTTCCTCGACTGCGCGCGCCGCCGGCGCCGCGGGTTCTACGCCGCCAACGACCGCGAGTACACCGCGCATACCGCGGGGTGGGCGGCCATTGACGGGCCGGGCGACATTGTCTGTTGGATGGCAGAGTGCGTGCTGGGACTGCCAGGCGGGTACAACGCGTAGCTGACGCGCAGGCCCATCACGTTCCACAACCTGGACAGCGCGACAGAGGTGAACCGCATCTCTGACTTTGTCGTCGCCAACCTCAAGACGCGGCCAGAGGACAGCGATGCGGCCCTCGCGGCGCTCGGCGCGGTGCTCAGCAGCCCACCAAACTGTAAGCGCCGCCGGGGACGCGACTGCATGGCACGATCGGCTGACCCCCCCGCAGTGTTGCACAACTCGCCGCTGGGCATCCTGCTGCCCCACCTCGTGCGGCTGGTCGCCGCTGACGAGCCCATGGGCCAGGCGCTGTGCGACCTGGTCGCTAGGTTGCCGCCAGCGGCAGCGCTCGCCCCTGAGACGAGCAAAGC
This sequence comes from Apiotrichum siamense, assembly GCA_023653615.1. Classification (NCBI taxonomy): domain Eukaryota; kingdom Fungi; phylum Basidiomycota; class Tremellomycetes; order Trichosporonales; family Trichosporonaceae; genus Apiotrichum; species Apiotrichum siamense. The sequence continues at coordinate 48,528 of JALJEG010000080.1, forward strand.
AGGGGTCGCGGCGGCCACCGCCGCATCGTCCTCTCCCATGCGCGCGCTCATGGAACGGCAGTGGGGAGACGACGCGCCGAACGCGCTGCGGGTGCGGCTGGTGCTCGCCCAGTGGGGGCTGGTATGTGCGGGAGGCCGCACGGTGGACTGACACGCGCAGCGGAGTTTCCCGAACCTGACACTCGAGTACGGGGCGGCCGTCGAGTCGATCGACGCGCAGCTGCAGACGGCGCTCGCGGTGAACGCGCTGCGGTGGGCGGGGGACGCCGTGCCCGAGACGGGGGCCGAGGTCGGGAGACTGGACGCGCTGTACCTGGGGTACCTGTTTGATGTGTGTGGGGCGGCCGGGGTGCCGGCCTCGGCGGAGCGACTGCGCGCCCACGCCGCCGATTCGGGCGGCGGTGCGTGTCCCGCGTGCGGGAGCGCGGTCAGGTTTGGGGGGGGGACGAGCGCGTTCTGTGACAAGGGCCACGAGTGGGGTGAGTGGGCGTGGGGGGGGGGGGGGGGGGCGGGGGGGGGGGGGGGGGCCCCGGGGGCGAGCACGCAGGGGCTGGCACCCGCCCAGAACGCTGCTCGGTGGCACCCCTGCTGATAACGACCC